>OY288108.1:121818820-122418820 GCA_958431115.1 Syrphus vitripennis | reverse complement strand
GAGATATGATTCCATTGAATTCCTCCATTTCCAGTCGAAGAAGCTGCAAAAAGTACATCACTAATCACCAAAAAGGAACAATATGGGTGATAATATACAACCTTGCCTGATCCCACTTTGAATTTCAAACTCCTCTGACAACCTGCATACATATGTGCAACACTTCACATTTGAATCCGTCATATGTAGCCTTGAGAATAGCAATCAAATTCTCTGCGATGCCCCTACTCACTGATATTGTAGAACGAACTTCCAAAGTTGATGAATAGCAGGTGCATTGGTGATCATCGGTTTTTAAGGAACTGTTCGATAATAATCTTAAAAAAGTGTTAATGGGGTCCACACAGGAAGATCTTGCTTATTCGGCGTCAATTTTCTCTTGGAAGTACGACAATTATTCCCTTTTCCACTCTTCAGGAAAGCTCTTTGGCTGCACTAGCTAACTCAGTAATGTTGGGGTTGCTAGAGCAGCTGTGATCCGAGCTTTGAAGTGTTTCTTTTAGCCTTGCTCAAGTTTCTGGCTTCCGCCTTCCGTGCTACTGATTGGTTCCAATACTTGTGAAATGTAGTCCCCCAGTTATTTGTCAAGGCTGCCAACGCCCATCACTATCGGTACTAATCAAGTCTACCAGTGCAGTGAAAACTACCAGTCCCAAAAGTGTAAACAGTCGACCGGACTCTCGCTTTCTTCGTATGATGAGAGTATCAGCTTTTAAGCAATGCAGACACTCCCAGAATTCTTCAGATGCACTAACTAACTGTTAACGTAAATATTCGAATCAGTTTCGTTATTTCGACTGTCGCATATGTCGTCTGAAAGACCAGAACAAGGATCAAAAACCGGATAAACCGCTTCACATAACTTGGAATCTGTTAGAGTGATGAGTGTAGTTGGTACCTAGCAAGGAACATCCATCTTATCAGTTCTCCAATCTTCACAAAATATTCTAAGCAGAAAATGAAAGAATTTTACGAAAGTCAACTTCTAGACTAGACGCAAGTATCTGCGACACTTTTTGGACTAATATTTGTTCACTCTAACTCTGATATTGGTGACACTGCCTATTGTTCCTGAATTCATAAACTAGGTTGTATAGAGTACCAATAGCTCCAGGATAACACACAAAAACAGGAGTGTGACAGACATTTCTGCACCTATTTATGTATAGTATGTCGAGGTCCCTGTCATTGCCTATTGTTGTTATTCTGCGCCGCCATAGTTGCCACCACAATTTCTGAAAGGGGCATTTTTTTCAATTTTGTTTACTCGGTTTTTTTTTCTTGGTTTTTCAGCAAAATATAACACAACACGTTGTGCTGTCACTGTGCTCTCTTAAGTTCATTCAATTTATTCATTTTTTTTTTGTTTGCTTCTAGTTTTTTTGTGAAGTCAGAGCTTGAGTTGAGCTTAGTGCGAATATGGAGTTCTATGGAGCCTTTTCTTTTAGTGGTCCCAGGATGTCATTCTCGTGTTTCGGGTTTCATTCTTTATTGTTTTTTTTTTTTTTTGGGCGCAACCTCCAGTTGCTAGACTTTTTAAAAAATATTTTTTTTTTGTTCCTCTCTTCCTTAGAGGGAAGTTCCTTTTTTTTTGAACTTCTATTCATCCTAGGGACTGTTGTTTGTTGCTGTCCTCCCTCTTTTTTTGTTGCTGTTAGTACAACAAGTAGTGTATATAAGGGGGTGGAAATATAAACCTAACTCCCTACATATATTTTTTGTTTTCCTGCAGTTTTATTGTCAGCACGATATTGTTTGATGGGGGCGAGTTTGGAGGAATAAAGTAGGGAATAAACTGATGGGATTAGAGTTGATTTTTTATTTTTCATCTTTTTTTTTTTTTTGCAGGAACAGCAAAAGCAGCAGTTCGCCTCGGGAAGGAAAACTAATTTTCTGTCATGTTCAACAATCTGCTATATCACTTTGAGGATTTTATTGTTATTTTCAATTTTTTTTTTTCACTTTACTTTGCTTAATATTTTCTTCTTTAGCTTTTTTTTTATGGAAGTTTGAAAGTTTTCTTATGAATACACCCTAGGTTGTTTGGATGATTAGTTTTGAGGTTAGGTTTTTTGTTTTGTTTTTTTGCTGGAGGTTTAGGGTTTACCTACACTTCAGAGAAATATTTTTTTGAAGGAAAACTCAGAATTATAAAAAAAAACACAAAACTTCTAAAAACTAACTTACTGGGAGTTAATTTAATCTTCAATTCAATGTTAAAAAAGCAGAAAGCGTGTTGTAATGAATGCTTAATACGCTTTTTTACAGCTTGTGTGTAGCTATCAGTACATTCGATAGAAAGAAAAACTGACATGACGCGTGTGAGGTATTCGTGACAGGAGATAACATGGAAGCTGCAAAGTGCATTTGCCATGCAGCGCTAGTTTGAAAAATTTGGAGAAATGTGTAACATAGCCTTTTGTTATCAGAAAGCTTGGCATTTCGTGTGTAGAAAGTTTGATTCAGAAACATTTTTGCTGTACGACTTAAGATAAAAATGAAGCAACCGAAAACACATAAGCAAACCAAAAATAACCTTCTAACAGGCGATCATATTTCAGAAGGGACTGGCGAGTTCGGGCAATGAGATTATTAAACAACCATCCTGAGAATCCGGAAGCCATGTTTGTATTTAACGCGATTGTTATGATCTTGACTGTGACCACAACTCTTCGCCGGTTTGACCGACAGGTCTCCCGGTTTTGTATTGTTCATATCTGATGTCGGCTTAATGCATTCCAGGAGCTTTTCCGCATTTCTTCCTCGACCGTCATGTGTCTTTTTCTTTTGAGCTGGATTCTCAGGGAAGCTTCAAAGGTAGCAGTGCCTGCTTTGTACAGAAGTACCCTATTTTGTGCAATATGGTATTTTTGACGTGGTGGCTTTCTCGGATTTTCCTGCTTCACGCTTTGTCACTCCTGCTGTGATGCTAAGCTTCTTTATTTCAGCTGCTGTCAATTAACTTTAATACGTCTTGTGCATTGTCAAATATTTTGAACGGTATGTACATAAGTGCTGCACAAACGTAGTCGGCCCGCTCGTATGCATACCTGCGTGAGAGGGTTTCAAGTGCTGCCCCTATAAAAAAGCAAGGAATCAGCAAAGGAGTTAAACAGTCGTAATAACTTGGTGTTTAAGCTTATAAAGTTATTTATCCAAATTTTTAACGGTGCGCAGTTAGGTTCTAAATATTGCTTGTAATATCAAGATCAATTCCGTAAATTCAGTAAAGTTTGAGGTTGATCATCCGCCCAACAATTCCAGCTTATTATTCCATCCTTGTTATCATTTGGTGGATATAAATGATCCTGTGTGAGAGCAAGTGTACGTATGTCCACGTAGTTAGTTCAGATGTGTGAGGTTTGATTGCAGAATCTACTGAATGCTGTGTGCAGTAGATCACTAATCACCAAAAGGAACAGTATTGGTTACAGTATACAGCCTTGCCCGACCCCACTTTGAATTTCAAACTCCTCTGGCTCGTTCTGCCCTCATGTGAAAATTATATTTAGATCGATCATATAATAGCACTCACTTTGTCATGAACAAGTATGTGACAAAAGTGCATGACGAAAATAGAAATACGTTGGTTGGTTTGCATTAAATATTACACACATTACTAATGAATGTTTATGATTGAAGAAAAGCTAAAACATTGAACTGTATGAATTAGAACAACAAGACAAAATAAACTCAAGACTGATGAGCCAAAAAAAAATTCTATCTAAATTCATAACCAACATCAAAATAAATATCTCTCATGCACAAAGCCAATCAAAAGCAATGAGTAAATTTATTCTATTACCCTAATAGATGGTGACGAAAAAAAAAATACTTATATGTAGATATCTTTTTAGTCACGTAGGTAATACAACAGAAAAAAATACCATAAATAAGTAATTTCTATGTTTTGCCATTCAATTAAGGACATCATTTTAGCGGAAGCCTTTTTCCAAAAAAAAAAAAAAAATTAATTTCAACATATGCAGCGTTATGATACTGATTTACATAAAATCAATTCATATTTTTTTCTTATTCTTGAATCAAAAAAAAAAAATATATCGAAAGGATCCACACGTACCTACCAAATATACGTTTAATATACACCACAAATTATACCACAACAATTCAATTTCCAAAATCAGAATCACAAACGAACATTGGCAATTTACGCCAACACCATCAGCTAACTGAACTGTATCATATTTTTTTTTATTTTTTTGGAATATCTTGCCTACCAACAACGATAACGATAACAACGACTACGAATTTTGTCCTTAATCAGATTCAAATGAAATTACCTCAATTAGATGTCAGATCCTTTCATATTTATACATCACCCAATGGATAAATGTCACTTGTGTATATTATTTTTTTTTTTTTTTTTTGCTGTTGATATTGAAAACACATAATAATCATTTCTTATAACACGCAGGATCTATGTATACAAATCATGATTCTCATATATGTACCTATGTGTGTGCCTTCGAGCTATCACCATATCCTCATCGTCGCGTTGTAGACGTCTTCGTCCTTTTTTTTTTGTTTTTTTTTTTTAGAGACAAACAATACAAAAAAGAAATGAATTTATGAGAATTCTTCAAAAAGAATATATGTATGTATTTTGCTCCTTGGAGAGTCCTAGTTGTCTCCTGTTGCTGGATGTGAATAAAGAAGGTGCATTTGAATATGAATAAAAAAAAAAGAAACAAACAAAAAAATTGAAATTGGCAAAACAACGAATATAATGATTGATCATATTTATGAACTCTCAACACCACCTCTCAATATCGCCATCCATGATTCTCAAGAAGATACCACATTCATGTTCAGCAAAAAAAAGTCCTTTGCTGATGGGAATCCAACAGAAAAAAATAATATATTAATGTGAAGTTATTGCTTCGTGGGCAAAGGATGTTGCTAATAATAATCATAATTTCCAGATGGTGGATAAGAAAAATGATTATTGGCTTGAATATATTTTTTTTGTTGGTCGTTATACATATTACATCGTCCTCGTCCTTGTTGGTTAAATATATGTATATGCGGGTGTGTTGTTGTTGTTGTTGGTCGAACTAATAATTTATTAGAATTTTTGCTTCGTTAATAATTTTTTTTTGGTTGTTGTTTGTTGAAGGTTGTCAAAAAGTATTTACACACATTCTTTGGCTGAGCGCGCTTCTACTGAACAGGAGGTAGGTTGGGTATGGGTATAGTTTTTGCTTCATTAATTATATCGGAAGGTAATAAAGACTTCCATTGCCTTGAATTTCTAAAATGAAGAGGTCAAATAATAAAAAAAAAAAAAAAATTAATGGAGAAACTCCATCTGCTTAACTGTGCGCCTTGCGATGGAAAATAAATGACGACTACCACGACATCTTACAGAAGGCCGAAGCAATTTATATAATAATGTGATGTGGATGTCCTCTTTTGGGATCGATATTTAATACTTCTTGTTTTATTATTATTATTCATTTTATTTTATCGATGATGATTTTTTTTTTTTTTTGGATTTTGTTTATTTGGGGTGATTTTTTCGGGCTCGTAAGTTTTACACCACAACAGAAAATTTGGTAGGTAGAGGTAGCTCCTTAAGGAATTTTGTCTATCAAGATTTTTTTTGTTGGTTGGCTATAATGATGAGGTCCTTAATGAGATAGGATGTGATGTTCTGGTTTGTGTCCGTTAAAGTAGATAGCATATAATGATTATGGTCTCAAATGAAATGAGGCATTTTAATCGTTTTGAGATGGTGAAAGGATATTTAGTGGTGAATTAAAATGAAAAAGGACCTTAAGGAAAAATACTAGCAGTAAAATCTATCGTTTTTGGTGATTTTAATGTCTTTTTAATTGAAAAGTTTTATCAATTTAAATTCGGTAATTGAGCATTGAACCTGTTATCAGGTTCACAGGATTTTATTTGACTTTTGGCAAACTACCTACCTACTTGAATGCAACTATTTTCGTTTAAATTAATTTTTTGTTTAAAAGCTTCCCCCCCAACGCAAACATTTAGTGACTATAGATCGCACGAACTTGTTTCTATTTTAAAGCCCTAAAGTATAAAAATAATAAGATTTAATGATGTACCGTAAATTTTTATGACATGTATCGTTTATTAATTTTGTTTTTACTGATTAACAAAACAAATACAGACACAACATTTTATAATAATCATCAAAGCCTTTTTCGATAAATTTTAGGTTTCTAAAAACACTTTTTAAATTTTTGAAATACCGCTGATATTTTCGTATTTTTTTTTTAAATTTTTGACAGTAGTCCGTTTAGTAATTAATACACTAAAAAAAATGAGACATTTTTCAAAACGGTTTTTTAACATTACTATGGAAAATACTTTTTAAACTAAAATTAATTTTTGTTCAAATTGTTAAAGATAATATTAAAAAACTGTTTTGTACAAAATTTCAAAAATATTTGAGGTAAATAATTTTATTTTTTATGCACACCCAAAATAGTTTTTTTTTTTGTTTTAAATTAGGTATTGACTACTTTTTATGAACTTTAGAGGTTTTTGCTTAAACATTTTGTTTACTATTTGAGAAAATCGAAAATCAAAAACCAAAAAAGATTCCATGGGAGCTAACAGTACTTCCTCATTATGATCCAACATCTATTTACAAGTAGCTACAAACCAAATGCATAGCAAATTACGTCATTGAACTATCAAAAATGCGTGTATTCTAGAGGATTGTATGTTCTACAGCTTTGTTCAAAATTATTTTTTAAATTGTGTTTATTCGCGTTGAAACAATCGCAACTTTGTAGAGATTTTCAACAAATTTCCGGTGGAACGTGGCTCTGGTTGATCCACAGTTTCTATGGCAAATTGCACCACACACCATGTTCTTCTAAGTAAATGCGACTTGCGTTTGAAATAAACTTTGAACAAAAATATTTTTTCCTCGAAAAAACTCAAGTAGATATTCTCGTAATTAAACTGGCGGTTAAATTAGGTTGTTCTTAGGAATGTTATTTTCTTGATTAAAATAACTCAAAGCTTAAAATGTTTAATACCAGGTACACACAAATGATGGAATAGAGAGATGCATCGTTCATACTATACTGCCGTCCCATAAGCGCCAGCAGAAGTATTTCCAGGGGGGTTAAAAAAAGACTCCAACAGAAAAATTTAAGAAAAAGGTGCTATTTTTAAAAAGTACATAAAAATGTTGGAAACGGAGTATTTTTCAGAGCCAGAGGAGAGCAACTAACCCCCCTTGCTCCAACCTCCGAGCCCCTATGTGCCGTCTTAAGAAAAAAGAACATCTCCATTTTCATAGTTTTGAGAAAAATACATACTATATACTTTCTTCCAAAAATTATTTGGCACTTTCGCCCTTTTCTCTGAGCACGGAAGTATACCGATGTAGCAACACTACCGAGTAAATGCTTCTAAAATAGTAAACATCCGTACCACGTGTTGGCGCAAGATATGTGAGTTGAAAAATCATTTTTAAGAAATAAAAAAAAATCATTTCCTAAGAAAAAACCTGATTCCAAGAGAATTTTAAAACTTCAAAACAAATTTAAGTTAAGTGTGTTTGAAGAAAAGATGGGTACCTACCACAAACACAAGCTTATGTGTTACATGAAAGGTAAGGTATCATGAATGTCATATTTGTTACATTACAAAAAAATAATTCCAAATTTCCTATCATTTTCCTTTTGTATGGCAAAATATTACTTTTTAATTGGCCCACACATGGTAGCTACATAAACGTTTTTATCACGAAGTAGAAAATTACTGTTTTTATGAAAAAGCTGATTGTGTAAGATTTCAAAGCAATTTTTTAAGTTTTGTTTAAAAATAAAGTTAAATGTGCATCACAAGCTAAAATCTTTTGCATATTATAATGTACAAAAAAAAACATACTTTTATCCAGAATTGTGGCATTAATTTATTTTTTTTAGAAAAAAATATACAAGAGACCATAAAGCTTTTATTTAAACGAACTTGACATTTAAAAAAATGAACAACTGGATCGCACTTGTGCAAGGATTTAACAAGGTTTATTTTTATTAATATAATTTTTTTTACTGTTGTAAAATAAGTCAAAAGTGTTGAAAAATGTTTGGATACGATTGTGGTGTTTTGGGGATTTTATACATAGTACAGTGAAAACAGATCCGCAGTATCTTGTTTTCTTTTATTTGAACCCGTGAAATGCTGTCAGATGAATAAAAAGATCAGAGGGTTTCATGCACTAAAACTATGATTTATGAACAAAAACTAACTTTCAGTGAACTAAGATAAAAAACATAATATTTATATTTTATATACTTGTAGTACTTGCAGATATTTTATCTTTTCCCGCAATATAAATATTTTCGTTTTTAAAACAAAAAAGCAAATGTGAAAGGGTACGTTCGCAGTCCTGTAATTAAAAAAAAAATGAACTCGTAAGTTCCTCTCGACTTCAAAATGTGTGAATGTGGAGCAGTGTGATAGAAAATGAACGCTGTTTGGCGAAATATGTCAGCCATCGAAACTCGTGAAAGAATGGTATCTACCAATATTATAAAATTTATAAAAACCCCAAAAACATCTGACTTTAACTTTTTTCGGCAGCATCCATACTGAGACAGAAATTTTAAATTTAGTTTTTAACTAGTTTTTTCAAAAAATTATTCACTGACAATTTTTTTTTTTTTTGCAATTTTTCTTTATTATGACAAACTTTTTTTTTCGCAATTTTTTTTGATGAAGTTTTATTCTCGCAGTTCATAACATTTGCTACGTGGTTGTAGTGTGACAATTTTTTTCTACGTTTTTTTGCCATTCGATTTTTTTTACAAAATTCTTGTATCGAAATTTTTTTGATAAAATTAATTCTTAGAAATTTTTTTTACAGTAATAGTTGGGCTTAAGTATCTCCAGAGTCATCTAGAGGACTTTTTTTGTATCTCTTTTCACAGCATACTATTAATCAAAAAATTATTTTGTTCGGTGATTTTGAAACCAAGTAATAATTCTATTTGAAATTAAGAAAAAAACATCGGATTTTGTATTTTTGACCCAAATTTTCACATTTGGACCACAGTGCGACGCTTACCCCAATTTCTGTTTGAAGGCACTGACATTTTTGTAAGAAAACTTTTCTAGATGAGCCATAAATCAAGAAGTCGATTTTTTTCAAGGAAATTACACGATTTTTTTTTTTAACTTTAAGTAAAATTGTCTATTTGTTTAGATTTGAAATACAAAAGAAGGTCGAGTATTTTTGAAATCCTCCATCGTCGTTGATTTTAATTTAAATCTAAATACGAAAACTCAACTGAAAATTGATAGTAAGGGCTTTTATTTCGAAACCTGCTTAAAATCTTTCTTATTTTTTCGTCAACAAAGGCAACACTGTGAGAATCACCGAAACTCCTGATTTTACTTCTAAAAACATTTTTTCAAAGATCTCCAACTTTTGAAGTAAAATAGCCTCATTGACAAACTTAAAACATTTTGAAGTACGTCAGAAATTGAATTATTCCATTTTAAAAACTATCCAGACACATGAAAGTACATGTATAAACGAAAAGTTATCAAGCAATCAACAAAAAATATATATAAAAAATATATTTTAAAAAATTATTTTTTTTTTCTTTGTAAAACAAACAAAACAAAAAAAATTGAACACCAAACAAACTTTTCCAAAGTCGATTTCCCATGCGAGCAGTTTTTCAAAGCTCGCGAGAAACTTTCTCCTTTTTTGCGATTATTCCCTATCCTCCTCAGAAAAAAATGTTTGTCCTCTTTTTTTTGTAATTTACTTTCACCGTTACTGAGATAAACGAGTATACCGTTAAGAAAAACAAAAAAAAAGAGAAATAAAAGTAAAAATAAAATAAAAAAAAGTCATTTAGTCTTCTCTTTTTTTTAAACTGTGATTTTGTGGTGTTGGTAGCCTCAAGCTAATAGAAAACTTTTTGTCAAAGCAAATTTTAATTTTCAACTTAAACTTCAACTTTGAAAATAAAAAATCAAACACAAAAAAATGACATTTAAAGGTAAAACGTTTAGAAAATCCTGATAATCAGGTTAAAGGACTTAGTGAACATTTCGTTGGTTAAAGCTTTTTCTTGCGGATTAAGATTAAATTCAGGAGAGGATTGACTAAAAAAACAGATTAAAAAGTAGTGTTATGGTGAAAGGTTTTTTTTTAATTTTCTGTCAATTAAAAAGTAGTAGTTAGGAATTCAAAAGTGGTAAAATTTGAGAAAAAAAACCATCAAAGCTAGTTTTAATATTAAAAATGGTTCCAGGTTTTGAAAACCAAAAAAGACTTTCCTTGATGCCACTACATATATATATTTTCAAACAACACTGATTGAAAGGTGGCAGTTTGTTGCTCCCTGACAAAAAAGTTTTGACTTAATTTTTTAACAAATTTTTTTGTATTTTCGCTGTTCCAAAAAAATTGTACAATTTGACAATTTTTTTAAAGATCTTTTTTTGGAGGCGTCCAATTTAATTACGTAACATTAAATTTTATTCCAACAATTCTCAATATGAATCAAAAATTCTGTAATATATTATTCTGTATTGAATAAATCGAGATTTCTGTACTTCGAAATCTGTATGAATCTAATGTTCTGTATTTCCAAATTCTTATAATTCTTCAGAATATTACAATACAGATAATTTAGATGACCGAAATTTTGGAAATACAGAATATTGAAAACCAGATTTTGGCACATTTGAAAATGAGTATTTTGGAATACAGAATTTTGTTATCCGTTATACTAATTTTGGGACTTACAGAATTATAACCATTTTTTTAATAATGCGACTATGATGAGACTGGAGTTTTATTCTTCGGTCATTTTGCGTTTTAAGCAATATTTCGAAAAAAATTGTACTTAGTATCATTTATAGAAATCAATTTTTAATCAGTCAATTATTAAGATATTATCAAAATGGCTGCTCAAGCAACAATTTGCAATAACCCAATTTTTCGTATTGTCATATTTACCAATTTCGATTCCATCATAAAGGCCCATTCACATCTACATCCAACCCAGCCGCCGTTACTGAGGTTAAACATTCAAACCTTTTTTTTTGACTTACATTATATATTTGGTTCTGCAGTGCAAAGAAATTAAATGACTTTTATGAGGTCGTAATAATGTCTCTTCAGGGAGTCCTTGCTTGTTGTCCTTTATTTTGGGGGCAAATTATACCACAATATTTATGATTGCTGTATCTCGATTGTGAATGGGAATGAGAATTTTTTGGAGGCGTGTAAAATAAATAAAAAAAAAACTAACATAAACTATTTACATCACAGAAAGTTCTCTTTTAAGGGCGTGGGCATGGCTCTAAGTGAAGATAAAGGCATATAAATCATAAGCGAAATTAAGAGGGCGGCATCAGCTGCAAGGATGGAGAGGAAGACTTATTAATTTAACATACTAGCTATTTATTATAGTGATGTTGACGCTGATGATGGCGATATCGCTACTGAAAATTGCAAATAAAGTGAATGTTAATTGCGATAGTTTTGCTGTTATTAAAAGTTTTATTTATCGAAAAAATTTATGTTTTGGGAGAAAAAGGGTTTGAAGAGGAAAGCACAGTGTTTGCTCTCTTTTCGTAATGATTGATCTTTCAACAAGTTCTTTGGAATGGAATTTAATTTTTAGATTTAGATTTAGAAGTGGCCCAAAGGGAAAAAAAGATGGTTATACAAAACTGTGAGCAAAAGGTAAAAGTCGACTAAAGATAATTTGCTTCTTCAGACGAATTATGAGCTTAAACACTTTGGAGATCGCAAATTCTGTATCTGTATTCTGTATCTTGCGTGATTTTATCATATAAGCGTCATTTAAAAAAAAAGGAAATTTCATAGAAAATAAATTAGGTGTTAAATTTTTACTAAACAAACCATTTTGTCGGCATTTTTTCGAATTTTCTTAAGTTTTTTTTTTGAAAATTTTTCCCGATCGAAAACTATTTTCACAAAACTTTTCTTTCATAATTTTAATTGTCACGGTTCAAAAAGATTAGGCTTGGGTTGAAATTCTTTTCTCAACCAATTTCGTTTTTGAGGACAGATACAATTTATTCCTCGAAGTGGGAAAACAACTGAAAGCGTTTGCCAGAATTATGTGGCCATTTTTTTTTTAATGTTTTTGTTTTGAGGACAACATTTTTTTCTAAATGTTGTTCCCTAACAGTTAAAAAAAAAAAAATTCAGTCAATAATAATTTGTGCGTGGTTCTTCGTCAAAACTATTGACAAGATTTTGATTTTTTTGAGAATTTTTTGACCAATAATTCTAATTTTCGACGTTTGGACAGAAAGACTGCCGAAAGAGTGTGTTCCAAGACTAGTCAGACTTTGACCCTCTTTCAAGCTATTAACTGTCCAATTCCTTTGAATAGTTAACAACTAATTAAATCAGTTCCATAAGTTTTAGACAACTATGATTCATAGTCTTACACATGATCTTTCTATTTGAACACAGACATCACGACTCGTGAAAACATCCAACAAAAACAACTCAAAAAGCGTCAAGCCTCTATCCATAGTATATAGTTCATAGCCGATCTTGTATTTGTATTTCATGTAAAATCCTACTATACTATAGACACTTTTTCCCAAAAAAACACGACTAATTATGATTCACTATTTCATATATTTTCCTACAACCAGAAACGTATGTTAATGTTCATTTTCAAAAGTGCCTTATTTTGTCTTTTTAATAGGCGTAATATGGTTAAAGGATCGAGTTATTAATATCCCTTTAGGATCCTAGAATAAATCCCAACATTTTAAGCAAACACTATTAAAGTATTTCGTTAACATTTTTATTACAACAAACCCAATTTTATTTTATTTTATATTTCCATCTGAACAAACTTTTTTATGAGTCATAAAAAAAAAATGAATGTGGATGCAGTAAAACATTAAAACTAATCCTATAGCTATACTAGGTATATATGTATGCTTAACCCCAAGGGGGGGGGAAATTCTTTGTTTTGTAGGATACATTTTAAGTTATATAACCTCTTTTTCTGTTCTAGGCAAATATTAAAATAATAAAACAAGTAATTTCACTTTTACCCGATTAATCATAAACCTCAGAACATCCCCCAAAGGTCGTATTTCCAAAAAGGCTTAAAAAATATCATCATCCCCTTAAATGGAGAATATTAACTTAATTTACTTCGAAATAGTCAATAGTTAAAATCTCATATAAAGTTTAGTAAACATTTTTTGTGATGTTTCGACCATGGACCTTTTTAATTTTTTATATTAAAATAGGTAGGAAAAAGTTTAAAATTCATATAGGTATGCAAGCGAAAGAATGAAAAATTCTTTTCCTCCACAAAGTATGCTGCCCCCCCCTTTCTCCACCCCCCCCCCCCCCCCCACCCAATCCATATCCATCACGAGCTCTTTTAACATAGTAATTCTTTATTCTTTTCCCGTTTTTTTTTTTTAATATAAAGCTGAATTTATATAATAAAAATATTTGGGGAATAAAACGAAGCACAATGGTTAACAAGTTATAAAACATCCTGTAATCCTTTTTGCAGGATGCGATGAAGGTATAGAATGTGTAGGAGTAGGTAGGTAGGTACCACACCATAATGTGGTGAAGAAGGCGTTCTGTATGAGGATTCTCTCTATATAGACATCGTTATACTATACCACATAGTTGTTAGTTGCTCTTACTCATATTGTATCAGAAACGAGAACACAAAACATTTTCTTTTATACCCTGGGGTCTAATAGATTCTTTAACATAGCTTTAACATAATTTGTAACAATTATACCACCTTCTTCTTCTCCATATATTGTTGCACTCACTCTTCGTGTTCTTGTAGATATGTACGGACCTACGAGTTGGTGGTATAGAAATAGAATAGATACATATCATAGAGTAATGTTCTTGTAGAAGGACTCGGCTCATATTTTCTAACATGAGATTTTATTTTCTACTCCATGCAATTAAAACACACTCGATGACACATGAATGAAGTCGTTTTTGTAATTTACTATTTTTTGGTATTGTTAGTTTTTAGAGTGATTTGGGGCAAATCCGTTTTTCCGCTTAGACAGTCGCAGACGTAGTTTTTTTTAAGTATTTTGGAATTTTCCAAAATTGGTCATACAAATTAATTGTGAAAAAAAGATTTGGCAAAAAAATTATTCAATTTCGAAAAAAAATCAATACCTTTACAGAATTTGGTTAGAAAAATTCAAAAAAGATTCGTTAAAAAAAAGTGAAAAGCTTTTGAAAAAACAACACAATGGAGTATTTTTTGACCCCCATCATCCAATCAGTGCCGAGCGAAAATATTATTATTATTATTGTTCCTTAATCTAATTCAGATTTTTCTGACAGTAGTACTCAAAAGTTCTTTCAGAAATTTAAATTTTGAATCATTTAAAAAAAAAAATTGTGTTCAACCAAGCGATATGGAGTGTGTTCTATACAGTGGTGGCCATATTGTGTGGTGTACATAAATCTAGTTATGTAATACGTTTTTGTTTTCTTTTTGTTACGTCATTAGTCATTTCATTCATTTTTTTTCCACACAATACTTACTCCATGAATGAGTTGGTTAGTGAGTCATCATTATTTTATGTCTTTCGCACAATTTCACACTGCAATGAAAAAAATATTGATGAATATTAAAAGAAATAAACGTATCCTGTTAAAGAAAAAAAAAAACGGCTTTCAAAGCTTGGTCATGATACCTCTCTCCTAATGATAGATGCTTTCCGAGACTATACTTTCTAATAGTTGCAACCTTGCAACGTGGAAGACGCCGAAACTACAGTAGAAGAAGTTGGTGCTTCGATGAAAATCTCCAAAAAGTTAAGGTGCACCAGGGAAGCGTCTTGAGTCCTTTGCTATTTATTTGAATGAGTTGTCATAAATTAAGATCCTTTATCCCTGGAACGAGATGTTGAAAAAGACCGAATAACTATGCTGTCCATTTTCTGATTCACATCTATTTGAATGGAACAGAGCTTACCAAGTGCAAAATGTTTAGATGTGTAAGAAGCAATAAAAACCGAGGAAGTCTTCAAATCAAAAATATCATCGTAAACTAAATAGTGCATGATCAACTTAAGTACAAAGAAGACAAACAACGCACCGTTTTAAGAATATTGCTGAAGAACGGTAGGCAAAAAACATCCTGGGTCAAATAGTTCAATTATACCTGCATTTAGTTGGCCTCAGATATTGAACAATCCAAAACGGGGAGGACTGTTGACGTTTTCTCAGGTTAACCCGGCAATAACAGTGCTCCGAGAAAGAATAAGACACCTTTTTCAAAGACAAATTTTTCCATAAGGAGAAGTACAATTATCCTAGTCATCTGGCCAACACGCACGTTAATGAAAAGACTCCAAACGTCTCGTCTAAATTTTCCAATCAAACATTTCTTCTCGAGCTTGATGAGAAAACCATTCATTTTAAAACCAGCTTTTTTTACATTCTTCGTTTAGCCCTTTTTCAATCAGCTCAAAAGCACTCCCATCACAATTTTCCTTATAAATTTCTTGAAAATCCAATCCTACGATCTTAAAATGATTTCTTTGAACTAATTAATTGTTCTCCAGAATATAGAACATAACAAAAGAACTCTTTGTTTAAATTCAAAAAAAAAAAATAACAGAAAATTCCTCCAGTTATAGTGATGGCGTCAAGACATCAAATTCATTCCATTATTATTTTTTTTTTATACGTTCACGCCTTCCAATTGCCATCACTTTCCAGACATACATACATAGCTACATAACTTTATAAAATCTTTCTCGGTCAAACACCATTTTGTAATCCTTATTCGAACGAAGCGTTTTTATATTCTTTTCATTCCAAATAATTGACAGAGCAATAAATCACTTTCGTATCAAAATTTTTAGACATTTTGGCTTCCATTCCAGTTGAAATGTTCCCTTTTTCTCGATTTATCCTTATTGTTGAATCGATTTTATTTTCAGGTTTTTTTTTTTTTTTGTCTGCACATTTTCGTCCTCTTTTATAAATTAAATGAGAGAGAAATTCACAAGATGGAAGCACTGAATGGGAAAATAAAATTGATAATAATTTTAAACGTGGACTTATGGTTTAGTTCTTTTTTTTTCATTTTGTCTGAATGTTTTTGAAGGATAAAGTACCTACGTATAGATTTTTTGGAAGTGACAGGTCCATACAGTTAGACAAATAAATAATATCCTTAGTGTTTTCTCAGAATATACACTTCAAGGATCAATTTTCGTTTTCTTAAATTGACAAGGAGAAGAATGTTTTTTTTTTGTGCTGTTGTTATTGTCTCACCTTGCCTGTTGAAATTAAGTTTTATAACAAAAAAATTTTTTTTTTTATTTAATTTCAGATTGGATTTTCGTCCTGAAAGAGGAATCTACGATTTACAAATTAAAAATGCTTCCTATAATCAAGACAACGGAAGATTTGAGTGTCGGATTAAGGCTAAAGGCACAGGCGCCGATGTACATCGGGAATTTTATAATTTAACTGTCCTGACACCGCCACATCCACCAATGGTGTCGCCAGGTAACAATGCCGTTGCCACAGAAGATAAGCAAGTGGAATTAACATGTAGCAGCATTGGAGGATCACCGGATCCAACGATAACGTAAGTTAAAGCTCTTTTGTTGTTTCTCTTGGAAGTGTTTGGTGTTGGATTTCTTGATTTTTATTTGTTGGTCGACATAACTACTATCTCTTTTCACCTTTCCACTATTGAATGGATTTCATTGGCATTGAATGACAAAATGTAGAATTTATTGGAGCTTCCGCGCCATGTTCCTGATGAACCCGATGATGATGATGACAATGGAAGAATTCTTGCGCTTTTGTTTAATTACACGCTCCGACAATCTTCCGTTTTTTCTGTGTGTTGTGTGTCACTTAATACATAGACAGCCGCCATCTTTCAGTTTCAATGTTCAGTTTCTGTGCTGTACAATGTGGTATGTATATTGTATATGCCATGATGCCATGCCAAGGATCCAAGCGCTAACACAGACAATGTTAAGGCTTTTATCACATCCGCAATCGGACAAGGAACAAATGTCTCGCCTTTCTGCCATTATTTGGCACATGGAGTCGAGTCTTTGGAATATCCCTTCCTTGTTTCCATTCGTCGTTCGTCCTTTAGGAATGTGTCCAACATTATTTTTCATTTTCTCTTTTTTTTTGCTTTGCAAATTACTGTGTGTCAGGATGAGAAAAACCATGCGGTTGAACGGACACATTTGGAAGTATACACATCATCATCCTTCGTCCTGTGTTGTGTTGTTTTAAAAAGTAATATGCAAAAAAAAAAATATATTTGTTTTCTTTTGGTTTGTAAATGTTGGCTAGACTGTGATGTGAGAAAGAAAAATAAAGAAAAACACGACAAAGACGAGGACGAAGATGACGATGACATCCTTGCGTATTATTTTTTTTTTTAAATGTCCTTTATTTTTGCATTTGCTTATTCAATGTTTGTATTTTTTTTTTTTCATTTATTTTTAGATGGTATCGTGATGGAAGTACAGTTCCATTGCAAGCACCCTTACAAAAGGGTGGCTCAAAGGATTTTCAAACTAACGCAACACTATCGATTGTGCCGCGTCGTGATGATGACGGTGCCAAGTACAAATGCGTTGTTTGGAATCGTGCCATGCCAGAGGGACAACGTTTGGAGACAAATGTCGTCTTGAATGTTAACTGTAAGTAGATACGGCTTAATTTATATTTTTTTTTTAATTTATATCTCTTTTTATTATTCAAGAAGTTGTGGGGATATAACTAGTTAGGTTTTCGTTTGGTCTTTGTCTAAAGTGCTGGAAGATTAAACGATAGCTGATGTCAAAAATAGTGCGCCTTTTTTTTGTCGAAACATGAGTGTTGGGCGCCACTTAAAAATACAAATCGTATGTGTTTTTTTTTCCGACAGTGTGGTCTTTGACTTAAGCTAATAATTCTGCTTCCGGAGGTAACATTTAACAGTTTGAATGTTTAATGAAAGCTTTTTGGGGACGTCACTTAAATTGTTAGCAGATGCTGATGGATTTGTTGGGCGCCAGTTAATAACACTTATGGCCAATTTCATAAAAGACTTTAAATGTTTAAAAGGACATTTAACCTTAATATGGGGAATTTCGGTTTCTTTAACTGCTTTTAAATTTAACAGCATTTTTGACAGATTTTAACTATAATTTATGAATAGGTAATTTTAATTGTAATAATTAAAAATAAAATTATTATTCACTAAAATACTTCGGGCGACCGTTTTTTTTTTTCATCTTTTCACATTTTGTATTTAAGAATACTGTTGTTTCACTTTTTCTCGTCAACTTCATATGCAAGAGGAACAGAAACTATTCTTTTGTATACAGGGATGTGAGCAAATTCAATTTTAAATAAAATATCCCAAAAATTTCCCATTTCTACATTGGTGAAACTGGAAAAAATTTAATAGTCTGATATCAATTAAAAGGATCATAGGTCTTCTGCGGTTCTTCTGCCTTAATGATAGCCCAGTCATGCATGGGAACCAGCGGCTTCAGCCTCTGAAGACCTCGGATCAGCTCCTGGCCGCTTGGCCTTATGCTCATGAAGGGCAACCAAATGCGACTCTGGTTGTCTAGGGATGTCTTTTAGCTGGGATTAGCTTGAGCTTCAAGCCATCCCAGTCATTGCTAACCCTAGCAATGCATTCACTAAGGAAATCCCTAGAAAACCTGTATTTCAAATCATACAAAAAATAAAAAATGTTACCAAGAAGAAGATCAACCAACTGCGATCAAGGATGCACTTAGTTACATAAATAGCTTTAATTCTGCACAAATTCAACATTTTTCTTTAAGACACTTTGCAAAAAGGGAAATTAAATGGAATAAGGAGAGGATAGTGGATATAAAGTAAAAGTCGATATATTTTCTGAATTGCGTTTTACAAGGAAAAGGAGAAGCTCTACATCTGCTGACAGCCACCATCACAGCCAGCAGAAACATGATAGTTAAGAGAAATTCCTTTAATTCGTTTCTGCATCAATCTCTGTTGTTGGGAACATACAAAATGCAATACAACAATCGAGTCGAGTAGTAGTCAGGAATCCACCAGCTCCCCATGGAGAATTTTGTGCACAAGTGAGTTCCGTGTGCATAATAATATGTTGTCTTGTGGGACTACACTCCTCTAGAATTCATATGTATTAGAAATAAATTCTTGCAGAAAATATAGCTGCGCTGTGGTCGGTGGCGGCAGCGTTATCTTCAGAGTAACTTCCTTTATGGATAAGTTAGAAATTGAGTGTAGTACATTACAATATTTTGTTGAAACCACTTTATAATAAAAATAGGATTATTTCAATATTCTTTATCTCCCTGGCTTTGGCTAAGAAGTAAAATACGAGTAGTTGTGTGTAACTACATGTGGCGTGCATTATTTTTCATCGTACACACGTGGTAGTAATAGAAAATTACTTCTGAGTGTTTAATTATATAGGTACCTAAAGATATTTTGAAGTATACCATTGGCGGTATTATTTGTATGTCCGTAGAAAATGATAGAATTTATGTAGTTAATTGAATCACATGTGTACCTTATCATTGTGATTTTAACCTGTGATTGTGATTCGTGATTTTAAAATGTTATTAAATTCTGTTATCCTGCATGTGTTTTTTCAATGTTTCGTTATTTTTGGACGATTTAAAAGAAACTGACATGGGTTAAGTTGTATATGTGGCAAAAAATCCGTAATAATCTAGGAGTTTAGATATGAAAGTTTAAAAAGTCAAAACCGGAAAATAAGACTTTTAAAAATAATCGGGATGATTTGGAATAGTAATAATACCGTTTTTAAAACAGTGGAATCCAAATTTTTATTTTCAAATCAGGATGGTGACAACGCGTCAAGGGGTTCATGTTATACACTCAAAAAAAATTGCGAAAAGTATCCGTTTTTGAAAATACATATTGAGTTTTCTAAAAAAAAAAAGATTTTTATTTAAAAAAAAAACAAAGACATTTTTAAGAAAATATAAGACAACTCTTTTATACAAATTTGTATCGCAATCTGTAAAACCGTTCATGGGAACATTGTATGCCAAAAACCCTAATATGGGGAAAATACCGTTTTTTTTTTGTTGAATTTCCCCTCTAGGGAATATCCTTCAAACCTTAAGTTCTTAAGTTTTTCGCCTTGAAATGACCCCAAGAACTCATAGGTTTCTCCTGTTGGCGGTGATTTCGGGACACTGTATATTTTATAAGAAAGAAAATATTAAAAATAACTAACCTGAATTGTAATAAATGTACAAATGTGTGTGTCAACCTAACTATGTGCTGAAGCTTTATTTAAAATGATTTTAATAGTTAGTAGCAAGACAGCTGAGACGCCCATCTTATTCTAATCATTGGAGTCTTTCGTTGGGCGCCACTTTTAAATGAAGACGAAACAGAAGAGTTTCCTCCATTATTAAATTAAATTAAAAAATATACCTACCTAGGGTTTTTTTTTATTTTCTTGAGTTCATACACAAGTCTAACTTTACTTAACTTACTTACAGAGTTAATTCAGTGTTTTTTTTTTTGACGTATAAATTATTTTTCCAATAACAATAAAAACCACAAATTAACCTATTCAATAATTTAGTTTCAAATATATATCACATTATTCTGTGTCCTTTGATCAATTACACAAGTACAAAATAATTATAGCCTCAT
Source organism: Syrphus vitripennis (assembly GCA_958431115.1). NCBI lineage: Eukaryota > Metazoa > Arthropoda > Insecta > Diptera > Syrphidae > Syrphus > Syrphus vitripennis. The sequence goes on along the minus strand of OY288108.1, from coordinate 122,398,098 downwards.
TAAGACCCAAATGACTTTTGTTGGGCGCCACTTATAATGATAAAATGTGTGTTTTTATTTTATTGTACTTTTCAGTTTGTATTTTTGTAAATATTTAACAAAAAAAAAAGTCAAAGCAAAACCCTCAATTAGTCAAAAAAAATTTGAAGACAAGAATAGAAGAGTACCTAAACACCAAAACAATTATGAAGTGATGATGGGACGGGGGTGTAATATATTATATCATAAAGAAGAAATCAATAAAAGAGTGTTTACTCTTCTTTCACGTTTGTTTGACATTTTAAAATTTAATGTTACCACTTAAACCGCGGCAGCATCACCCATCACATCCCACACACACACTCTTTCTTGCGTTACTAATTACCTCTGATGAAAATCGCTTGAAATTAATTTTCCCCATTATGTCACCCTTGGCGTCACCTCTGTACATCACCATAACCATATCTCTCACATTATACGAGATCCCCATTTCATATATCGTAGAAGTATAAAGCACATCCAACTAATTCATTCTCCATTATCGTGACACATCATGATTTATTCGAATCAATCAACATAGTTTCCACAGATGTACATAAATTACACTTATCCACCTTCTCTTACTCGGCATATGAAGTTAAAGTGGTCTGGAAGAGTGGTGAGTTATGGATGTTGAGGGAGGTGAAGTGAGAGTTGGAAGGAGGATGCTTGAAATTGGGGTTGGGGCGGTACTTGGAAGCACTTAAATCCCGTCCTGACTGGGATGTGTCGGATTTGTATCTTTTGATCTGACGTGTGTATCTCTGCTTTGTATTACACAACATGATGACACTAATTAATTAAATCATATGTATCTCTGTCTCTCTCTCTTGTTATCTAGCTATTCATTTCACCTAAAGTTCCACTTAATAAACTCAACTTAGAGGAACATCCAACCAAAAACAAACTTTTACACACGTACGCCACTTATCCTTTATCGTTTACAGTAATTTTTCAAAAAGCCACTCCACAACAACAAATTTTTTATGTACACAGTAAAAAAAAAAAACATAATAAAGAGATCACAGATTTACGGATTCCAAAGAATCGTAAATAAATAGATTCCATCGAAGATACATTGCAGATTGAGTTAAGATATTTATTTTATCTGCTTTTTGAATCCTATAATAGCGTCGTGGAAAAACAGGGTGACCGTGCTGTATTTTTTTTTTTTTGTTTTTTTTTTTTGGTAGCTAAGATTTAAATGGTTTATTCCCTAATGTTCAGAAATTGATTTTGAATTTTATGAAAGTGATAAAAGAGCATGGTGAAAACTCTTTTTATTTTAACAGAATAAATCTTTGAGAATCAAAAAAGATTAAAAAAAAAGGTTAAACCAAAATTACACTTGGTTGTTGTCTGGCAATTGTTTTAACTCTTTTTTTTTGACAGCATCATGCTTTTTTTTTAGCATTAAAATTTTGTCAATCAAAAAAATGTCTTTAATGGCGTCTGCCTGCGCTGACCGAACAAGGATTTATTACCCTAAGCGGAACAATGAAGTTCAGGGGCCAGTGCCCCCAAAAATTAAGTGAGAGAGAAAAGGGCACGTTGAGCGGTCACCTTACCTACTATTATAACCTACGTTGGAGAATCATTCAAAGCTTGGACATCTAAGCGTATTCACTAATATTTTGAAAAGCTAACATACACATTCTTAGAACACTAGTTTTTATTTGGAAAATTAATCCCTCACTGAAAAACTATTTCTAAATTAAATCTGGTTTAAATTATCGGATTATATTGAATTGAATTATATGAATTCGATAATATGTGCAGATATTGAGATAGAAAAGCAGTGTGACCGTGCTGTGTTTTTGTAAGTATTTTTTTTACAAAAAAAAAAAAACAAAAAAAAAAGCTGGTCACACTATAATCTAATAAACCTTTAACTTTCCGCGCAATCTTTTCGTTTTTCATTTTTTGTTTTTTTTTTCATATTTTTTTTTTCGTTGACGTTAATTGGACACAAATTTTATGACCTCGTGTATAATTCAGTGGCAAGAAGATATACTCATTTTTGAGAGAGAAGATGGAATCCATAAATAATACGACCACAACCACCACGCCATGCCATCCAGTAGGTACGGCACAATCAATCTGCATAAAATACTCTTGTGTGCCCGCGCTATCTTTTAGCTTGTGTTACTATTTCATCTCTCCAGATGCCATAAAGTATACAAAATGTGGGTTTTGTAGGAGTCTGGCATAAAATTGAAATGGACCCCAATGATGTATCACTAAGAGAGTAACTTGTGGTTATTCCAAATGCTGATACAAAACATGGAATACATAGGTTAGGTGATGGTATAGTATATCTCTATTTTATATCTAAATTCTGACGTCTTTTTGGTTAATTGCTGTCGTTGCTTTGGCAATAGGAAGAAGACCAAAAGAAGACTGGCAAATATTAAAACCAACCAAATCTGCCAAGAGTTGCACGTTAATTTGATTTGTTGCCGCTAATAAATCTTTAATCGGGAGAAATGAAATTACAATTCATGACTAAGCTATATTATGAAAGTACTCTTGCCAACGCTATATATGACTCTGATGTGGTCTTGCTCTTGGTTCTTAGTCCTTCCTTCTCTACTTCGACCCCTAAATAAAACACCATCAGAAATGTCCTGACAAGAGGAGGATTCTCTGTGTATAATAAAGCATTTCTGTTCTCGATGATGATGACGATGCCGCCGATGGTGATGATGATGATGATTCCGCTACTGGATTTATTATTATTTCTTTTTTTTTTTTTGCAAACTGAGTTTTCTTCAATAAAACCGATTCGCGGAAGTGATGAATTGACATTCCATCAATAAATTAATGTGTGTTTGGTTTTTTGATTTATATACAAATATTCCAAAACGGGATGGTTTTGTGCTTTGGGGGAAAAAATATTGTATACAGTTTATAGGTTGATTTCGGTTTGATTGTAGCATTTTGTGTGGATTTATTTTTTTTTTGTCGGTTCAGATAAAATAATATACAACATCATGTGTGTATAGATTTATTTATATTCCAATATTGAGTTTATATAGGCTCAGGCGGGATAATTTTTTTTTTTTTGTCCATAGTCATTTTGTGCTGGATTTATTATTGTCAGATGGGATTTATTGATAAAAATATGTTTGGTGGGTGGAAATTTAGTTTGATCTTTTTTTTTTCTTGTTGTCAATGCAGCGATAAATGATAAATTAATATTGAAATATTTGAAATTATTTTTTTTTTTCGTTGTGGTAAAGGGGATTATTTTATTAAATGAGGGAATTATTTTGGTTAATTTATAAATTTTTTACACATATTAAGAGAAGATTATTGTTTTTTCTGAAGAACTTTTTAAACAATTTATCATGTTTGTGAGATATAAAACGTTTTTAAAATTACCCCTGTATTTTCAGGTCAACTTCAAAACATAGAAAACAGTAGGACAAAATTGTCACAACTACACTGAACCAAATCGGTGGGTAATATAGATGAAAAAAGTCATCAATCTGATGTAAAAATCATCAATGATGCATATGATGAAAAACAGTTCGTCAATATGATGACAGTTTTAACCGATGAATTTTGTACATCATTTATCAATTTGTTTCGTCAATATGATGAAAAAAATGTTCCCTTAAATTTTTCATCAAATGATGAATTGTTCTTCATATTGACTACAGGGTTCATATAAATGTGATAAAGGTTTTTGAAATTTTTCTTACGAAAGTGATGAACTCATTCATCAATATGATGAATTTTTTGAGTGATTCATCAATATGATGCAAAAAATGTCTTCAATGTAATGAATAAATTCATCATATTGATGATCGCATTCATTAATATGATGAAAACACTTCTTTGAGATGATGAATAAATTCGTCATATTGATGATAAAATTCATCAAGGTAATGGTAAAATTTCTTCAATTTAATTAATAACTTCATAATATTGATGATCGCTTTCGTCAATATGATGATAGAACTATAGTTCAGGACTATTGGCTATAAACTTTTCTCTATACCTTTTCAAGAGGGTGCTTTGCTAACTAGAACATAGGACCTAAAGGTTACATCTTATTTGTTAGAAGTAATTTAAAAACTGCAAGTTATCCATCTAATACGATCAGTAAAAGTTTCATATGTAAATCTTAATATTTTTAATAGTTTTTTCTTCTTTATCTGATTTCTTTGCTCTAGAGGTCTTATTAAAATTTTTTATTATATATCAACATCAATATTAATATATAATTGTAGCTGCCAAAGAAAACTAAAATTGACATTAATCTGAATATAAAACCCACATATGATTAGATTAGACTATAAAGGAGAATTGCAATACCGACAGCATAAATAATTCAAAAGAATTTTTATATACATAAGCACAGACAAATATATGAGGAGGCAAATATTCATTAGTTACTTCTTTTTAATTTTGATAAAACTTCAATACCAAACTGTCTATGCATATTTGGAACAGTGATTCCTTTTGTACAATTTTATTTTCAATAGAAATACGAAATATTCTAATTAATTTCAATATAACCTGAGGTATCGATATAACCAATAAGTTTGCTTTAGAAAGATCGAATGTTGCATTCAGGGAAGTTCTTTTCATTGCCACAAAACCAAAAAAAAAAAAACAAATCAGATTCATATCTAATATCCTTTTCCCAGGATACCATACATACATATCTCAGAGAAAAGATTTTTGATATTTGATTGTACAAAAGACACAGAATTTGATATTGAAATTTCTCTTGCTGAATGAAATAAAAGTTCATTAATGTTTTAATTATCTAATTTAGAAAGAAATCAACCATAAACCACAAAAGAAATAAAATAACTCTGAGGAAATAAATAAATTAACAAGAAATCACTCGACATTATTAAAATTTAATCGAAAAAAAACGTGTCCTTAAAAACATCTCTCATTATTTAATTCAATGAATCAACAATAAAAAAATAAAAAAAGAAAAGAATAAGTTTGCAAATTATTCAACTAAATTAAATGGCACTCAAGTAACAGTTACAAAAATGATGGCAAAATAAAAGTTTGAATTAGCACATTGAGTGGGAAGTAAAACTTAACCAACCGAAACCGAAAAACTCAAGATTGGAACAAAACATAAAAGAAATTATAACCAATAAGGATCTTAGTTTGATTTGTTTCGATTTATTAATTTATTATCGTAATGTAAATAATAATAATAATTAATGATATTTCAGTAATATGTATATAATGAACGATAATGGAAATTTATTCAACAAACAAAAATTGGATTAGAATATTATTAAGACATAAGCATAAATTATGATTATAGCATGGAAAATAAAATCAATAAATTAATTTGATTATTATACCATTATTATCATCATCATCATCATCATCATCATAATAATATTCAAGAGGCTTTGTGTATGGATTTTAAGCAGAACGATGTAAAATTGATTTATTAATTGATATTTCCTTATAATTACTTAATATAATCCTTATTGGGGATCTTAGTAGAAAATAAAATGCACCACTGGATCATACAGACTTGCTCCTATATGTAAAAGAAGCTTAAAATTAAAAATTAGATGCATTTCTCCCCTTAAACAATTCACTCTCACCGCTGGGAGTGCCGGACGTACAGTTTAGTAAGTGCAGAGATTCTTTCTTTGGTTACACCAGACGAATGTGGATATGAACCAACTAACGCCGGCCGTAACCATTATACCATGGTCTATCACTTTTTTTTAGCTTCTAAAGTAAGTTTTAACGGTCATATGACTGGATATAACGGTTGAAACAAAACTTTATATCTCAAAAACTGCTTTAAGGATTTTGATTAAATCTTTCCTGTGTGTTTTTGTAAAAAACTTTATTTCGTAAATAAGATTTTCAGATAAATTGTTTCACGGATTTCAATAAAGATACTTGCATACCTACCTTCTTTTTCTTCTAAAAATATTTTTTTTTATTATTATTTTTTGAAAAAACGCTCTAACACCTTTTTAAAATTGAAAATTGATTTTCAAAAAATAAAAAAAAAAGTCTGCGCTAGCATATGATGATATACCCTGACTTGATGAATTGGTCCTATTCTTCTAAATTTTTATTTAAAGATGCTGTATGACTTTTTATTTTTTCTGATAGTATCTAACCATAAAAATCTTGCATATATTTTTTTTTAATATTAGGGATAGATACAGGATTTTTGTTTATGAATTCGCTTGGGCAGATAGTGGACAGAAAAAATTAATAATTCGATTCATCTTTAATTTTCATATGGATATTCTACAGGACTTGTTCGGTTTTTTGATATTTTCTATTAAAAAAAATGAAAAATTGTTAATTTTTGTAAGATTAGGGTGTACATGTCCGTGGCCATTTTGTCTGACCTATCTCTTAAATTGGAGATACTAGATTATTTCTTTGGTGTGTTGCATATTTGCTAAACATTAACGAATATTCTATATTTTTATTGACTGATGTTAAACAAACAATTGTTTGCTATTATGCGCATTATGAATCAATGACCAAATTTATCTAATTAATTCCATATCCTCCCAAGTTATCAAATGCAGATTTTTGGTGAATTCTTTGATTTTTTGAAATTTGCGATCAAATTGGAATCTATAATATTTTATTATACTGACATTTCTGAATTCTTCAAATTGGAAGTTATTACGGAATTCCTGAGAGGCGATATTGAAATTTTTACTAGCTCCAAAAATAACAATTCCTGTCATGGAACCGTTAAAACATTACTAAACATTTCGAAAACGGCTCTAACTATATTGAATAAATTTTTGCTCTAGGGGTTTATCAAAATTATATGATAATCATTATTTTAAAAAACTATAAATTCAATAAATGTTTACCAATAAATTTAATTTAGGTACTCCGCTTAATAGGAAAATTTGTAAAAAAACATTACAATTTTTTTGTAGGTACATATATACTCAGAAAAAATAGTTAATTACCTGTTCTCTCTTATTTCTCCCAATTAACTCTATCGAAGTCATTTTATGCATATACATAAAATCAATAATAAAGTGTTTTTATACGAAAACAAAAAAAAATAAGACCATAAGTAAAAACATACCTACAGTTTTTTTTTTCAAGAAAATTTAATTACAACAAAAAAAATAGGTATTATAAAACTCTCTGTATTGTGTATAATGTTTGTATAAAAACAAACAATAACAAATTTGCCGGGAACTATAAATTTATTAAATTAATATAATAAAAAAAAAGACATATTGTGTTGTGCAACGCGACTGGCATGCATCTGAATATAACGCCTAGAAAGAGCAACAGCAGGTCAAACGTTATTTTCTGTTTACCAACAAAAAAGATATATGCAGAAAAATGACTTAGACTTGGTCGCACGAAGTTGCACTGAAATGATACATTTATGGTTAGTATTATGAAAAAAGTATCAAGAAGAAAGTTGTAGAATATTTAATTTTCTACAGTTTTTGTAACATACGTTGTAGAAAATTGAATGATTTACAACTTTGTCCTTTCCGTTGCTGAGATATGAGCAAAACACTCAAAAATAGAGTATACTCTTAGGCTTGTTTAACTTTAAAAGTAGAAGTCCATTGAAAAAATGTTGTATGCTTAAATTTTGTGTGGAAATAGTCCTTAAAATTTTTTTACAATGAGCCATTCTCGATGAATGCGCTAAAACACACAACACTTGCCGCAAAGATCTGATTTTTTTTTAGAAATCCACTACAACTCCTTTAACATAAAAGTTTAAAAAATGAATCAAATTGGCTATATATGAGCCCAGCACATACTCGTACATAAGTTTGTATATCTATGTTCGAGATATAAACACAATGAAAAACATTGCTCTACGATCCTTTCTCCTGTTCCTAGAATAATAACCAAAACCCTCAAACCGACCGTAACCAAGGCATGATGCCATAAGAGTTAGCCGGCGATGAATAGCTTTTCCGGTTAAAGCGGGAACGTTTGTGTATAAATGTGGCATAGTGGCTCATACAATATATTTTTAATCTCAAAGTAATTAAAAGGCATAAATAATAAAAAGGATGTCGCATGATGCTGCATGTTTATTTTTTACAGTCCTGTTTTCCCTATTTCTCTTTTTATTTTTTATTTTGTTGAAAACGATTTTCCAACAATAATTTTACGCTTTGTGCATTTTCATTGTGAAAAATAAAACCGAACATGTTGGCAGGGTTTGTGATGCTGATAGCGGTTTGGGCGAGCTTAGAGCATCTTCCCACACACAACATGCGAATTCAACTGTGAACACGAAGGAAGGATAATAAAATCCGTTTTGTAAGAAGAATATATAGAGAATTTATTTAGAGTCGATTATGTTACATGAGCATCAGTGGCCAACAAAAGAAAATAGAATCCTTTCGTCCGGAGACCATCATGGAATCCAATCTTTGGCTCGTTCCAGCTTATGAGTATATGTAGTTTTTTTTGCAAAAGGACCAAAACCACTTTTACATATATGGAGCTTCAGCGAGGAGGAGCTTCGGCTTAAATGTCAGATTTTTAATATTCTTTCGTATTTCTTGGTAATATCTGCGGTGTGTTATGGTGGGATGGTATAATAGTCGATTTTCATTTTCATTCACTTCGCATATATACATAGATGATGCAGTGTGGATGAATGCAACTTTGAAAAAAGAAGATTATATAATTAATTAAAATGTTGCTAGTACCTACCATCCTACCTACCTACATACAACACCGAACACAAAAATGAATGCAAATGGAAGCACTCTTCCAGAAAGAAGCTTAATTATTTCCATAAAGCATTTTTCCGTTCCGTTTCGTTTTTGCCCATCATGTCCTGCAACTGGTGTGTTGAAGTTTCATCTCGATGATGGTGCATCATATACGAGTAGAAGTTCAACATCAACATTACAAAAAAAAAAAAATCTACTGAAATTAAAATGAAGGAAAGATAATAATACACCCGCAGAAAAGCAGAGCACCAGAAGCATTCTTTCATTATTTTATTTATTGAACAACATAAAAAACACGAAGAATTAATGCTTGGTTACTTAATTTACATAATGACTAATAAGGATTATTGATTCTTTATATTAAGTATGATAATTTTAATATTTAATAAAAGAAGCAACAAAAAAAAATTATTTCAGAGATGACTGGGCAATTTTTAATAACTTTTTATCCCTTTTAGCCAGTTCGAATTTAATTTTTTTTTGTTGTTGTATTATTTGAGAAGAATTAAAAGATCTTTTTCTACAGACTCGAAACAATGAATTTTATATATGTACATATAATATATTTATTGAATTCAAGTTGAACAAAAATTGGAATTTCTTGAGGAAAAAGTTGTTACAAAAATGTAAGCTACATGTACTGATTTACAAAACTTGCTGACAATGCAGTCATTGAGGGCAATTCATCGAAAAACTGGATTTCGGAGTAAATTTTGGTACATGGAAGAAACTCAATGAGTCACCATTGGTATGAGTTCCGCTAACAATTTATCATGCAGTTCTCTGCAACCCGTTTTTTCACGAGTAATTACTTAGAAGAGTTCGCCATTTCAAAAAATTGCAAAATATCGAAAATTTTACTTGTTCGCCTGTTACTCATAAATAAGTTTCATTTAATTTATATATTTAGCGCGCACTAAAGGGTGTTTTATTTACCCTTTACATGTCAGAGACACAGTGCGAGCTTTAGGTACATAAGTAGGAGGGGATTTGAAAGGAGATGTCGGTGAACATTAGTCTTGAATTTCAGTTCTTCACAATGAGAAGGAAATACAGAGCGTGGAAGGGTATTCCACATTCGCGTAATACGGCTAAAGAACGAATCCCTGTACTTAACCGTACGATCGAAGTTGGGTTGAAGAGTAACCTGATGAGCATTTCTGGAAGCTCGAAAAGAAAGAAGGCAGCATTGAGTTTTCGAAGCATTAAATTCTACACGATTTCTTAATCCCCATTGTACAATGCTCTCTAAGTCAGAATTTAATGTACTTATCACATTTAACCGTTTCAGTTCCACGTCCGAAGAGCAGTTATGTGAATCTGGAAACGAATATGAAAAGCTAAGGGTGCTACCGTCTGAAACAATTTAATGGATTAGTAGTTGCAGACAGGAAATCATTAATGAAAATGAGAAAGAGGGTCGGAGACAAAACAGAACCCTGTGGCACACCAGCATTTACGTTGTGGGTTTCAAACTTGAATCCATCTAATACTACTTGTATAGAGCAATTCGTAAGAAAGTTACTGATCCAACGAAGAAAGGTTTCATCGATACCAAAAGCATGAATTTTCGATAAAAGAGCAGGATGCCAAACTTTATCAAATGCTTTAGAAATATACATAAATATTTTCTTTAACAGTTAAAAATTTGGTGCCATGGTAATAAATGAAAAAGCAGGGCCTTATTGCTTACCAAGTAAAGTTACAATCTCAGCTAGTGCCACTAAAATAAATGATATCACTAAACTGCTGTCTCTGGTGTCGGGCCTCTTTATTGAATATTTATATGTATCACAAAATTGTAAGATAGTTGAAGACACGAAATTACAGTCTGAAATAAAAGACTTGACTACATTACAGTATGTGACAGATGATGTTAATCAATTACGGACTGAGAAAAAAAAATCACTTTATTAACTATCTGAGATATTTAAAAACTTTAAATTAAAGTCTCTGGCAGCAGACGTCACTAAATTATATTCTCAAATAGCAGACTTATTTATTTCATAAATGACATAAACATAAACATTAAACGTCACTTAGTTAGAGTCTGGGATAGAAATCTCTTTCTTCTTACCACTAAAATAGTTCGACGTAGACAACGTCACTAAATTACAGTCTCAAATAGAAGAAAAGGGTATCACTACATTGCAGTCTTAGATAGCAGATTTACGGCACAATCAGACAAAAGCACTTTATAACAGCATAAGGTAGAAAACTTGACAAAAGTACAATCGTTGCGTTGATAGCAAACCTAGCTTAATAAAGGTAAAAGAAGATGTCACTCAACAACAATCTGAGAAAGTAAATTTCACCAAATTGAAGTTTGAAATATTTAGTAAAATATTATTCAATTACACTCGGAAATAAATGATGTCATCAAATTACAGTGTCGTTTAGAAGAATACATTAAACTATATTAAGCTATCATCAAGTAACATTATCTAAGTGATTAAAATTAAATTGCAGTTTGAGATATTAGAAGGCAAATTTCTCAGAAAGCACATATCCCCAAAAGAGAAGAGAAAATGTCAATTATGAAATTCTTACAAAAATTCAGCTATTTTCGGTTATTGATCAGTCCAAAAAATGAGCTGCTGAACTTTAAAAACTTTAAAAAATCTCTTCAACCAAAGTCTATCGTTGACCAACTGTTTAAGTTAGCTTACCATTGCTGATATATTACTGACCTTAGAGATAGTGTATTTTTTTTTTTTTGAACACGACCTTGTAAAACTTTGACACTTTATTAAAAACTTTGTTTTGCTAAATGTGGTGACAAATGACAGTCGAAAGATAAAATGTGACAGGTGATCCCGGAGCTTTTTGAAAAGGTCCTTTTATTCATAGATAGAAATTTATTTTTCCAACTTTCCTAACTGGAAGCTCCTACTTTTATCAACAATGTCAAAAATAATTTATCTATTTTATGTTACATTCTAAGCTTTTATTATTACAATCTAGGGAATCACAATCGAAAAATTATAACCCACTTAACATTATAATTATTATTCAGTCACAAGGTATATAATTTGTTTGAGCAAATAATTTCTCTCAAAGTATAATATTACTTCCTTACAATATACCTTAATAAATCCGGTGCCTATTTGTCAACTTATTCCTTATTACTTATCTCAAATAAGTCAACAACTAACAACGAAAAAAATCCTTAATACCTACTTTGCCAGTTCATTTCAACACCCCATTCAAACTTCCCAACACCACCACCTCCAACCCTCATATCAGTAGTCCTCTAATATTTTGTTGTATATAAATTAACAACTCCACAACGACCCACTTAACAAAGTCATTTAAACAAGAAAATAAATAAGAACAAAAAAAAAAAAACTGGCCGCAAACAAAATTCATATAAAGAAAATTAAGTAAACTTAAAATCAAAACGCACGCACTCCCAACCAACAATGCATATATCCTTTTCCTTCCTTGAAGGCAAAAGTACGTAGTTCCTACATATGAAGCTATATTAGTTTACCTTTCTCCACACACAATCTAAAAATCTACCCGTTCGTTGACAGGATACGAATAAATTGTAAGTGAAACAACCAAACCCGGTAATCAACTACAAAAACAAAATACAAAAAGACCAAACCTAAAAACAAGAAAATCGACCACGACACGCACAAATAACTTATCCCCCTCCCCCCCCCCCCCCCTAAAACCCGTAAACTTGCTTTATGGATAGAGCTTTAAGCCAAATTCTCAAAAGAACCCCTTAAGGACTATTATAAGAGAAAGATGCCTAGAGTTATTCTTCGAATCACTAACCACTGTACAGAACTCAGCGAAACGATAAACCACATGGGACAAAATGGTGCGACATAATTTCATCATTAAGTTGAATTATTTGGCTGACCACGCTCAGGCTTGTTGTGGTGTTGTTGGCTGGTTAGTTGGTACGCGATGGTTGATGATGGTTTTGGATATGGCTAATAAGGAAAGAACGACGAATAATGAAGTCTAACGTTAGGGCTGCTTGTGCTAATTATTACTCAGGTGTAAATAAATGGATAATTAGATATAAAAGAAAGTAGAAGCTAAAAGAAACTAATTAACTCCTTATTTATTTTTTTGTGATGGAGTTTTCTTTTTGCTATAAGACTTTCTTTGTCATTTTAATAAGAAAAAAACCAAAACTAAATAACCGAAAAAGGCTTACATTTATTATGTATGTCTGAGGGTGTTGATTATTAAGTGGCTACATTGCTAAGCCGTTTATTACAATTATCATATCCGTGTACATATTTCCTTATTAGCACTACGTAATGTTTGTATGCAATACTTACATATTAGGTGGGAAAAGCTAATGAAAATGAAAATAATTCACCAACTTCCTGGGATTGTTAAACTTTAATTTGAGAGCAGTTGCAACCTTAAAGCTTTATAATTACATTAAATAAAGTAAATATTGACTTTTTGAAAAAGTAGGCGTGGTAGTGGGCGGATTTAACTAAAACTTCTTGAAAGTTATTAGTAAATTTATGAAATTTTTACTTTGAATGTTTTATTTGAAGGATATACTTAAATATGCAAGTGTATATGTATGTTTTCGATATAGAATTTTTTATGAAAATTTTTACATTTTTATTTAATTTAATATGAGATTGTTACTTAAATTTGGTTAACAGACTTTTTAACTTGTACTGGATACATTTAAATACACAAATGTGTACGGAAGCCAACCTAACATCAAAGAGTAAACATTCATTTATGTAGCTTTCTTAAAAAAAAACAACAATTAATTATAACTTGTATTAAATATATAGACAATATGCACTCAATACATAACTGTGGAAATACTTCAGTGAATTATGCAATTGCTTCGTAGAATATTCAAAAACCAAACGTATCTAAATAAAACAAAATTACATCATCACAGTAACTTAATGCATTGAATGATCGCTTCATTAAGTGCATAGACAATATGCACTGAATACATAACTGTCTAGAGTGAGTTAAGTTATCACTCCATAAAATATTTAAAAACCACAGAAACATAATGTGCTGAGTAGCTACTCACTTGTATTGGATTCATAGACAATATGTACTCATTACATATTTGTGCAAAAATGAATTATGTAATTATTGCATTAAATATTTAATAACCAGAAGGCATCCAAAGAAAAAAAATTGAATCATCACTTTATCGATTTTCGATGAATACAAACTGCAGTCATTACACAAAATCATGTGCTGAGTACATGTCATATACTCGTACTATTGAATTTCATTGAATACAGACATTCAAGCCATCACAAAGCTATGTACTGAGTACAAGTAATAGGCCTTTTAGACTTTTTGGCTATATAAAGCATGGTTACCTTAAATGCACTGATATTCTGTTAGCGATTGAAAAAAAATTCCACTGGATTGTTCGCTTTCAAACATTTTTGACAACTTTTTACCAAATTTTTAAAAAAAAATTGTTTTTGAAATTTTTTTATTTTGGAGGAGGACAATTTTTTTAACAATTAAAATAAAGAAAGGCTTTTCAAATTTTAAAGCAAAACTAATCTTTACGAAAACACTCATTTAAAATTTATATTATCTCCACCTCCTGCATAAATAAAATGATAGATATTATTACCAAAAAAAATGATAAACCATAGACACGATATTATACAGGATATGATACATTTATTTATAAGAATGATGATTATTATAAATAGCCTTATGATGAAGCAAAAGAAGAAGAAAGGCACCTGAAATCCTGCTGAAAGGTATCCTTTTCTCATCTTTATTGGAACATAATATGTGTATATAATATTCAAGAACTGTCTCGGTCTGCTTCTACCGGTAAAAGAGACATTTAACACGCAAGCATACTTACAACAAGGATTCCTGAGATTTGATATTATTTTTTTTGTTTTTTGCTGAAATCTGGGATGAAGAAAGAAATCATAGAAAAAAAATAAGACAATACTACTTACAACACATCAAATAAACTCGTTTTCCAATATACGCCTATAACTAACAGTTAACTGAAACGTGACGATAGGAAAATATGGTTTCGTTATTGGTTGGCATAGAATTCCTTCGTTCACCAGGTTAAAAAAAAATTGGCGGTATCAAAACAAAATATTTTTTTTTTCCTTATTTCGAGATGATGAAATGAGTATTTATGAGAGGGTATAAGAGCCCTGTTTTGAAAGCTTCAGAAGGGTAGGAATAACGAGACCATACAACAATAAAAAGTAAAAACAAACAAGGCAGGTAGAGCAAAAAAAAAACAAGTCTGTCGGATTTTCAAAACAGCTAATTCATCTTTTGTTTCAATTTGGGATTTAAGAATGGGGCATATTTGACGAGAGAAAAAACGCACAATTTCACTGTTTATCCTGATGGTTCTTAGTATATCCTTCATCGAGACAAAAAAAAAAGTTGTAGGTACAAGGAGACACATTTATATTGCGGTACATTCCTGTAGACCTACCCTTAACATCCAGAGAGTTTTGAATTAATAATTGATATAATACCAACCTTCTTCATAACGGGAAAAACAAAACAAAAAAAAAAAAAACTTTTGAAGGACTTTTTATTTACTGTCGTGTTTTCCTCTGAAAAACAAAAAACAAATAAAACCTATTACTTAAAGGATTTGCGAGTAATTTAAACATTATTTATAATGCATAAAGATCACAAACAAAATGACAGCATAAAACATCTAAAATTATTATTGTGGGAGACCGAGAGATTTTTTTTTTTTTTTGTTAACTGTAGGTAGGAAGGTAGGCTATCTACATTATTTGTGAAAGAATGCAAAAATATGTTTACGTTATTTTCAAAGAAGATACTTTTATAAAGTGGTTCTTGCCTATTGGGTAAATTAGGATGTTTTGACGTCCATTTTTAATATTTTGTATCTATGTTTAATAAATTAATTAAATTAATTATAAAACATTTTTTTATGGAAAAGTTCAAATAAGATATGCGTGAAGTGAGGAGGGCCATTTTTGATTTTTCGATTTGATTTTTTTAATTTTAAGAAAAAAAATAACTTATCTGAAAGTTCTTTTTTTTTGTAATAAAATGTTTGCAATTAAAAACAAACGTTTCAAATCAGAAAAAAAAATTGAAAGACATTTCTTTCATCTCCACCATCAATAATAAATAATTAATATTCCTTTGCTTAAACTCTTAGGTTAAGCAAACACAAAAAATTTAATAATCAAATTTTATATGTTCCATTCATTAACCCAGCTCCGAATTGCAAATTAATTTTCTTAGATAAATAATAATTTCAATCGAAAGGTCATACTCTTTCACCCTGATCCACTCAACTTAATTCATAATTTCCAAAGAAAAAAACCAATAAAATTAAGAAAATAGATTTCATATTCGAATTCAATTAGAAAAACATTTTCTTTTTTTTTCAATCTTTTAGATAGATAGCTATGTATAACAGATACATTACTTCAGAAAAAAATAAAGGGGAGCACATCTGTGTATAGCAAAGAAAAAATTGAAGATAATAAACCAAAGACTCTGAGTATAATGTGTAGGAAGTGCGGACCTATATTCTGAGGAGTCTAAACTAATAATTACAATGATTCATGTCTGGAAAACTGGGAAGAAAAGGCAAAGCTATCAAACAGTGGGACAAAAATAGCATCGAAAATGAAAATAAGAAGGAATTAATAAAATTTTGATAAATTATTTTTTGTGAAAACTTTTTCTTATGAACAATATCAGTTCAATATTTTTTTTTTTCCCATAGAATTAATCAGAAGAATTTTACTGAAATAAATCAGGCAGATAGAATAGTGTTTAATTACACTTGGCTTAGCCGTGGTTCAAGGTTCTATAGTGTGATGCTTGAATCAGCTTTAAACCTCAGCTAATCGGTGATGGTTTAGAATTATTACTGGAAATTAGCAGTTCTTATACGTCAGCTTATTTTCCTTAAACATACATAATCCCTCCTTTGTGCCTACTAAGACACCGTCTAACTATTATTAATTTGATAGAAATATGCTTTGTTTAATTAATACAAATTATGACTTTAGTCAAGGTTAAGACAGTCAACTCTTGTGTCTGAATTAAGTTAGACAACAATAAAAATTGTGTTTTTTTAACTTTCTCCAAAGTAGAACAGCTGTCTTAAGTTAGACAATGTCTATAAGTATGTTTATAAATAAAGTTATAAGTTTCGTCGTCTGTCTATATATGAACATATCTACGAATAAAAGTTCAATATTTCAAAATTATTCCAACTTAAGTGTATTGCTTATCCTACTATGCAACCAGCATCGTCGGCCGTCGTGGGGCCATAAAATGCTGATACTGCATTTGATTCTTTTGAGAAAAAATTTCTGTCTGATACCGAACCAAAACTCCCACCCTTTCTGAAGGAGCCAACAGTAGACAAAAAAAAAAAAAAAAAAAAAGATGAAGAAGACTACTAATTCATTATTACTAATGGATATTTAGATTTTTCTTTTAGATTTCAAAATTCTGATGATGAAGAAAAAGAAGAAGTATCTGCCTAATGTGTTAGTCTTGTGTATCGGCTTTTGTATATTTAGTGTAGGTTGTAAGGTTCGTTCAAAGTTCAAATGGAAGCACATAAATATCCTATACTTTTTTTTGTGATTCTTTGAAAATAACGAAAAGAATGAAGAATGTTTTAGGAAATTAATTTCAGAATTACTTAATGAACCCGAAAAAGCATTGGAAATGTCAATGATGGAAAATTGTTAAACTTATCTACAGGCTTTTGCAAGATCTCTATTACAAAAATACAAGAAACGTAAATATTTTTCAGTTCTGGAAGGTGATACAATTTAGTTTTTTTTTTTTTGTTAAAATGATAAAGAAAGTTTTAGATCAGAATTTTTTATTTAGTGAATGGCTGCATTACAAAAGTACAAAGATTTACCAAAAAAGGAGTGACGCAAAGAAAATAGAAGGAAATTTAAAAAAAATGTACAACTTCATTATTTCTAAAATACTTTTGATTAAATTTTTCACAAAAGGTGTTAAGTTAAAATAAAGTAAAATAAAATAAAATTAAGAAAAAACAAAAAAATCGACTGAAGTCTCCACTTTTTGCCGAAAGTTTTGCTTCAGGCGTAGAAGGCATCACAGGCCTTCTTAACCCGTTCTTCAATATTTAGTTTACAGTTCAATTAAGGGTCGAGTATGACTCCCAAATATTTTGCACTGGAAGACAATAATAGAATTTGGCCGTTGAGTCGACGTATAGCGTGAAGAGTGGTACTCTAGTTTTGGTGATAAAGAGCATTAGATCAGTTTTACTTTGGTTAACTCCTAGTCCACAACTCGTGGCTTGCCAACTTTCTTCAAATCCATCTCCGTGATTTCACTAATTACAGAGGTGTACTTTCCTGACACCAATAGTACCAAATCATCCGCATAGGCAACCGCCTTCACTCCACATCTCTCTAATTTAACGAGAATTGCATCCATGACCAGAAGCCATAGAAGAGGGGAAAGGACACCACCCTGGGGTGTTCCCCTACTCACATTGAGCATGGAAATAATCTATTCTCAAATGTAGCCTTCTACACCAAACTTAACGAGCGATTCTTCTATGGATTCGGTAAGAACGTTGTTAAGAGCACCTTCTATGTCAACATCATGCAACTTTTGAAGCATAACTGGCAATATGCCATCCATACCTGGGGATTTATATGGACAGAAAGTATTAATAAAATATTCTCTCTTGTTATAACGGAATTGACTTGCTCTTCATGAGCTACGTTTAGCTCTGTAGTTTCAAGCGATTCGGGGTTATCACTCTCGCAACCCGGAAAGTGCGTAACTCCAGAGATTTGGCTGGAGAGGCTGTCCAGGATCCATCAAGCTTTTTTAGAAATTAATGTTCCTTCGATAAAACTTTGCTGAGCCTTGCGGAGTCCTTTATGTCTTCAATTGCTTGACAGTATTCTCTCCAGCCTTGTCTTTTGGTTGATGATAGGGCTCGCTTGTAGATTTTATGAGAGTCCTTATACGGTTGGTAAAAATTATGACTGGATCATAGATGTCATAACAGGGCACTGCCTTATAGGTACCTAAACAGGCGACAAGAACTTTCTGGTCCGCAAACGATTTTTGTATCAGTTTCGTGGTCGATTAGCATGGAAGAGCATCTATTTGAAATGCGGATAAGCTATCAATTTTGAATTGATAAGTTACTTGATAACTTGAAGTTGACGAAAAAATTATTTAACAAGAGTAAGCTGTCAAATTTGACAATGCAGTTAGAATATTCTTTCTAGGAAAATTGCGACAGTCCTTCCGAAGCCATAAAGTCACATTCAAAATAAAATACCTATACGCCTTAAGATACACAAAAATACAAAGCTCTCCTAAGCCCAATTCGACGTTCATCTGCTTGTTTTTGTAACTAAGTAGAATCCTATTTATCATATTGATCTGAAGGATATTCTTGATTCTAATCACTTCTGATATATATTATCTACTGTATTTATAGACGAAAATAAATCTCATTTCCTCTTGAATTCTTATCATTTCCTGGCAACCAATGAGCCAATGTCAATAATATGAAAAGAAGAGAGAAGTCTCTTTCCATTTAATTTATTTCCTCCAAGTCAAAATCATTATACTACGAGTATATAATATTATTGACGACATCCAATGAATGCTAATGTTTTTTTATTTTTGGTATATATCTCCTATCCTACTTCTTACAATAAAAACACAATATTTCTATTCGACTTGTTACTTCTGATGTCTTAAATATTCAACTTGTGATATTATTAAACCATCACTCAAATATTACTTATTCAAACTCTCAGATAGAAGCATCATAGAAGCAGTTGCCACAACTAACTAAGGCATGGTTCACATAATATGTATAGAGCTGTCATGGCTAGCGGAAAATCCGGTCAAACAAGTGGTTATTTATCAACGAACAACAACAACAAAAAAAAAATCATTGATTTTATTTCTTGTGGATATATATTTTGGCTTGGAAAAATTGATATGATATTTGTTAAAGTTTGTTTGTCTAACCGGAGAAGACTTCGATCAATCTTGATGGCTGTGATGGCTTCTTCATTACCAAGATTCTCTCCATTTTGTTATATATACATATTGTGAAGCTCTGCAATCTATCATTCTATTCTTCTGACTTTATCATCGTCGGCGTCGGCGTCGGAAGCGGTTGATGGAGTTTTCTTTTCATAAAATTGACTCTCATGACTTCCCCTGAAAAATAAAAATCCATCTTGATTGATTCACGAAAGCTGAAATAATAGATTTTGAAAATTTAAGCAATATGAAAATTGATAGAGTAGTTGATGTGTGAAAATCTCTTTGTCTGATATAAATGAATACTGTTTCCACTATTTAATTCTATTTACAAATGTTTTTTTATTTCGTTCAAGGATTCTCACACCTTCCTGTATAATTTATTTTAACAAAACAAAAATTCCATGACTAGAAAACTATTGCAATGTAGGTTAAACCACAAACGAAACAATAATCACCATGATGATGATGATGATTTCGAAGGCCATTATCAGACAAAGTTGATTCTATTCTATTCATTCCCTATGGGTCTGAATATACATATCTACCGTTAGTTTGTTGGTAAAAAACATTATGGTGTTCGTTAGGATGAATCCATAGAGAATTACGTTACTACAGTTTTGCTGCTGCTGCTACTACTGATCCTTGATGCAAATTAACTGTACCAAGCTCATTTTCAGCAGTTTTTTTTGTTTGTTCTTTGGTTTTTAGTAAAAAATTGATTCTGGGGAAGTAATCCCCCGAGTTTTTTTTTTTGCCATAAACATGACAATAGAGAATGAATTTCATAAATGAGCATTTCATCTAAACAGCTTAAGTTTTAAAAATTTGATATGATTTAAAAGTTACAATAAATAAAACAACTGTTTCGTATATGTAAAGTGGTATTATGGCTTTGTTGATGGTTCTTTTTTCTCGGAATTCAAATAAATTTTTGGCTTCGACTTTATAGTTTTTAGAATCCCTTTATGTACAATTTAAAATATTTGATTAATTTTCCCAGGAATCTAGTTTGTATTCGAATAGAAATTGGTTTTCAATTTAATGAAATTTAAATATTGGTTGTTGCTTTGGAATTTGAATAACCGCAGAATGCCGTAGATATGTATGTATGTATGTATAATCATATTATTTTATAAAGGTTGTCATAATGCATTGAATAGGATTCAATTTGATTTTAATGCTTTTAGATAGTTGTTAAAGGGAACAAAACCGACTGGAGAAGGAATAATTCTACCAAAATATTTCTAATTGCATCCAAGATTCAACTAGCAAAGAAAAAGTCTACCTCAGAAAGAATCAGGAACTTTGTGAACACTAATGGACTAAAGGCCTATTTGGTGCCTGAACCTATTAAAAGCGTTGTACCTGGTCCTGTTATTTGTCTCGGGACTACTTCCCTTTTACTAAACCTTCACCAAGTCAAATAATTAATCCAAGGCTATAAATCTCCTTTGGCCTCATTTTCAATGTTCCGGAGTATTGGGGACCGAGATTGGGGGAAAAATTGGCTCACCATCGATCAGATATTGGACATATCGAACCTCTGTTAATAAGTACTTATTCCAATACGTACATTAATACCTCGACCCAAATTAAATCTGAATGATTTTGAGGAGTATAGGACAACAACGGCTTGTACAATTAGAAGGGGATCCGAAGCAGTTTGGAGTACGAAATTGAAGACAGCTGGCCTAGTTAGTTGAGGTCGAGGTCTACTTCGGGTAACTACGCCACTACAGTGCTTCCCAAGTGCGAAAGGTTTAGATATCTTGGGTTTGTGATAAAAAAAGCCAAAAAAAATCTTGCGATGAAACAAATGCTAAGATACCCATCTGCATTTAGTTGGCCTCAGACATGGAACGATGCCAAAGCTGGAGGTCTGTTGACGTTTTCAACCATGCGAACCCCACAAGAGGAGCCTAAATTATAGTGAAGAAAAGATGAAGAAATCAGGATCAGATCAGGCTAATGAAATAGCCGAAGTCCAAACAATTAGAAGAAGGAAAAAAAACCCGCATTCAATTTCAATTCGAACCCCAGAAACTCAGGCCACTGAAAGAGGTGATTGGTAGAGGCCACTTCCACCAACATTAATGTTAAATATTCGACTGTGCCTCGTTCCGGTTGGTTCCAGAATTCACATAAACCCGTTTGCAATCATCCTTTTTTTCAGTGTTAACTGCTCTTTTTTAAAAGCCTTGCCAAAAACCTTTCCTCTGAAGTTATCAAAAAACAAAAACGTCATTCAAATTTTAAACATCACTGTGCTCAGATTCTTAAATTGCCATTGACAAGAGATATTCAAAAAAAAAACAGGACAATAACGACGAACTGTCAAGCAACTAGAGGCCCAACTACATAGTGCTTCAAAATACTAGACTATTATACAAAACAAACTTTTTCAATTTGCTTAGTTCTCTTTTTGAATATCGGGACCCAAACTCTGGCCAGTCTACGACTATAGACTTTTATATTTGTATGCATATACAGTTTGTGAAAGGATTATAGGACCAGTGCCGAAAACAAGCCTCTTTTCAGTCTATAGATATTGTATTTCAAAAACCCATTGACCATATATCACTGTTTTATCTCAAACCAAATTTTTGCTAGCAAGCCTGCGATGTGTTTTCGAACAATTTTCGCTGTTTCCACACAACAGAATATCCTTTTTGCTGCATCAGGACAGTACCCAGTACCTATAGGCAAAAACAAAAAACAAAATTATTCGGAAATGCATCCAGTCCGTCGAGTGTAGTCAATCATTTAGGCCAACCGGGGTAGGCGTATAGAGTTAGGTGTAGAAGAGGGTAACCAGAGTGAAAAATTGTCACTATTCATATCTATTTACTCTTCGCCGCAGCGCCGTACCACGCCACCCCGCCACTCCTGCCAGTAGAGGGCGGTAGTGTGCTATAGCTAGTATATCACATTTTCGATGAAGGATGTTCTGAAGCGCGAATTGGATAAAAAGCTTAGAACAAAAACAAAACATCAACCAAAAAAAAAAAAAACTACCCCTCGCCATAATAGTTAAGGGGAGTGGCAAGAAGATATCATCCCCAGCAGTTAAATTGGATGTTTTGAGAATTCTATTTGATGGTTATTGATGGGAGAGTAGTTTTTTGTTTTGTTGCTTATATGACGAACCACGACAGTGTTTCTAAATTAATGTCATGTTGGAAGCCCCTAACCTGTCGTTCGTATTTGTGATATGTGTGTTATGATTTCCACTGACGATAATCAACGATGGAGTTCTGATCCTGGCTTCCTGTGTCCATTGAATTTAGAGTTTATTTATCATTTTGTCCGAGAGTCCTTTTCATTTTTTTTTTTTTTTCAATTTTATATTTTCGTATGAAAATTTATTAGCATATCCTATGGTTTGTGTGTGATTTTTTTTTTTTTTTCAGTGTACACCATTTGTCAATTCTCTCAAGCCGCAGGGGACCTCTATAACGATAGACATGTCCTTTGATCAAACATCACAGGATATTTTATGACTATGGTTTCTAATTATTCAACTGTCATGGTTTAGAGTTGTTTTTAAATTCTATATTAATTATTTTATATAGATATCAAATTTTTATTTTCTTATTTTCTTTTATGAATACTCGTATACGAGTATATTGAATTTGTTCGAAAAAATAAAACCTATCGAAAACAGTCCTAAATCATCGGATGAATGGACGGACGGGCTATCGTTTATGATGATTTTTCCCTCTGGACAAGAAAATCCATGATGTCCATGATGTCGTTATTTTTGCAATGCTGATGATGCGATGGTGGGAATGATGATGATAGATTTGTGTGATATTTTTGTGACCTGAATATTTGATAACTTGATTTGGCAAAATTTACAAAATTTTATTTATTTTCTATTTTTTTAGGATCATATTTAAATATTGTGTGAATGGTGTTTGATCAAGTTGTATAGAGGTTAGATTGAAAATATCTATACAACCAATATAATTTGATTTATTAATTTCTTCTATGTAGAATAATTGTAGGTACATTGAAATAAACAGTTTTGGCAAAATATATATTTGCATATTAACCTCCGGGGGAAAAATGAGAGAGGTTTTATTACATAGTTTTTGTTTGGTTTTTAGAATTTGGAAAATAATAATTTTTCGAATGGTTGGCCTTTTGTTAAACAAAAAATATGCATAACAAAAACTGATAGATATTTTTGTTCAATGAGTTAGTGCAGTTTTATTTGTTCTTTAATTTTTTTTGTGAGACTTTCCGGTGCAGAAAAATGATTGCAGTAAATATGTACCTGGATTTCTAATGTCAGTGGGGTTCATTGGCCATTTTGGGGGCAAAATTGTCAATAGTAAAAAAATATTTTTGTTTTCTTTCGAAACAAATTGTTATTGTCTTGGGAGTTAGGAAAAAGATATTGGTATCAAATTAAAGGATTATTTGCTCACTTTTAAATATAATGTGAAAATAAAGGGCATTTTTTTTTAGATGTATAAAACTTTGATATAGAGTAAAACAAAGACTCTAAAATTTATATAAAGTTGACTTTAATCGAAAGATAATCTTTTGACCGCCACGGCTGGTCATATACTTCCGAGAATTCAATCTGCAGGATCAATTTCCGAATGTTGTCATCCAAATGATCGATCGTTTCGGGCTAGACTAGCGACTCCAAATATCCCCATAGTCTAGCGGCTGCGGCATTAAATCACACGATCTGGGTAGCCAATTCACGGTCCTAAACGTGCAATATGCGGTTGCCAAACACTTCCTTCAATAAATCAATTGTTGTACAAGCTGTGTGACATGTTGCGCCATCTTGTTGAAACCAGAGCTCCTGCACATCAGGGTTGTTAAATTGAGGAATGAAATAGTCAGTAGTCACCACTTACTGTAACGTTCTGGCCAGCATCATCATCGGCTGGACAACCGGGGTCCGGTCCTGGCCTCCTTCAACAAGTCTCTTCACCTATCTCGGTCTCGAGCCGACGCCATCCAGTTGCGCAACCCAAGGCTTCAGACGTCCTGGTCTAAGCTATCTCTCCAGCGCAATCATGGTCTACCACGCTGCCGTCTGCCAAAGAATGTACCACACAGGACTTTCCGAGCCGGTGCCCTGCCCACCAGAGTCTACCGATCTTAATTTTTGGCACTGTGTCTGCTTCAAGGTATAGATTGCGTACAATTCATGATTGTACCGTCTCCGGAATCATCTGACCAGCATCAACAGCTCATAAAGCACATCAAACATTCACTATTTTTGGATGCAGAGGTGTCTCAACATACACTTGAAGATTATCTTTACCCCAAATACGGCAGTTTTGCTTATTGACGTAGCCATTCAATAAAAAAGTAAGCTTCGTCACTGAACAAAATCCTGGAATGTCGCATAAGTCTTTTCGAAATACGTATTTCGAACAGAACCATGATTATCAAAATAAATTTGCAGAATGTGTAAGCGATGTTCAGCCTTCCCTTTCTCTACTGCTCTGTTCCTCGGAATTGGATTCAAACAGTGATTAGGTCCGTTCGTTCTAAATAACGAAGCCATTTGACAAGGTCAGTTTTGCTGTACCGCCCTATGCAGACGGGACTAAAAATCACTGAAAGAATTTTTCTTTCGCAGCTTCTTAAATCGTTCTCATCTACTTCTGACAGGGTCCAGGCCTCTGCTCCGCACACAAGAATCGAGATGATAAGTGTCTTATGAAGAGTCAATTGTCCCCTTAGTCCAATGAAGCACTGGTGCCATTGTCTGCAAAAGTTAAATATGCCTATGGTGAAGTTTTGTCCATGACTTTTAGTGGCCTTTTTTGATGACAGCATATACTCGTACTTGGCCATCAGACGCGCCACTGACATCACGTTGTGTTCTTCCAATTATATCGATACCGGCGGCGGCGTATCCGAGTAATTGGATCTTTGAAAGATTCTGTCTCTTCTGTTCACCTGGGGGTTTTGCACTATTATATCAAAAAGGATATTGAAGGAGTCGGATGATGATGCACTTTGTCTAAAACCTTTTTTGAAATGAAAGCCATTGGTGAGATCTGTTCTGAGCTTGATCGAGCAGCGTGCGTTATTGCATTCATATTTCAAATTGGAACTAAAACAGTTATGTTTTTAAAAAATTTTAATTTTAAAAACATATTGGTTTAAGAAATAAAATTATTTTTTGAGAACTTTTTTTATTTTTGAAATAAAATGTCAAAAAAATATTAAATATTAATTTACGAAAAAATTGCGTTTATTTATTCAATCAATATTATTTCCCTCATAAATTTTTCAAAATCAAAAAAAAAAATACTTTTAAAACATGCATGTTTGTAATTAAAAATATTTTTTTTTTGATTTTAACAAAGTACAGTAAATTCAAAGAAGCGTTCATGCAAAACTTTATAAATTTCTGGCAAAGTGAAAATTTTAACTCGTTCATAGTGAATAGATAGATACCCTTATTATGAATTTTAAAATGTCAAAAGGATCTCCACTTGATGTCCCAGCAGACTATATAAAAACACCCCACTCGTCTATTTCTTCTTGCATAAAAATGAACATAGACTCAAAGGAAAGGACTCTTGTTTTTTTTTTTTAATGTGTGATTTCATAAAACACAGTATAAAATATATACAAGCTACAATAAAAAGGATAAAGAAAAAATTAACTTATTCTAGAAGAAAATAAAACACTGGACAAAGATGACACCTCAATTCACAATGGACAAATACAAAAAGAAAAAAAAAAAGAAAAACCATCGTCGGGACAACCAAGCTTTTCTTTTCTGTCAAGTGTATATTTTTTTTGTTGTTGTTTTGTGTTTCATTGTAGTTGTTGTTGAGTCAAGTAACGAGGGAATAATTATACAAACAAGAAAAAAAACAAGGACTCTTCCCAGAAATAAAGAAATAGTTTCACAGTTTATATCTAGTTATTTTTCAAAGAAGAAAGAAACAAGAAGAATTCACTTTTTGTCCAGGGTATCTTTACCGAAAAAAAAATATTTAAAAAAAAAACTGTAATAATTTTGCCGAAGGCAACAAGCCACAAAGAAATTTTTGTTTTTCGTTTTTTACAACAATTCAACTTATATGTATTTTTTAAGCAAAAAAAAATAACGCGTTTGTCAAACCTAATATGCCAGGGACACTGCACTGCACTATCACTGTAAAATATACATATTTATTTATTTTTAAATTCCTTAGTGAAAAAAACTGCTTTAGAAAAACACAAACATCCATTTGATTATTTTTTGTTTGTGTAGGTACCTATTCTTTTTTTATATTTTTTGGTTCATTTAAAATGCATTAGCGATACAAATGTTTCGGGCCAAAGATATTTAGGTCAACCGCAGATACACAGATTCACAAAGCAAACTAACAAAAAATATAAAATAAGTAGAAAAAAAAAAACTGTTTTGTAGATTTTATGTTTGTCCTTCGACACATTATGCATCTGGCAAGAAGGAACCCACCTTATACAAACGATCCTTGCGGAAAATGCATGCAGCAATAATATATGCACAAACAGTGATAATATATATGTGTGTAGATATATGTGTATGAAGGACTTTAACTTCTTTGAGTATCAATATGCATACGTGTGTACATTTGTACAATATCAATATGTGAATACAGCTTACCTACTGTGTCCTGTTTTGTAAATAAAGTTTCGTATCAAGTCTCGTTTGTAAGTGTTAAATAAATGAAAAAGCACTTTGGAGTGAAAATGGTTGTTATAGGTATGTTCTGTGTCCTTTGAGATGACTCGTTTGAATGGAAAATATTTTTGTCCCATGTTTTTTTTTTTTTTTAATGTGGCTTTGATTTTTATCAAAAAAAAAAAAAGCTTTTCCACCGCACCGTGGATAAATTTGGATTTAAAATCAAAAATTTGAAAATAAACGTTTCATTGAAACAGAGCTAACTGCACTTACATTAGTATGCCATTTATTCTTCGACTTTTTTTTGTGACATTAACAGTACTGAATCATGTAAAATAGAAATAGATTTAGTCAATACTATGAAATATATTCAGTGTTGCCACTTTCCCAAAATATTTTTTTTTATTTCAAAACTAATTTTTAAAGAAAATGTGATTCGTCTGGGAGCGAAACGTGTGAACCAAAATAATCAGTTGGTGTGACATATAAAAGACATTTTGGATATTTGTCATTGTTGCCATCCCTCCCAAAATATTTAATTTTTATCGTAAAAAAAAAATTGAAAGTATTTTTAAAAAGGGCCTGTTTTTTCATAATGAAACCATAGAGTTACATTTTGTATATACCAAAATTTTACTTTTAGATCTGTTTTTTTACAATACGAAAAAATGTCTAATGTAGTTCTTGCAAATTTAGATATTTTAGCAATTAGAATTATTTTAGGGTATGAGAGAAAATAAATCGAGAACACGGGTTTTTCAAAAAATAGGCAATTTATAATAATTAATAACTATTTTTTTTTATTTAAAATGAACCTAAATATAGGTACTAAAATACTTTTTTCTTTTTACTTTCTTTCCAGGTAAGCATTACTTTTCATTTTCATGATTAAAAATAAATACGTGAGTAGCTAACTTTTAAAAGGGTTTCCGATACTGTACGAGTAGATATTATTCAAAACATGAATGCACGAAATTTGCTAATGAGCCAATATTTAAAAAAAATGAAAAATAACTCAAATATTTGAAGCTCTCAATCATGTTTTATGAAATCTTTTTCGCAAACCTTATTTATTAATATTTTCTATAACCAATTATATTTTTACTTGCGACTTGAGGTACCACAGGGCATTTATTGGATTCGTTAAACTTAAGATATGAATCAAAACTTATGTACATTACGATGGTAGAAAATGCGAAAAAATTGATTTGCAATTCTCTATGTCTGTCTATCCTTGACCTACAGCCAAAATAACTGAAGCGATTTTTTTTTCAAATTTGGAACTTAAGTTTTTTTTCTATGATTCCCTACAGGCAAAATAGATTTATTTTGGCTCTAAAAATAACGGTTCCTGTAAAAAAAAACGTAACGAAAAAATTGATTTATCTCGAAAACAATTCTAAAAATTTCAATCAAGTTTTTTCTTAAAACTGTCTGTAAGAAACTTAAATTATTTGTTCAAAAACAATTAAATATGTAAAACGTTTTTAATGGTAGGTACCTGCCACGGAACCGAGTTTTCGGGTGTCCATATTATCATGCACAGTTTTACAAATGAACTTTTTCAAATACTTTAGAAACTTTACATACAATAAATTATCTTTTGAAACAAATCACTCTAACGATTTTTGTTGCTCTCGACACATCTAGTAAGTCAAAGTGTATTTTTTATTTTTTGAATGAATATTTTCACTATAAACACTTTATGCCCTTGAATACCTTAAAATTCGAGTAGCAATAATATTCCGGTTAACTTTTGAAAATATATATGAAAGTTTTTCAAAAACACTTAAAACAATTCTAATTCAATAAAATAATCCACAACTATTACTACAAACTTAAAAAAAAATTCTTTCAAATATCTTTGACGTAAAAAAAAAATCCCAAAATCTCAAAATAACTCTAAAAAAGTTTCTCACTTTTTGATTTTATCTCTCTTACCTCCACTTCTTCATCAGCCCTGTGTTATTTTCCTTACATTCTACATAAACATACTCACATATTATATCCTATCCAATTTTCAAATCACCACACTTTCTCAAGAAGTTATCTCTTACAACCTCTTTACCTTAACCATATTTATAGATCCTCTTTGAAGTCAAGAGTTTAAACAAAAAAAAAAAAAACTTTTATGTATCTAACCTGTACCTATCTACTTTATAAAATACTCACAAAGTATGACTTTTATGAAATCTGTTGAAAAATAAAATAAACTCTAAAACATCGCTCTTTTAAACTCTCAATACCTCTTCTACCTTCCAAAAATACACACATAAAATTGTATCTAACTTCTGAAACAGAAACTTTCCCCATATTACGAGCAGGTATAGTATATTGTATGTGTACTGTACAGTGTACACTTCCCCTCTACACGCCTCTGATATCCATATCATAAAGATTTTCCAACTTAACCACATCTTGAATTGAAAAGTTCACATTCCAAAAACCAATATTGTAACCATTATAAACTTTGATCACTTGTAACACCCTCAAATAACCGGAATGACAAGAGGGCATGGGAAGGGTAGGAAGGACGGGGAATTTTTGAGGAAAGTTTTCAGTTTTCCATAGATACTACATATACACATGAAGAAGGATGGAAGAAGAAAAAAATCCTTTTTAAAAACAGTTAGTTAGTGAAGGTTTTTTTTCTGTGTTACGTATGTATATTGTTGTTCAGCTGTTTTCTATCTATCTCTCTCTTTCACTAATTCCTTTCTCGCTCTCTCAGTGTTTCCATTTTGTTTTGCACTTCCAATATGATATTGAAATTGATTTCTTTGATGTTTTATGTGTGTTATTCATTTCAAAAACACCCGTACCTGACCTATTAGATTGTTGGTTATTTGAAAACTCTTGCACTCATCTCGATATAAGCGAGCGTTCTCATTTTGTTTTTCTTTTTTTCATATGAACCTATTCTTTGAAAAAAAGAAATAAATGCGAACTCAAACCCAACTCATATTGCCCGTACCTGACCTATTAGATTGGCAAAAGGAGAGAGAGAGAGGGAGATATTTGAAAAACCTTATATTTCTGCTGCCATGAAAAACGTGTGCATACTTCTAGGGAGTAAACAAACTAAAAAACTGGGTTACAATGGTGAAGTTCGCAGTAATAAAGTTTTATGGGGTTTTGCTTCTATAACATTCCTCCGACGAAGTAATAGATGCGGCAAAAAGTCCTTAAGGTACCTATTGAATGTTTCTACGTACTAACGGTAAACATATATGCGGGAACGGGAAAACGGGACTGCTCCTACGCGTTAACTGGAGTTCTATTCTTAGATATTTTCATATTTCTTCTACGCAACGCATATGTTCCGGGTTTTCCGGGATGATGATATGGATGCAGAGCAGATGGGAAAATGAAAAGCCATATCGTATCACAATAACGGTGTTTATTTTGCAAGTAGAAAATAGTTATGCGTTCCAGTTTGCGTTGTTGTCGTTCACAAGTCGCCCCCCATTGAAAATGATTGCTGCATATTGCACGCTGCACCCGTTCACTGTTCTGGCTGGCTGGCTGAAGGCAAGCACAGCGTTTAGATTGAAAATTTGTATACAAAATGCATTCAACGGCATCTGGTCTCTAGGCATTTTTAAAGACGTCGTCGTCGTCGCTCGTTGTCGTTTGTTGTTGCAGCAGCAGTATAGCCGTTCCTGTTTGTTTTTTTGTTTTTTGAAAAACCATCAGAAATATTCCTAGGTCCCACCAACGAACGAACACATTTTCCATTTCGAAAACGATATTTTGAAAAGCATTCGCTAATTGATTGATATAGCATATCTCATGTTATAAAATGGTGGAATACGGTTGTTCGGTAGGGGAGAAGGGAATTGTTGGGTAAACACCTATGATGCAGTTGCATCATAACGGGTGTGTAGTTTACAATTTTGTTTGTTTATGCATGATGTGATTTATGGACTCCCCTGTATATTTGTGCTGGGTTTGGAACATGAGGTACCTTTGGCATTATGGACGGGTGTTGTTGTTGTTGTTGTTGGTATTCCTATAGAGAGATGTATGGGCACACGTGATAACAACAATAATGTGTATGCCGAAGGAAGAATTCAATTTATTGTTTTTCATCTCAAGAACACAGGGAAAATATGTGTAGTGTATGGAGGGCTGCTGAAAATTATGTGGGCTAAAAAAGTTTTTGCTCATAAGTTTTGGTATAAGTTTTTGGAAAAAAAAAACGAGAAGTAATAGTCGAAAAGTGGAGTGAGGTGTGTTGTTTTATTTTTTTGTTTGGAAAAAAATTGTTTGGTGTTATTATTATTTTGTTTACTTTAATGAGTTTATTTTTTTCTGGAAAATTAATTTATTGTTGCAAGTTTTCTTTTGATAAAGCAAAATTGTGTGTATGAAAGAAGAGAGATACCTACCTTACATAGCTACCCTATATAAGTTCCTTAGGTTTTTTTTTTTTTTTGTAAAGTTCTGGGTTTATGCATAAAGTTAATAAATTAATGAGTGTTTTTCTTTTTTATTTACCTTACTTGAACTGTTGGCATTCTTAAATTTTATAAATAGTAGGTACGTTAGTTTATTTTGTTGTGAGTTGCGTAAATAAAATTTGTAAGTAAGTGAATAATTTGAAGTATTTTATTTTAAGGGTGTTTGTAGATTTTTGAGATATTTATTTAGAATAGACATGTTGAAATTGGAATTACACGTTACAAGTTGGTTTGATTTAATAAAGCTTGATGCTTCAAGGAAAACAAAATATTTTGTGTAATTATTTTATATGATGAGGCAAGCAATTGTGGAGGAATTTCAAAGCATTTTTTGGTCTCAGAAGAATAAATATAGATCGTACTTGAAAAGCTCGTATAATTGCTTAATTGTGGGTTTAAAAGTTTGAAAAGTAATCTCTTATATCAAATGAATAGTTTTACCGAATGTTTTCAACGTTTCAGGGGTCCTTTCCGAAATTTTAAAATATTTTTTTAAGCGTTTTTTTGTTAATTTAGGAATAATAAGTATGTATATTAAATATTGAAAATTGTGCTAAAAACTGCTTGTGCTTAAATGAAATTAAACTTGTTCCTTTGTACGATTAAATCGGAATAGGTAGCTAGAGGTATTAATTTGTGTGGATTAGAAATAAATAAGTTAATGTTCCATTGCATCAATATTTAACAGGCTTTCAATTTTTTAAAAAAACGTATTTTGTATGGAACAAACGATAAGACTTATAGCTTGCAATCGGCAATAAACAGATAGTCTGTGGATAAAATTGTTTTACTTATACATAATTTTTTAATCATTTTTGAAAAAAAATTAAATAAAATTTTTGAAAACGGATTTTTTTTAACATTTATAGGTTTTTAGTACAAAAAAAATTATTCTATTGGAAGTAACGGTAACATTTTAGAATTTTTACTGGCGAGTATATGGGCAAGTTTTGGATTCCAAAAAAATCAAATTTTACATTACAAAACTTTTATAAAAGGGGTCCCATGCATTCATAGATAATAATATCGCATATCAAACTCATACAAAAAAATATTTTTTGGATTTTTGAAAGAAAAAACAAACAAACAAAATTGTTACCTATTGAAAACCTCAATATTTTGAAAATGGCTGAATATTGTTTTGGATTTTTTAAAGTGCATATTATAAAATACTAAAAGCTTACATACCAATTTTTTCTTATAAAAAGACTTCAAACATTTTGTAAATTAAAAAAATTTATGTTTTGATAAAACGGCTGCAAAAATTTTACAATTTTTGTAGAAACATTTATATTTTTACGATACATCTGCTTTTTTGGCTCATTTTAGCAATGTAAACAAAAAACTTTAAACTTTTTCATATTCTTCTGTAATGACATTCTTGTTTTATTTTTTTGTTTATTTTAAAGTACTTTTACATAAGAGCAAGTCATGCTTTTTATTTTGTGTCTAATTTATCCCAAGGTCTACATATTTAAATCTATAATTTTTTTCCCAAAAAGGCAAACAAATGTATGGCAGGTACCTTTATTTTCGACGTGGTGTCGTGATTCGTCCTAAAAAACACTATAGGTAGATACACCAAGTTTCACCCTTTAGGCTGTAGCTCAACGTCTGTCTGTTGAATTGAGACAGACTTGCGAAACCTCCCTATCATAGTAAGTTTGATCAAAATCTCAACTTCGAATTTTTTCACGAAACCAAAACTTTCCTTAAAAAACCGCATAGGTATTGCAAAAAGTCCAATCAGCCATATAAGTTTACGTATGTATCTCATCTCGGCTTTCCTAAAATTGGATGCCAACCTAAAGCATTATTTCAAGAATACGGAAAACCGCTGATCGTTTTCAGGTTGCTTCGGTTAGAAAGTGCACTTTTTAGTTGCATTTTGGGCTCAATACCTTTCCACCAACCCTTTGAAACCCAATTCTATACAAAAAATTATTCCAAAGAAATAGTCGGGAACACCCCAACTTCTAACTTACCACTCATCGTTAACCTTCAACCTAATTTCGAAAAAATTCACTGATTCAATCTTAATTTGGGCACAAAAAAAAGTAAGAATTTAAGAATTTGACGGTCATTACAATAAAAGAAAAAATAAGCTCTTTAATAAACTGTGCACAAAAAAAATCAGTAAAATCTCAAGGCCTTCTAAAACAAGTCCACCAACTTACTTAACCTTCTGCAAAAAATAAAATAAAATAAAAACTTTCAAGTAAAATAAAAAAAAAATTCAGTAGCAAACTTTTACCACAGATAAACACTTAAAAAAGGAACAACAACTCGTAAAATAAATCTTAAAACAAATGTTCAGGTAAAGTGTATTCATAGGTAACAAGATAACGACATGTTCTGTCCACTCACTAGGCAACTTCAACTCGATAAGGGACTGAATTTATACAAAAAAAAACGGACACTAGAAAAACACAAACACAAAATAGAAATCCTCAAAATATACACATCATAATATATTGTTAAAGAAAAAAAAAAAACTTTCCAAAAAACTATCCAAGGACATGTCGGTTGGTCCAACACCCGCCCAGCATGCTGAACCAATATAAACTTTCAAATTGTGTATCTTCTCCCCATATTGAACTTTTCCAGTGGTGGTTATGTGTGCCGTCGTTGTCGTCCTTCTGCACTCTGCAGATAGAGATAGTTCTTCTTTGCTTAAAATACACACACAAAAAATCAATTTCCAAACATCTAAAACCTAAAAACTTTTTGGCAAACCCGTACCGTACTTACTCGAAAACATCAAAAAAAAAAACGAAGAAGATACAGGTCCCTCAACAGGACATACGTATTCCCTGAGAAAAACACCCAACAACAAAAATTCAAACCAAAAATATATTTATGTACTCGTACTCGTATATCGGGTTTCTCGCTGTGTCCCCATCGAATATACAATGTGAATTTCTTTTCGTCCTCTAAAAAAAAAAACAAATTTAAAGGATCAAAAACTAGCTCTGTGGTTGAAGGAAGCAGCACGAAAAAAAATCATTCAATTCAATACTCTACTCTCTTGCCATTGCATATGCATATTTTCAAATTGCACATCCCCTTGGGAGGGGGAGAGCTGCAGGTGGTAAAGTGCTGTAGGGTACATCCTATCGCCTTGATGTGTGTGGCTCCAGGGAAGTTTAAGTTTTGTTTCTCTTCTTCCATCTACGTCATATCTGGAAGTAAAGCAAAACTACATACACAAATTTATAATATCGATTCCTCTAAAGCCAAAGGACACAACTGCACTTTTCTTCATCTTGAGTTTATGACTTTTATAGATAAGTACGTATATGTATGTAAGAAGTGCACTATATACAATGTTTGCATTACACTACAACAATTGTATGGAAAATGTTAATAAAGATGGAAAGTCTTTTCTTCGTCAAGTAAGTTTTGTTTGGTTTTGGGTTTGAGAAAGTTTTTCTATCTTTTTCTTTCTTTTTTTTATAAAATTTCTTACTCCTTCGAGGATATGAGTGCTCATTAGGTATTGGCAACATGTCCTAATATACATCATCCATGAAGATACTAGAGACGACAAGCGAGGCCAATGAGAACAAGGATATCCGTGGGGTAATATGTATACTGTATAGTGCTCGTATTATGTTCAAAGAAATGGATGGAAGCATCGATATGTTGATGATGATGATAAGATTAATTTTTGGTGGATAAGAACTTTTTAAAAGGGGCATGTGGGGATACATTATGGAAGATCCGAACGAAAGAATTACAGGCAGATACGATTCAACATTCTGCAGGGCGGGATATTATGGAAGTTCTAGCATTTCTAAATTAACAAGAGGGCGCTCCATTGCAGTGGACTTAAAGCTTTCTTCATTTTCAAGGTGCTTCAAAACAAGGATATATTTGATGTTTGACATCTGCAGTCACAAGATCGATACTTTTTTGCGAAATCCATCATCAAGTATGAGAATCAGTCCAATTTCGTTTGCCAAGGCGCAAGTTTCGAGAAGTACTTCTATGTCGAACTGCTTGTGCGTCAGTTGCCCTTTCCAAGCGTATGGACAGTTCCCTTCCACTTACTTTTTCAAAGATCTTTTCGAAGTCAATTTGTTCCTGACCTGTTTTTCTTTCTCCACCCTTGTTGAGTTGACATTTGATAGCGATTCATGATTCCATTGTTAGGTTGGGTTTAATGATAGAATCCACTGAATTCCTTCATTTTCAGTTGACAAAATTGCCTGCAGTTCATATCTAATCACGAACAGGAATAGTATTGGTGATAGTATGCAGCTTACCTTAACCATACTTTGTGAACATGAAATTTGGACCCATCAAAGTACAGCCTATTTAATGTATTTTTGATGCTCCTTTTGAACAAATCAATCCAGATTATTTCTCTTTTGACACTGGGGAAAGCCTTTTCGAAGTCATTGCAGAGCAGATACAGTGATGATCGGTATTCCACTCACTGTTTTCGATGATGGTCCGGAAAGTTTTAATGTGACCCAACCAGCATGATTCAGTGCGGAATCCCGCTTGTTCGGCGGCAAGAAGTGGTAACAACGAGCTTCAAGATCTTCACAGGGAATAACAGCTAGCTGAAATAATAGAAGTCCAATGACTAAGATAGGCAGGGCAAGAAAGTAGGTACATTACTTGGAGTGCTTAGCTGGAGACATATCTAGGAACCGAATTATGTAGGTGGAAGAAGTTTTGTTAATTACGACTCGTTTCAAAGTTGTGTAAAATTGGTGGGTTGGAATTTTGAAAGAAGTGGCTGGGTCATGTAAAGCAGAGGAATGCCAATATACTGGTTGCCCGAAAGTCTTTATTCCTTCCAGCAGTAAGAAGATGTAGTAAATGAGGATCGTGACTAACTTGGCGTTTGAAATTAGAACTTACCTACAGACTGAAAAGGCTCTAATTCCAGGTCATTGATGATCTTTCCAAAAGCATTTCCTTAGAAACTCTTCCTGACATATCAAAAGTAGCTAAATAATATATAGCAGAGTGATGTCAATTATCTAGACGCCCTGGGAAGTCCTTTAATCTTCCCAGCAGAAAGAATTCGTAATATAGGAGGTTCACGACCAACTTGGTTTACAAAACTAGAACTTATAGAATGAAAGAGCCTGGTTCAATATCATTGATGTTCTATGTTAAAGCATCTCCTTTAAAACTCTTCCAGAAATTAAAGCAAACTCATGTTGTAAATTGAATTACTCAAAGTACCACAAATTACAACTGACACCATTAACAATAAATACGCATAGCAAAAAGAAAATAATTCCTAACATTAAAATCAATGATCCTTGATGGGTTAAGCTAATTTCATTAGCAACAAATTAACAATATAGCAAGTACCCTACACAATAAGGAATTTAATTCAATTTCAATGCCTACACCATCATCATCAAGTTTTCCCCCAAAAAAAAAAAAAAAATCATCTAAAAACCACACAATATTGTTTGTGGTATATGTTTTGAAACTTTGTCGTTTCTTTGAATTGTTTAAATGTTTCTTCGATCAATGTAACAACAAACCACCTAAGTAACAAGTTAGTTCTTCATTTCTGATAGATTAACTTCTATCTTGTAGCAAGACAGCAGCTACTCAAAGAAAATCAAAAAAAAATCATCATAAAACAAAAATAAAACATCAGCAACTACACCAAGAAGTAAAAAGAAAGAAAAACTCCCATTAACAACCATTTGCAATTACGCAGACATTTCAATTCAAGTTCTTATACTAGCAGATATACCTAAACCAATAAAAGCATTCGAATTATACCTTATATCCCACTAAAGCAACAGACTTACTTAACTTTTCCTTCTACTCGTATTTTGGCGAAATAATAAAACTCTGTTGCGAGAGGATAAATTAAATCCAAGCAAATTGAACTTTAACATTTATAAAAACAAGAAATTCCCTAACTTTTCTTTCACAATACTTCTACTTCTTCTTTTGCTTCTAACTATTTCTGGGTCGTACTGAATTGACTTCTGTTTTTTTGTTTTGTTCCTTCGCACCAAACAACCAACACCTGATGCACGAATAAGGAATAAACGAAACATTAACCGAATATCTTCTAATTTCTTCTCTTTTTTTTTTTTGTTCTTCATTGATTTTCCCAAAGTAAAAGAAAGAAACAACAAAAATCCTTTCAAAAAGTTTTTTTTTTCGCCAAACTCTCAGCACAGTTGAACAATATTATTAGCTCGCATGCCCCCCAAAAACTTTAGTGCAGAAGTCGAAGAAGAAGTAAAGTTGAGGGACGATATGAAGAAATATACAAAGGATCAAGGATGAACACCTGCTGGTGGTGTGCTAATGCTACCAACGAAGATGGCAGAAACAAAGATGGTGATTTGGAAAGTAATTTAGAAAATGGCATCAGGATGCTTATCATTATTCTTCAAAAAAATATTTGTATGTGCTATTTGAATTTATTATTGATTTTTTTTTTGTAATTCTATCAGAAATTGGGGGTGATGGACACTTTAAGTATAATTTAAGTAAAGAACGAAGAGTATTTTAACAAAGTTTTTGGCCGTGGTGTAATTTTAAGTGGCCTGTCACTTTACACATTTTTTTTGACGGGAATTGCCTTTTAAAAGGAAGTGACAAATTGTCCACCACAAGGATCTTTTTGCCAATAGAAAGTATCTGTACCTATATGTTCTTATGAAATCGCAAAAAGCTGGACAAGTTTAAGACCCCTTAGTTTTCCAAAGAAACCTATCAAAACTTTTGGCAAAAACAACTGTTTATGGTAATAATCATGTTGCTACATTCTTTTGAAGGTTGGCGCTGTATAATTTTCGATTGGCTGAAAGAGCACAGCAAAATAGCTGTTGGAGTTGCCACACGCACATCCAGATAATGAAGTGCGCCACTTAAGTTGCTGTCTTTCTGGCTTAGAATTAAAGAGTACCGAAAGCCAAAATTGGTCAAAATTGTTAGTGCTTTATGATTTACCCTGCTTAGTTGTAGAATTTGGCAGTCGAGACATTTTTTGCTCTTCTTTCTGATATTCAGCATCGCTTGTATGTTTTTTTAATCCTCATTTAATCCTATCGTCGTTGAGTAAACATTGCTCAGATGTTGTTATTGGAATAAACGCTGATACAACTAATTAACATATTTTTATTGGAGTAAACGCTGATATGATCTGATATCGGTATTGGATTAAACGCTGATATAACGCATTCCTCAATTATTTATTGGAATATTTGCTCCTATATTAAAGAATCAGGAAGCATCTGCTGAATCTGCTTCATAAACGTGCAAAAGGAGTTCACCTTTTTAGCTCTATTATATATTATTATACAATACATTTATGAATATTGGAGTGAAACAGTTAGTCGCATGCAACAACAACTAATATCCATCTTAGCTTTATCTTACTACGGAGAAAAATTGTGTTACTGCTGCAAATTGCATATTTATTGTTCTCCGTAGCTTGTATTGAAATTCTTCCATTTTTTCCATGCCGGCCGGCTGGCGGCGGCGTATATTCGCTTACATTCTTGCTACTTTGGGTGAATCGTTTTAACTTTTTACATGTCTTCCAAACTTTATATCTCCTCCGTTAGCAGCTCCCTCTGAATTTGAATGGGCCGTGAGTCTTAATTCTGCGTAGAAATTGGATGAAAGCTTACTGTTAGAACAAAATGTAACGGTCTTTTAACAGTTCAAAATGCTAAGCTAAGTAATTTTATATTTTTTGTTACTTAATTATAAAAATTCTAATGCCTGTTTATCTTAAAAGCAGAGTCTAGACCTATTCCACTTTATTTGTTCAATACAAGACTTTCATATCATAGCAAATTTTTTTAACGGTTAATGCGTACTTTTTTTTATGTACAGTAAGCAATATTATTATTAAAAGGGTGTAATACCATTTCATATACATAAACAACGTCGTCATCGTCCTGACTCCAAATAATGGCTTCAAATAATAATAATCCTTTCATCCGCGTACGCAGTAAAAATTAATTTTCTTCAATTTTCAGCAAAAAAAAAAGGATTCTCATCCCATACAACTCGCAGTCGTTAAACAAACTGCTTCTAAGAAATGTTTGCAATTTCTAATTTCCACACTCGTAAAACTCTTATATAGTGAAAAAGCTTACCTAACCTATAAAAAAAAAGAATGGAAAATATAAAATTGCGTGTTGTGAATATTAACCCAAGGATGATGGAAAAAAATTCATTACTCCGACTTTCAGTATGACGGACAAGAAAATAATGTTGCAGTTCTTATATGTATTGTGTACAGTACACAATCTTGTGTAACTATTAAGTTATAGCCAATTCCTACAATATTGGTCTTGGTCATTTTCGATGTAAAATGGAAAAATGGAAAAATTTTAAAATTTTGTTTTCCTTATTAGGTATATTTTTTTTTTTTTATTTTTATGCTGATTCGCACGAAGTGAAACTAATAGTAGGTACTCCTGTTGATTGCTAACTTTGCTGGAAAGGAGTGCCAATGTTTTTTTTTTGTTGATCCTTGAACAACTACCTAAGAGTACCTACCAGCTCTCACTTTCTCTTAAGAAAAGAGTTTTATTTTTATTAGCTTCTTAATGTCCTGGCTTAATATCCGATCCACTTGTTCTCGGTCTATTTCGGATAATGAACGAAATGTTTTTTTTTTTATTTTGTTTCTGTTTTTTTTTTGCTTAAGTACTTAATTAGCTATTTGATGACGACGACGACATGCAATACTTAAATATAATGGCCAACAGTAGTTATTAAGGTCGACAAGAGAAGGCTTACATTACATCAGCACAGGGCACAACTACTTGTACTACCTACCAGAAAATAAAAAGGAGCAGCGAAGCAGAAATCTACTTCCTGAAACGTGTTGCGGTGCTATGTAAAAAATCCCAATGCAAGGCAAGGCTACTATGAGTTTTTTTTTTTCATTTTTGCTGTCGAGGGATAAAATTTAAAGGAATTAAATTTTGATAGGAGATTTAAAAGCTTTAAAAAAAACTATGAACATTTTTAATTTGTAATAAATGAATGAAATTTGTTAAACAAAAATTATAGTCCATTCAAAATTGTGGTACTTAGCATACATTTTTATTTTTATGAGTTCTTATCAGACCAGATGCATTAAAATAAGCATTATATAGTTTTTTATTTAAATATTCAACGACTTAAGGATTTTTATTCTGCTGTTTTGAAAATTTTATTCAAAACCTGTCCATTGTCAAACTTTTCGACTATACTTTACTTTTACACCATGCTTTATTAAATGCCTTTTCAAATTATAAAACCATACAGTAAAATTCCTCCAACGGTTTTTAGTTAAAGTGAACACAATTTTTGACATAGAAATTTGTCAAAAATAAGAACAATGTATCAAATTGCTCTTAAAAAATTTTTTTTTCTTGTCATTGTCAAAAGAATATTTGCTTCCTTTCCATTGCCTCAGTAACTTTTATTCCAGAATTAGAAGTTTTGACAACAGAACAAGCGAAAACACACAATCGATAACTGTTTTTATTTATGTCGGGAACCGAAGATATACATTTAATTGCCTTTGTTATTTTACAGAAAACTTAATTCACTTAGTCTATCAGTCAATATCAAAGTCTTTTTGACTCGGTGATCCTCATATGAATTGAGATTGTCGACATCATAACAAAAAGTTGTAGATTTAATAGCTGCTACCATTTTGGTAGAAATGAGAAACATATTCTTTTAATCATCCAGTCCATTGATCAAAAGCAAAGACTTATCAAAATTTTGTCATCAAAAATCACAAAAAAAAGTGGAACTGTTTCGATTAAATTTGAAGGTGAATTCTAAGCATTCGATTTCCTATTTCGTAGCATTGATATTTTCTTAAATTTTTTTAAAATTTCAATAACAAAATATCGAATTTAATAACTGCTTCCATTTTTGACGGAACTAGAAAAGATGTACTTTCTTTTCTTATTTTATGAAAAAAAGAACTATTTAATCCTTTTTAACCCTCATGCAGATCAAAAAATTGCGAAATTAACAACAAAAAAGTGGATTTGATAACTGTTTCGATTTTTAGTAGAAAAAGGAAAGATAAACTTTTTTTATTTCCTCATGTGGATTAAAATACTTCTAGTCCATTAGTTTATATCAAAAAGTTTTTCTTTGGTGTTTTTTTTTATGGTTTAATAATTTCGATTGCAAAATTTCTAAAAAAAATATAAAACTGAAATTTACACTTGATGTCTGCTAACCATTCTAAGCCTAAAATTTTGTTTTATTTATCAAGTATGCTATATGACAAATTCTATATTAGCTTTTAACTGTACTTACGATAATTTTAGCTAATACTCAATCATGAAGAAAAATTCAATTTCCCAAAAATCAACAATAAACATAAAATTCTTTCCTGGAAAAATGAAAAAAAAACTCCTTCTATCTCCCTCACTCCCACTAATATCTTAATTTCCACTAAGTCTTGTTTGTTACTCAATCTATAAGCAAGGTACATATATATCCACCTAAATAATTCTCAAAGAAAATTCTAATTTACAATGAACAATATAAAACAATAAAAACAAATTAAAATCAATTAAGATTCATTCCCAAAAAAGAAAAATCATCAACCCTCACTGCCAGCTATCAGACCACATTGCAAAAAAAAGAGGACTCTTAAAAAACGATAGCAAGAACTGAACACAACAAAAAAAAAAAACAAAAAACAAAAGAACTACAAAGACCCATTAACTTTCAATCCATTTAAGAGAAAATAGAATGAAACTTTTCACATTCAAATCTCAACTGTAATCAAAACGAAAACGTTTGGGCATTAACGTTGATTTTATAGTATACCCCATTTACACCCCATCCCACCATATCGCCATCGC
This sequence comes from Syrphus vitripennis, assembly GCA_958431115.1. Classification (NCBI taxonomy): domain Eukaryota; kingdom Metazoa; phylum Arthropoda; class Insecta; order Diptera; family Syrphidae; genus Syrphus; species Syrphus vitripennis. The sequence goes on along the minus strand of OY288108.1, from coordinate 122,355,383 downwards.
CATCGTCATGAATAAAACTAAAGAGCAACAGAAGAACAAAAACAAAAAACAGGACGAATAAAAAAAAAAAGACACAACAACTTTCCAAGGACAAATCAGTTAAAATCAAAAGGTTTTTCGTTTATTTTTTTTTTTCTTGTTGTTGTTTTAACTTTTCGCCATTGCGTGAAAACTTTAAATAGCAACAACTGTTCGTTAAAACCATCAAAAGTCCACAATCCCCTGCTGCCGGGAGATACTAAGACCAACAAAAGGCAAACAAAATATAGAGAAGTTGAAGTTTTTGTGCGATATCTCTCCTCAGCTGCTCTTCGTCCTCTTTTTTTTTTTTTAGTTTACCGTGTAAAAAATATATAGGTCCTTGTTACGTATTTATATACTCGTCAGAAAAAATTTCTATTAGAGCCCGATTCTCTTCTTCATTTCCTCGCTTCTTCTTCAAGTGTCTTTCACTTCTTTATAGAAATTCTCATGACATCCTCTTCTCTCTCTTCTTACGTCCTATTGATTCATTTTTTCTAAGTGATTTACAATAATTTAAAGTCCAAAGAAAAACAAAATGACGAACTAAGAACAAAATTCTTGAACTAACAAAAAGAAAACACTAACCAAAAGCATTGGAAAGATAAAAACAAACTTGAAATTAAATTAATTCCATTCAGGCAGTCAATTGTGTGATGTGCTTTGCTATCTCTCCTTCTCTGTTCTTCTCTTTGACTATCAAAAAAAAAAAAAAAAAAAAACTGCTATCGGTAAAGGACTAATACTCCTGAAACAGGACAAAAAGAACAGTTTAATGAGCAGACAAAATGATGGCCTAAAAATCAATGAACTTTTAACGAACATTGAACCTAATTGGATGAAGAAATTGATGGAAGGAAAGAAGTTTTTTTTTTTGATGAAATGAATTTGGCTTTTAAGAAAAATAGGCCTTTGGTTGTTAAACCTTGTTTATTTTTTTTTTCTATGGTACTTATAAGATGTGAATGAACGAAAAATATTTCTTTTCTGCTCCTTATCGCTGAATCAGCAAGGGATGGAGGGTTAACTGTGCAATGAACCTATTGAATTAGACGGTACTGCAGTTGGACTATTTTGTTTTTCCGTCGTTTGAGTCAAAATTGTTTATACCTGTCACTCAACTGAACTCATATCCTTAGAAATGTTGAAACAACTTTAGAATTCAATCATTTGGAATTAAAAACAACACGTTTTTACTAAAATCCACTAACTTCAGCATTTAGTTCAAAATAGAAGAAAACCTATACGATTTACCTATTGTTTTCAACCAAGAATATGGTGGTCATATTAAAATAATGGAGAAAATCTTATTGGCAAACAAAAATAATCTTATAAGTTTAACATTAAGTTTTATTTTTTTTTTAAGTGTCATTTAATTTTTTTTTGTTATTGTTTTAAATTTGAACCTGGGACTCTCCGAACACTCTACCTCTGCAATAGCGAATTCCAATGCTAAAAGTTAATCACGTTAAACCACTGACAAAAACAATACAAAAAATTCTCTGCCTGTCCCTGAATTTGTAAGCATTCAATTTTAATCAGTAAACTTTTTAAAATTCTAAGTGGTGTTCTTTTTAATATAATACGAAAATCTTATTAAATTTCAGTAAGTAAAAAGGTTTGTAAGATATTTCGCGACCACCTATAATATAAAAAATATTGAAATTTTTTATAACAGTGTCCTAACCATCTACCACCCCTCCAATCTCTTCTTCACTGTGTGTATAATAATGTCTTCATTTTGTATCCCTAATGGAAGGTATTCTATAAATTATGAACTGTATGAGTATGAGGTTCGCACCCCATGAAGGAGAGGAGTCATTTCTCAAAAAAAAAAAAACAAGAGTTCCTGAGATTTTCACATCTGCTCTTTGAGGAACATTGGCATTCCTTATTCTGTGTTTATTTTGGTTTTATTTTTTTTTTATTAAGCTCTTCGCGAAAAAAAGGTGTTAAGGGTTATGAGTCTGTTCAGTGAACTTAGAAATTACACGAAAGAAAAAAAAAAAGATACAAATGAGCCAATATAAGAAAAGGAAAAAATTGCTCCTTTTGAATAAAGAAAAGAAATGGAAACCCATTAACAGATATTTTTCTTTCATTTTTTTTTGTCTATGGTGTTTTCGTTTTCTTTTGTTTTTAGAATTCTTCGTTTTTTTTTTTTTTGTATTTTTTATTAAAAAGTTTGCTTCATTATCATTTTTCAGTCTCACAATTGAAATGATGCGGATTGATGTTCATTTTTTTTTTTTTTTGGTTCCTGAACAAAATTGATTTTTTTTCTTCTTCTGTCTGTTTCTCTCTGTGAAAGGTAAAGAAGAAACGTGCGTTTGAAGATGTTCGTTGGTTGGTAGAAAAATGGATGATAGAAATTAAGTTGTACAAGTTCATTTGTTCGTTGATTACTTTTTTTTCTGACTCAATAGAGCGCGTGGTGGGGCATCGTAAAGATAAGGTAGAGAGACTTCTGTATCGAAATAGAAAAAAAGTAAAGTTGGTTTTTTTTGTACTTTTTCTTTCTGTTTTTTTGTAACTGTGTTAAGTATGCTTAATTTTTCTGTGAATTAATATTCAAAGCAATTTATAGTATAAATTTCTAATTATTTTTATTGAACTTTTCAGTAAGTTTGTAAGTTTTTTTTTTTTTGTTGGTTCTTTGTCAGTTAATTGTTTGACTTTTATATTCACAGTCATAGAAGAAAAGAAGTTTTAATTGGAAGCAAATAAACTTAACTTTGTTAAGTGTTGTATTTTCTCAAACCATAGATTTTACAAGGGAAAATATCTTCGTTCCTCAAATTGTTTGTTCTTATTTCAAATCTTGAGCTTCAGCTTGACTTTATTCTTTTCTGATAATGGAACTGTCATAAATGTAAATCCTTTCAAGGAAGATTTTTTGGATGTACCTAATAAGCAAGCATACCTAACCTGTTCCGCATATTTATTTAACTGGAGTAATTCTTCACAGTGCGAAAGTTTCTAACGTCTTCGATCTTTGATCAACAACTTCAAAGACTGCGTGATCGTGATATTGATAGGAGAATTCTCTAAGATTTTTGTTGGAGAATTTCATTAAATTTCCAAGGAGTCAGGACTCAGGAGTATCTGCTAAGACACTCGTTATTAGAGTAAACGCTGCTGATACAAAGCATTCCTCAGATATCTTTAGTGAAGCAAAAGCTGATATAACACTTCTACGACATTTCGTTGTATTCAATGTCAAATCGACCAATTTGTTCCAGATATTTTATTTTTCCTATACTGACTGGCCTATACCTAATTGTCCCAGAACATCAATGGCTTTAAATTTCCATTTTTTAAATAAACTATTTGATAGAATTTTCAATGTTCACCCCATTGTCTCTCAACCATTCCTATATCTAAATATTATAATGTCATAACCAGTTGGCCTAATTGTTAAGTCCAGACCATACAGCTAATGGTGTCAACTATCAACATATACAATTCACAGCTGGAAATTATGTTCAACATAGATGAACATGCCCACTTTTTTTTATAATATGTCATTCACACACAGCCACACATACTCTATCATAATCCCCTTCAATCCACTTAACAATGATTTTAATATTTCGAGTTTTTTTTTCCATCTGCTTTCTTTGTTCGCCGCTTTTATTCCTAATTTTCAATGGCAAACCTCAATTTTCATCTGAATCATTTGCAGTTAAATAGAAGAAGAAAAAAAAAACCACATAAGCTCAACGTTCACACCATACGACCAGACGACCACTCCTACCATCCCAAGTCCCGATTGTGTCCGCTTGGTGGCAGGCAGCTCAACAATAGAAAAAAAAAAAAAAAAACATTCAAACTCATTCTAGGCCAAAAACAACAAGAGAATGGCTTTTAGGGAGTGTGGGTTGGTGTTCTTTTTTTTTTTTGGTTTGATACTCTGACCACACCTTCACACTCCTGCAACTTCTAAGCCAATTTAAGTTTTTTTTTTTTTTCATTCAGGAAATTTATTAAACTCACTTAGGTTTTAATTGACTGGCTCCTTTGTGCTTAAATGTGTTTGGGTATTTGTGTGGGCCTTAAAGATTAGATTTTCTAGACCAAAGACACATTGTATATAGGCAAGGTAGGAAGGTATAATGTTTCACCATAAAAAATAGAGTTTATGTTCATCAAACTTAACAAACTAACTGTTTCAATATTGTCGATGGATATGGGAATGATGAAGGAAAAAGAAGAAATGGAAAAAAAAACCAAGAAGGGGTTTTCAAAAGTTGCTCTCTATCGTCATGAAACAGGCACGATTGAGTGTTTAATCAGGTGATGGGGGAGGCTTATATAAAATATAACCCACAACAACAACAACGAACCTTTTTTTTTAGTCAAACTCAAGAATCATTTGAAAGAAGAGAAAAAAAACGAACACAAAAAAAAACACGAAAACCCGAATCCTTAATGAAAAGTGAAAGCAGAGAAGACAAAGAAGACGAACAAAATAAATGATCTTTTCTTCGTTGGTTTTTTTTTTTTTTTTGGGTGAAGATTTATCCAATTTGAAGTTAATGATTCTCACTATACTTGACGAGGAAGATTGATATTGTTCTTCTTCTATTCTTTATCCTTGATGTGATGCTTAATCCTGGTCAAGTCCTTTTTGATTAGTCATTTAAGCTATTTTTTTTTTGTGTGTATTTATTTCTTTAAAAAGCCTCTTCTTTTGAAGACACTGATGATGTTTTCAGAGAAAAAGATTAATGAAATCACCAAGGAAATTTAAAGCTCCATAGCTTATAAATCTCATCATGAGGTATTAAAAAGAAGAAGAAGAAGAAAAACTATATTTCAATACTAGGAAATGTCCTAAGGGACATCGACCTCTGTGGCTATGGCTACGAGTAAAAAAAAAATAAAGTGAATACTGAAGAAATTCGACTTTCGTAAATAGTTGATGATGAAAGCATTTTTTATGTCAAATTTTTAAAGGAAAATAGCTGCCCTATTAAAAGGACTTGATAATGAAGATTAAAGAAACAAAAAAAAAAAAACTTTTTCTAGGGTTTGAAGTTCTGTTTTAATAGTTTATTGGGCATTTTGCTGTGATAGATAAATTTCAAAAAGGATTTTAATTGTTTTGCGATTAATTTGTCAAATAAAATGTTTTTAGAATTAATATAAGGACTTTATTGTGTTAATTAAATACGAAGAAATGGTAATAAAACACACATTTAGATTATAAAGTTGGGAAGAAACTTAATTGAGAAAATTTGATATTACTATATGGTATAGGAGGTAGACATCTTGAGAATGATTTACGTCGTTAAAATTATTAAGTACATATTAAAGTATATAAAAGCAATTATGTTTTTTTTTTGTAGATAAACTTTCGACTTTAAACTTGAAACTTGTACGAACCAAAATGACAAATTGACAAATTTTTAAATCTTACGTTTTGTTGCTAAATAAATTCTATTGAATTCTGGTTTTTTGTTTTATAGAAGCTTTATGGAAATCGATTTGAATATAAAAATTGTAAAGCGCTTGGGAATGATTAAGTTTTTCCTACATGTCTGGTAAATGCTGTACAGTAGTCATTTTCTGTCATCAGTGTTTACAAATTTGATTAAAGATGTATGAAATCTTGTCTTTAGTATATAAATCAGCATTTTATGGAAGCTTTAAGGAATTAAATTTTTAGAAAAACTAAATTTTCAAGACAAATTTTTGTATAAGACTTATATAAGACTTGTTTACCAAATTGCAATCTAATAAGAGGATTAAAAATTCCCCTTCTTATTCAGACTCTACAAATAAATTGAGTCAATTTCAAAGTATCAAAAATAAAAAAAAAAAAAGGAAGTCAATCCGACAATATGGTTGGGGGTAGAACATTATTTGACATTAAATCCCACTTTACAATCGCAATCGCTCTTCTGAAGAATACACCGAGTAAAATCTACTTTTTCTATGCTTCCCTACACTCGTGTGTATATAAGATGCAAAGTAGAGTTCATAGTACAAGTATACATACTGCTTCCTATACACACACTTCATACGGCTCTAGAAGTTGCAAGTTCGATATGGTGGCATATTTGGATTCCCATTTATCTTTTCGCTGAACTTACCTTCTTTATAGATTGCCAGGATCCTCTCTTTGCATATTTTTTTTTTTTTTTTTTCCAAAAGAGGTTCGAAGGTTGACTTTTTTCGAGTGAAAGATTTGCAGTTCATTGCACTACTTCAACCATGCAGCAATATGGTAAAATGTGTGCATCGTTTTGAAATAAAAACAACAACAACAAAAAACTCGGTGCAGCACCAAAAATATTCATATATGTACCTATCTACTGAGTTACTATGCGAAAACCGTGGCCAAGAAGATTGTGGTTGAAATAAATGTTCGTATATACCTTTGGCTTCTATGCTGCAGATAACATTTTCTCTGAATTCGATTCACATAAAACTCACTGCAGAAAGGACACACACAATCTTTTACTTTACGACACTCTGTAGACGACGACTACGACGGAGACGTTAGATTTGTCTCTCTTCCTTCTTAGATGTTGACTTTAGTGGGTGCATTGGTTGAATTTTCAGAAACTATTTGTTTTCGTTTTTATTTGCATGTCAAAGTGACAGCACACAAAAAAAAAATCACAAAATCATCTGTACCGTTGCAATGTTGAGTGGGAATAAAAAAAAAATTACGACAAAACATAAGCAGTGGAATCAGTGTGACAAATTGGTTTAGGTTTTGTGTAAACTCCAGTCTCTTTTTGAAATGGCGTTTCGAAATTCACGACAAGTGGATTTGTTATTTGATTTTGTGGTTAAAACTCTATTGGAAGTAAGAAGAAAATCTTTAATGAATATGTATACCTTGATCATATCAAAAGAAAAATTATTTAAGATTCACCTAAGTAAGTAGAATGATTATTATTAATTCCAACAACTATACAATATACAAATTGTAAAAATAGCTGTTTTCGAAATAGAACTTCGGCTTTGCTGAGAATTTCAGAGAAACAGAAAGAAGAACTTCGTTGAATGAGGTTAAATATCTTATTTTTCGAACAACAAGTTCAGCTGCACCGAAAACAGTTCAAAATAAAAGTCAAGAAAACCTCAGTTTCTGAAATTTTATTTTTGTTGAGGTACATAATATATCCCCCAATAGACGAGCTAATATAAAATCTTAAGAAGGATACAGTTTAACAATAGGTTTTTTGATTGTTTTTATTTCTACTGGGTGTAATCATTTTTTTCAAAACAGTGACCCCCAAAATCAGCAAAAAAAATCATAACTTTGGTAATTTTTGAATCTAATTTCAAGATTTAAGGGTCGGAAAATTGATTTCCAAATTTTAAATTTTGTTCATGAGACCGAAAAATGCAATATTTTTGTTTCGTTTTTATAAAAAATTTCACTATTTTTTTCAATTTAAAAAAAAAAATTCATTTATGCTTCGAAAACACAATATTTTTATAAAACTGGCGCCACTGAAAACTATTTTAAAATAAGGCCAAGCAAAGAACCCGTTTTTCAAATACTGCGTGATCCTTCTGATCTTTAGAAGAACGAGTTTGGGTGTGGCCCCGGCGCAGTGGAGGTAGTGCTTGACTGCTACCCTGGATGTGTGGGTTCGATCCCCAGTCTAGGCAGCAATTTATTCTATATTCCCTCAACCGAATGCCACCCCTGGGATTTAATGAGATAATCAAAACCTAATTTCTCAATCCACTGTGCCAACAAAAATCTGTCCTATCCTTATATTCCTTCTAACAATAAGACCCTAGGTCTTACTGGCATATATATGTTTGTGTGTTTTTAAAAGAGTCCAGATTTTTAAACTAAAAATCAATTTTTTTTATTGGCAAGGAAGTATACTTTGAAATAGCTTAGGTCGTGCTGGACTCTCAAGGGCTTGTTATTAGAAAAATTAATGAACTTTTTTCTTCTTATTTCTTACTACCGGGATCGGAATCTTGAAATCTAAATAACCCTAATATCCTAAATCACAAAATCTAGAAGCTATACCGAAACAATCAATTAAAATTCCTCATTGTCATGACTAACTCATTCTTATATATAATGTATCGCTAGTAGCTGTGGATAAACAACAAAAGAATTGTCAAAATACGTTTTCGGGCTATTTACTATTTAACAGATTTTACAATGCAAAGGAAATAAATAAATTTGAGATAAAACAATATTAAATTGTCACTAGGGGGCTCTGCAAAAATAGAAAAACTTTAGTTCCCAATATTTATGTACTAAGTTTTAAAGCAGCCTTCCATTGTTGTGTTTGAATTTTAATTCTAAATTCCACTTGTTTAACAATAGTTACATTCCTATATCTAAAAAAAGAGACGATTCTAAACCGTATTCAGAGGTATTTTTGCTCAACTCCCGTTAGATATTCCAGGCTTTTATTTTTTTTTAACATTGACATGATCTATTGAAATGTTTCTCTCTCAAGCCTACTGGTACCTTCAAATAAAAAATAAAAATACACTCACATATCGAAATTGTATAATTTTTATTTTTTTTTGAAATACAAATATACCTACCCGAATGCCGGACATATCCTTTTGTATATCCTTTGCTGCGGGCTTCAATGGGAACACGCAACCAATAAAAAGGTTCAATAGATATTTGTTTTCAATTTTTGTGTCCTTTTATTTAGTTTTATTTTCCTTTTTTTTAGATGCAAAACCCCTTATAGGTATTTCTGGGGTCTGCACACAGTATTTTGTGTTACTTTTTATTTTATTAGATTCCTGGAATTTTTCACAATATTGCTTGTGGGGATTTATGGAAGGATATGTATTTCATTTGAAGGATCAAATTTCGTTTGATATGTTTTGCTTTATCCCCAAACTAAAGTTTTTTCTCTCTTTTTTTTTTGCAGACTATCCACGTGTTGAAGTAGGACCTGAAAATCCATTGCGCATCGAACGTGACCGCACAGCAAAACTGGAATGTAATGTAGATGCCAAACCAAAGGTGCCTAATGTCCGATGGACACGAAATGGACGTTTCATCAGTTCTTCAATGGTGCACATCATCCATAGGGTATCGTTACAAGATGGCGGCAAGTATACGTGCTCCGCTGACAATGGCCTGGGTAAGGCCGGCGAACAAGAGATCATACTGGACATTTTATATCCACCAGTTGTGGTGATTGAATCTAAGACCCGAGAAGCCGAAGAAGGCGAGACAGTGAATATTCGATGCAATGTGACGGCAAATCCGACTCCCATTACGGTTGAATGGTTGAAAGAAGGTGCCCCTGAGTTTCGGTACTCTGGAGACGTTTTGACTCTGAGCAGTGTGCGAGCGGAGCACGCGGGGAACTATATATGCCGGGCTGTGAATGTCATGGCTCCATATAATAGCAAACGAATCGAACGTATAGGAAATTCCACAGTAGCCCTGCTGGTTCGCCATAGGCCCGGACAGGCTTTCATTATTCCGAATAAACCAATAGTGCATGTGGGTAATGGAGTGACACTAAGTTGTTCGGCAAATCCTCCGGGATGGCCAGTTCCTCAATACCGTTGGTTTCGTGACATTGACGGGGAGTTCACAAACACCCAGAAAATCCTAGCCCAAGGTCCACAGTATTCCATTCCTAAGGCTCATCTCGGCAACGAGGGTAAATACCACTGTCATGCAGTTAACGAACTGGGTATCGGTAAAATGGCCACAATTGTGTTGGAAATCCATCAACCACCTCAATTCTTGGCAAAACTTCAGCAACATATGACCCGTCGTGTTGGGGATTCCGACTATACAGTAACATGCAGTGCTAAAGGTAAGCCAGCGCCGACAATCCGATGGCTGAAGGATGGAGGCGAAATTCTGCCCGAATTGAGCCTCTATGAGGTGAAAACAAATCCGGAAGAGGGACCAAACGGCATGGTTACCGTCCAGAGTATGCTGAAATTCCGTGGCAAAGCAAGGCCCCAGGGTGATCAGTTGGTTCCCGGTGACCGAGGATTGTATACATGTTTGTACGAAAACGAAGTGAACACTGCCAACTCAAGTATGCATCTGCGAATTGAACACGAACCGATTGTACTGCATCAGTACAACAAAGTCGCCTTCGATATAAGAGAAACCGCAGAAGTTGTCTGCAAGGTTCAGGCATATCCCAAACCCGAATTCCAATGGCAATTCGGTAATAATCCCTCCCCGTTGACCATGTCTTCGGATGGTCACTATGAAATCAACACAACCACCGACAACAACGACATCTATACCTCAGTATTGCGAATAAACCAGTTATCACATGCTGACTACGGTGAGTACACCTGCAGGGTGGCAAATTCTCTCGACACCATTCGAGCCCCCATACGACTCCAGCAAAAAGGAGCCCCTGAGAAGCCCATCAACTTGAAGGCCATCGATGTTGGTCACAATTTTGTGACACTCTCTTGGGATCCGGGCTTCGATGGTGGTTTGAGTAATACAAAATTCTTCGTCAGCTATCGTCGGGTAGCGATGCCCCGTGAAGAACAAATGATTCCCGATTGTGCAACGTTAGCAACAAGCAACACCGAATGGTCGGAATTCGATTGCCATCGAGATAACCCTTGCAAAGTGACACCCCTCGACCAACATCAGAGTTATGCATTCAAGGTGAACGCCCTAAATACCAAGGGAAGCTCCACATACTCGAATGAGATTATGACGACGACAAAGGTGAGTAAAATTCCACCACCCCTACAAGTGACATTTGATCCGAATTCCCGAACATTGGCCATTAATGTGGCTGCCACGTGTTTGTCGCTGATTGCGATTGTCGAATCCATGGTAAATCACAATACACCGATGGCTGCATGGGAGATTGTTGATACGGTGACGTTGCAGTTAAGTGGGAATGGGCCAACACACAAGGAGGCTGTTATCGATCATTTGATTGCACCACGAAGGAGCAGTGGTGGCAGGTCGTTGGGGCATGAAGAAGATATAACAATGGCGCTGGAAGATGAAAATAGCCCAACAGTGAGGGTTAAATTGTGTTTGCGGTCCAATCATGAGCACTGTGGCGAATATACTGATGCAGAAAGTAAGTACACTCTATATGCAATTGTAATTTATTTGTTTCGATGTTTTTTTTTCCTCTTTTTGTACTGTATTTTGTTACAGTGGGGCTAGTAGGAAAATAAAAGTCAATAAAAATCAGAGGATAGATTTAAAAAAAATCTTGAAAGACCCATTGACGTTGTTTTGACGTTTAACACCACTATCAGTAAATCAATATTTATATAATGCCCTACGAAATGTAAAATCAGTATTTTGACGGATCTAAAGCAAAAATAAATTGATTTATTTTGCCAATGGAAAACTTCAAAGCAGGTTCTATCTAACTGTCTCTGTCACATTTAAAATTCAAACTCAGACAACAAAATGAAAAGCATTGAACTTTTCATCTAATACCACAAAAATATATCAACCAATTAAAATATCAACTAATATTTTTTTCGAGAACGGTTGTACGTATTCTCAGAATTCTCAAAAAATATAGCGATCGAATTTCTTTTGCGGACAATAGATAGGCAATAGGTAAAAAATAATTTTTTGACTGACTTGAGCATTGGTCCCAACATTTTATGGCATTGACAGTAGTGTTGACGTTCAATAGACTAAAAAATAATTTAATTTCATTTTGACGCGTGTCAGACAGTCGTTATGGAGTTATTAGTTCAGAATAGAGCTCTGAAGAGAGACTTAATAATTACGAGTAGTTCATTCCTTGCACAGTCTCTGAACATAGCGTGTTCTGTTCTGAGTGCTTTTTTTGTTTTGTTTGTTTTTTAAACACATTCCACGAGCTCCACTGATTCATTCTTGTGTTCAGCTTTTGGACTCCGTCTGCTCTAACGAGCTCTGAGTATTCTCGAGATATGCTCAGAGCAAAAAAAGAAACACAAAATTGAATGGTCTGAGCTGAAAAAGAAACACGAATTCTTGACAGTTCGGGTTCTGCACTGAACTAATAAAGAGGGAATGACAAGAAAAATTGGAGTGAACAAAATGAAATGTCAAAAACAAGAACATGAAATGTCAAAAACGTCCTGCAAAAAAAAAATGTGACAGCTGAAAAAAACTTGAACGTTCTTCTGAAGCAAGTAAGTAATCTTAATAGAAAGACGCTGTCAGAAACAAATGTCAAAATCCTTACATCTTCCTTACGTTTTTATCTTTTTTGTCATTCTTAATTCACCAATTGTCAATTTAACTTGGTGGAGTGGCGAAAGCAAAAGTTAACAAATTCCACCGAAAGGAAAGGAAGTGATATTATGGGCTTGTCATTCAATTTGCTTATACATATTTGCTCATTTAATTCCGAATTCTTCAGGTGAATGTCTGGTAGGTAGCTAGAATCTGTAAATTTGGCGTGTACCAGCTGATTTTTTAACAGCTGCTAACCCAAAATTGCCTTTCATATATTTGGAACTTTATGTACCTAACCATAAATTTATTTTTTTTAAATGTAAATTTTGGAATCCTTTTTCAATTAAATTTGTTCTCATTTCCAGTTGGTCAAACTTACATAGCTGAGGCCTCATCTCTAGCCACACCAACCCTTATAGCAATTATCGTCTCATGCATTGTATTCGCCTTATTTGTTGGACTTTTATTAATGTTCTGCCGTTGCAAACGAAATCAATCGAAAAAGAGTGCAGCCGCTAAGGATTATGAAATGGACTCGGTGCGACCATCAATTGTTGCCCAACAAAATCAAGCACCGCCACCCTATTATCCAGCAAGCGGATTGGATAACAAAGCTCTGGAGCATTCAATGGATTTGGCACTTAGCCTGGAGGATCAAAAGAGTGCTGTTTATGCAACACAAAATGGTTATGGTTATCATACGAATAGTGGACTACAAGTACCAGGACACACAATACCTGGAAATGAATGTGAGTAAAAACTGTTTATATAAAATTTTACTTCATTTACCTTTATCCTTCCTTTATTAGGTATTACCTATTTTCGATGTGTATTATAGTCTGGGTCGGGATGTTTTTATTTCGACTATTTAACAAAAAAAAAATTGAAAAGCACTTGTCTTTATATGACCGTAAAACGTAAAACGGGTTTAGCATGCCTACCTATGTACAGTACATGTGGGCCAGATTAAGGATAATAATCTATTTTTGTTTGCTTTGAACTGATCTCATTATTAGCAAATCGATTTGATGTCCATTTGCATATAACAAACATTATGGACAACAAAAACACACAAAACCAACATACACACACCACACCACTCACTCTCTTGAATATCATGCCAATCTTATCAAATGCAAAATGGTTCTCGTTTATCAATCCCTCAGTTTCCTGGTTTAGCTTGTACTGCTGCTGCTGCTGCTGCTGCTGGTGCAACTAAAGCAGAGAGTCACCCACCTTCTTTCCATTTGGACAGCCCCTGATGTGACATTTGGTTGGGAAGGATATAATGCTGCTGGCTCTATAGAATATACATCCATATGTACATATGTATATTGGTCGAGATTCGAAAACGTTGAGTTTGTTATAGATGTGGGCATGATGTGTTGTTGGGGGCGAAATGGATTTATAATCGTAGATTTCACAAAATGCCTTCGAATGACAGTTTATTGATTGAGGAGAATGGATTAGGGTTTTTTTTTTTTTTTGGATAAATATACATTTCTGTCCCCTAATGCGATACATCCATTCAGAGATGATGTAGACTGTAGAGAGGGAGAGAGGTAGATCAAGGACTAAACTTATTTATGGGAGCTAAGTTTAAGTGATAGCACGAAACATGATCTGAAATTTTTCTTTCTTTTTTTTAGGTTAGGTATAGGACGTTCTGGTTTTTTTTTTTTTGTTATTTTATTTATTGATTGTGTCTCACAAAAGATGGATTGATTTGGTCATTATTGTTCAGGGACATCCAAAAATTATATTAAGATGATTCACAAACAATTTCCAAAGACACAGATGGTGCATAGGTAACATAAGGAGAAAGAAAAAGGTGTTAAGGTATTTTTCTTCTTTTTTTTTTTTGGTAGTTGGAGTTTGGAAAAGTTTTGGGAAAATATGTCAATGATAGGATTATCTAGATATTTTTTTGGCAAGTGATGAATAGTTTGTTTGGGTTTTTGTTGAATATTTTAGTTTTTTGACCAAGAAAATTGGTTGTTTAATATTTTAGAAGCTTGGTTTAGCTTGTTTTCATTGTGTTGTCCAAGTAATATATTTTTTTCAAAAAATTCTTGACATCTAAAATGAACACAATTTCGCATGAGAATTGACACAATAGACTATTGGTTACAAAACAATTTCCGCTGCTTAATCTTGGAATTCCGTAATACACAATTTTTCAATAAGTATTGCAAAAACATTTCTTACTCGCTATTACAAAATCCACCCTGTTTTTCAAAGCAACATTATCTTTAGACAATATTTCGTTTTTGTAGATAACATTGCGAGATTTTGATTCCTATTTTTCTATTGATATTTGCAAAACTTTTTAATGCGAGATACAAATGCATAATTTTCAAATAGTCACTAATTTGAAAGATTTCGTGGTTTTTGAAAAAAAAAATTGAGATTTTATAATTTGAGACATAGCTCCGTTTTAGTTTTGAATCTAATTCTTCTTTCAATTTTGAATCTTTTATTTCAAGAAATATATTTAGATGAAATATTAATTGAGAGCGATATCTCCCACAAAAAAGGCTTCTTAAATATCAGTTGAAATTTCGGCACCAAGCCATTTCAGCTAGCATTGGGAAAACGCAACGTCGAGGCATCTGCGAATTTAACTGATGAAAATTTTGAAAAACTAATGAATTGAAGTTTTTCCAAAAAATTTCGCACCTTCAGAAAATGAAGTACCGAATTGAATTCGTTTCCGAAATTGATTTTCGTACGAATTTGAAGATGGTGTTTTGATTTTTGAACGAATTTGCAGCCTTGCTGTGATGCCAATAGTCAAACCATATTATGGTCTTATTTCTAATGTCTGGTGACAGGCGATGGCAACTTTCATATTTTTGCTCAGAATCAGCTTCTTGGTGGCATTCTTTTTACATTTCCGAATTTAAATTCGCAAACCGAATAAAAAAAAAACTTCATCAATATAATTACGAATTCATCATAAATTTTGAGTTTCAAATTTCCTTTTAAAAAACCTACATATTGAATCTTTAATTAAACAAAAGTGAGAACAGCCTCTGTCCAATTTCTCAATTTCTGGTTGGCAACTTCGTATGCATATTTGTTTTTTTTTTTTTTTTCAAATCAACTTTTTAAGTCAACATTTTTGATTGCAATATCTTACATTCCACACTTGAATTTAGAAACTTTTGACAAATTCGTACCCATTGGTCGTTGTTTTTTTTTTACATCATTTTCCTAGAAGTTCGAATGTATACATTACAGACGATACGCAATTTTACTTCTAGACAGAAACCAATGGGATATCCTTTACTTTGAAATAGGATAAGATACTCGATATATGTACATATGATGTTTGCCAATCGCATACAGTTCGTTAAATATTCCAATGCAATATCGGAATGAAATTCGAAAAGATATTTATCTAGGTGTATGTATGTATCTGGATCCGAATGTCTTGATTTATCTGCAATATTCTTGGAAGTGTATTGTATATATGTTAAGCCAAACTTTCATCACTCTTATTATGGTCCTATATGTCCTTTTTAATAAAGAAAAATATTGATAGGTTTTAGGAACCAGTACTGAGGTGATTTCCAATCAAAATGTTTTTTTTTTTTTTTTAAATCATAGCACTAAGTCGTTTCTTACATGTTTTGAGTTTTTTAATAAGATTTTTTTTTAAGGTAAACATTGTATGTTAGTTATTTTACAAAATTCAGGTATCCTTCAAAAAAAAGTAAAATGTTGAATGTTTAAAACTTGGACACTTATCACCTTAAATTTTTTTAGAATTTTTTACATCATAAAATCTGAAAAACTAACGAGTGAAATAAATCTCAGAAATGCTCAAAACTTCATAAAAAAAATAATCACACAAGCAAACACATAACACCCACACATACTACGTTACTTCTTCGACGGAACTAGTGGTAAAAAAAAGTATAAAAGGAAGGAAGAAAATAAAATGATGCCTTTTCGATATAAAATATTCCCACCGACCACATCACAACACTATCCTTTGAAACACAAAATAAGCAGTTTTGCAAAAACGTATATCAAGCTGTCCTGCAGTTGTGTCTTAAAGTTTTCGTCATATAGTTTCATAAAATGCAAATGCAATAGCCACATGACACATTAAGAAAGACCGTTCCCATTTCTCTCTTTTCCATCCCCCACCACCCACTCTGCCACAAAACAAAGAAACACCACCACACCATCATGTACCATCCAGAGTTCTATATGAAAAAAGGTATTAAAATGTCCTTTTTGATTATAACAATATTATTACATTTTCCAATGGTTTCTGTGAGAGCCTTAGGGCTAGCATTATTGTGTCCATTTGCTGTAGTTACCGCATATCAACTCTGTGCTTCCAACAACAACAACAACAAGTTTTTCTTTTTTATCTTTTGTCCAAGAGATGCTTTGAAAATATTTTGTTCTTTTAATTCATCCTCTTGGCTTTTCTCTTCTTACAAAAAAAAAAAAAAAAAACTAGAAATAAAAATAATTAAAAATTAAATTTCAACAAAACAAAAAACTCCCTTCATATTGCACAGGACTAACTGACATAACCGCTGTTGGCAGTCATCAACTTGAAGCCACCAACAAGACACCCGTTGTTACCACCGCAACGATTAACAACATCTCAGGTAAAGTTGGAGCTTCAGCATCTTCTATGTTAGTATGTGTGCGTTTATGTGTTTGGTTGTGATGTGTGTGTGTGTGTGTGTGTGTGTGTGTTGGGTGGATGTGTTTCTGATGTCCTTCTTCACCTGTTTTAAATCCTCTTAAAATATGATTCCCTTTTTGTTGTTGTTATTTGCGTGTGTTCGTTTGTGTATTGATCAAAGAAGACGCACGTTGCTTTGTGTTTATTTTTTTTTTAGTTGACATTTTCTTTCTTTATTTTATAATATCCTTTTTTGTAACTATGAAAAAAAACAAGAAGAATTATTTTAAATCGAAACACTTTGCTTAGGGAATGAGAAAAATCTATGACGTTAAGACGAATGTGGGTTAGGTAGCAATTATTTTTCAAGGACCTCTCAAAAAATTCACAGTGAAATTCCAGTTTTTCTGACAATTCTAGGTCTTTCAAAATCATAACAACTATATAGAGTAATTTGCTTAGTTCAACAAAAAAAAAATTATCATTCGCCAAAAAAATTATTTTAAATTCCTGAAAAAAAAAATTATAAAAAAAAAATTTGTCAATAGAAATTTTTGGTGTTGAAAAATAAATGCCGAAAAAAATTCGTTCATAAAAAAAAAATTATACAATCATCTACATAGCTATAATATTTTTAAAAATTAATATAAGTAAGATTTGAAGTCTTAAGTTTTGACATAATGTTCTAAATCTAACTTCAGGTTCAATTGCAGCAGGCAGATTTTTCAAAACTTTTATTTATGTATAGAAAATTTGGTTCTCAATTTTCAAGTGTCTAAATTTCGAATAAGCTTTGTCCCAAAAATAATTTTAAAAATGAAATAAATTGTAAAATTTTTGGATTATTGTTTTTCAAATTTTTTACATTTATGTATAAAAAAGCGGAATATTGTATTAATAATCAGACAAACATTTGAGTGTCGAATTCACTTGTTTTCAAGATTTTGTCACTAATTTTGACTGAAATGTTGTAAAATAAAATTTAGGCATTGAAAATGAATTTTAAAAAATCATCATTCTCACATCAATAACTACATATTCCAAATTCCATCTGAATATTCCCAAAACCGCTTTAATGATTTTTTTTATTAAACTGCGACTTATTGTTTAGGATAGTTGAAAAATCAAATTTACACCTTCGACATTCAGGAAAAATCATACAAATTCGGCATTTTTTTCAGATTTTTGCAATTTTTTTGATGCATTGTAAAAAATGTCATAATACCAATTTTTAGAAAAAAAAATTTCTTGCAGATAACATAAACCTATGAAGCCCAAAAAAAAGGGAAAATCTTATATTTTCTAAAAACTACTTTTTTTGAACTTTTTGGAGAGCTAGAATTCCTTGAGTTTTTCCCTGGTGACACCAACCCAATACTACCTACAACCGTCATACGCCATAGGTTTTTGATTGTTCTTTCATACTATCCGAATCACCCTGTTGAATGCAGCAGCGTGTACACTGTACATCCGGAAACTTGTTTTGTTTCATTTATTTTTTTTTTGCTCTGAAGTTTAAAGAAAATAAACTTAAGGAAGTGAATTAAGAAAGTCTTCCGATTTAATATTATTTATAAATTCATTTTGTTTTGTGGTCTCCTTGAGAACCATTAGATGGATGACTTGAAAAAAGGATATTTTTATGCAGCACGTTGTTGCATTTTTGTACATGATGCACTGTCTCTTTCGTATCGTAGTAGATATAATATATAAATACCTTCTGGAGCACAATGTATTTATTAATTAGTTCAAAGGATGTTTTAAATTATGTTATATATTTTTCTAACTTCTTTTTTTTCTGTTTGTCTTTTGATTATTTTTCTAGGAACAGATGGTTTTGCTTCAAAGGACACGTGTGGCATGAGAATTGCATCTTCTCTTTTGTTTTCTATAGTACCTGTTTTTATTTCCTCCGCTTCTTAGTACAAAAAGGATAACAAGCTTATATAAGATAGGATTAAATTCTTATATACCCGTATTCACTCTCTGTCTTTGGGTTTTACAACTTTTTGCTATCCGGTGGCCCGGAAATACTTACTTACATATATTTTGTGTTGATTCCGCTGAGAAAACGTGAAACTTTTCTTAGCTTCATGGTTATTGTTTGTTTATTTCTTTTTTGTTCTTTCGTTTTGTTTCCATAAAACTGCACTTTGTATGGAGTTTTTCTTTTCCTATACTCTGTGGTGACTTCAAAGAAAACAGTTTAATAGAAAGCATCAGCGATATCATGCTTAAATTAACTATGTGGCATCCTTTATGCACTGCACACAATGTTGCGTGAATTTTTTTTTTTTTTTTATTCCTGTTGGACAGTGTTATAAATTCTCAAATCATTAAAGTTTTTTGTAATATTACTTTTTTTCACGGATGATTGCAGAATGTAATTTTTTTTTTTTTTGCTTCTAGGTTAGGTATGCAATTTTTAATAAAGAATTTATTGGAGAACATTTTGAAATATATTTTGAGTTAGTTATAGCTTACGAGTAGGTATATGTATGTAAAATAGAGCATGATTGTCCTTTTTTTGGAAAAGTAAAGGAGGATGCCCCATATTTTTTTTCTTTGTTGTATACATATTACATGCTTCTGGTCGACGGTCTTTCAGTGAGTGAAATTATGGTAGATACATAGATACGAAGTCCGAATTTTACAGTTGATCGGGTAGGTTATGTTGAATTTTTGGAATATTTCAAAGAATATTGAATTTAAAAAAAAATCGAAATTCTTTTCTTTAAATGAAAAAAGAAGATTTTTTTTAAGCAAAGTTATGGCTAGCTTTTTCACAGTGGCTTAAATATGCAATATGATTATGTGATAATCGAAGAGAGTCTGTTCACTTTTCTTGGATTTTGAGCAAGCAAAACCAAGAAAAAAGCATCCAAATTAACTTTGGAAATAACGCCCAATATTTTTAATAATCCAAAAAGAAATGGAAATATCTTCGGAACTAAATTTTTTTCCGAATCATGGGATAGAAATTGTCGACCAAATATTTTTATGTATTTTTTTTTTTTTGTAAAATTTGGGCGTTAAAATTGGCTTTCTTTTACTTTGCTGTTATTACTTTGTGCACAAACAAATAACAGATTTTCCACAAATAGTTCCATTTTTTCAGTTTCATTTCGGTTATCGAAATTAATTAAGATTGAAGAGCTTTTTGTGTAACGTTCTTGTCAATAACGTTTGCTGCCATTTAGCTTTTTTTTGTAGAACATAAAATTCGAAATATACGTCGTAGAAAATATCGTAGTAAGCAAAAATTTAGCGAATTTTATGTTCTACAATTAATTTTTCTAATTTTTTCGTAATATTTTTGATTTATTTTGTTATATTTTGCTAAGCACTCGTTTTGAACTCGTTATAACTTTAGATGGCTCAAACACACATTTTTTTAATGTAAAATATTTTACTTTTATTATCTACCTACTCTAGTCAGAAAGAAATTTTTATACTAATTTTAGCACACCTAAAAATCAATTTTTAGTAGATATATGTACCTGCAAATTTTTAGTACAGTAAAAAAGTGAATCGTAAGTTTGCATTGATTTAAGCACAGCTAAAAATCTATTTATAGTATAGCTTTGTATATGAAAACTATAGTACTATCATGGCGAGTTTTTTTTAGGGTTGCAGAGGTCCTGGTGGTGGCGCTGCAAAATGTGAGGTGTAAAATTCGATTTGGGGAGTCTTTAAGCGTCGAAAATTGGTGGTAGGAGCAAGAGGAGACTATTTTTTGGATAATTGCATCCAAAAAATATCAATAAATATCATTTAAAACCTCCATAAGCTCTCCGCAAAAAAAAAGAGTAAGGGTTGCATAGGTAAATTAGATGTCGCCCCATTCGACTTCCACCATGATAGTACTATAGTTTTCATATACAAAGAGTATAGTTGCTTACTAATTTTTGGCTAACCCTAAAAACCAAAAATTAATTTTAGTACACCTGAAATTGGTTAATTAGTGGTTTACTACTAATTTACTTGGTTTCGCACACCTAAAAAACAAATCACTATTAGGGATGCACCTATCCACTTATTTAGTACAATCATTTATGGATTAGATAAAAAAAATTATCTACTTTTAGTAGGTACTAAATTATGTTAAGTTTGTACTAATTTAGCCACATCCAAAAATTATTAGATGCCTGCTAATCAATGGCTCACTCAAACATCAAATAATTGAATTATTCATACCAAATTTTAGTACACTCTTAATATAAATATTAAACAGAACTAAACTACACCTAAAATTAAATGTTTAGTAGGTACAATTATTTGAATCACATCCAGAAATCTGTTTTTTAGCAGGAACTAATCCTAAAACACCTTAAAATCTATTTTTAAGAAACAA
The DNA here is from genome assembly GCA_958431115.1 of Syrphus vitripennis. Lineage (NCBI taxonomy): Eukaryota > Metazoa > Arthropoda > Insecta > Diptera > Syrphidae > Syrphus > Syrphus vitripennis. The sequence goes on along the minus strand of OY288108.1, from coordinate 122,334,197 downwards.
TGTACTAATTTTTAGTACACCTTAAAACACGTTCATAAAAATATTAATTAATCTTCACGTATAAATATTTGTTTTCACAAGGAATTTGTGTTTTTACTACTGCACATAACTAGTTTCTAATTTAATTTATGGTATTTTTAATAAAATAAAGAAAATCTCAAAACAAACAAGCACAACATAAAGTAAACTAAATTATTTCAGCATATTACAACAATAACCATCGAAACAAAGTTTGACTTAAACCTTTCTTGTATGGGGTTATTTTTTACAGTTTGTTTTTCTGTTTTATGTCCAAGCAAATACACATGAACACTTTCGAAAAGTTCAAAGGATATGCAAACTCCTTTGAGTGAAAAATAAAAAAAAAAAACACCACACAAAGTTAAAAGAAGACAAAGTTCATTATTAGGGCTAGGATTTCCATGCAAATGCATATTTTTTTTGATGAGCTTTAGAAGCATCAGACCAAATTATCTTTACGAATCATGTTTTTTCCTTTAAAATGGCATCCAAACGTTAGTGCATATTTTTGCATATTTTACAATAAATGCATATTTTACATATTCTTGCATATTTTCATAATAAATGCATATTTTTGTGCATATTTTAACAAAATAAACATAGAATTAAAAAAAATATAGGTTTAAAAAAAAAATAACATGCACCATTATAGTATTAGAAGTGTTTTTAAAGATTTTATTTCAATCAGCTTCTGGAGTGACAGCTCTCATCCCGCGTTCCATTAGGTATATTCAATTTAGTTTGCGAGCGTTGCGTCGTTCTCTAGCAGTCCATACGCACTTGAAGACGCGCGTCCCTTGTGAACAGCCAGTTTCTTAATATTGAACGCTACCAATTTTTGACATGGTGGGGCAAGAGGAGACTATTTTTTTGGATTATTGCATCCATTTAAATATCATTTAAAACCTCTATAAGCTCTCCGCAAAAAAAAATTAAGGATTTTCAAAAATGAAAAATATAAGTAATGTGTTCACATTAAGCTGCAGCGGTGAAAATAATTTAGAAAATTTAACTCCCGGTATGAAAAATGCACCGCTTACGTCAGTTGACGTGGAACGTTCCTTTTCCATGTTTAAATCGTTCCAAAGGCCAAATCGCCAAAGCTTCACTTTCAAAAACGTGAAGAAAAATTTCATGATTTATGCAAATAATACATATAAAAATTGTGAAGATTAGATAAACATTTAATTATTTTGAGTTTTTGTATTATTTAAGTGGACATGTTTGTGTTGATATTGATATTATTTTTATTTATTGCTTATGTTTGTTAATTTCTTGATGTTATTTTTTCTTGTTCCTGTTATAATAATAAAAGACTGAATTTATTGTTTAAAACTGAATAAAAAGTTTTTTTTTTTGGTAGATAGCTATTTATTGAAAAGAAATATGAAGGTATGGGGTCATGTTTATGGTTTTAAATGCATATTTTTAGTGCATATTTTTCATTTTTAAATGCATATTTTAAGCGCATATTTTCCATTTTTAAGTGCATGAGAATCCTAGCCCTATTCATTATAAATATTAAAAAAAAAAAAAACTATTTCGCAAAAAGTAAAAAGTTTTATTTTGTTTTTATTTCTGAGAAGAGTCAACATTCATGCATAGTCAAATTATTATTTCTTTTGTAAACATTCATTGCTTAGAAATAGTACACCAACATTTTTGGAATTCAGTGAATCTTACATATGTAGGTAAATAATTGAAGGAAATATGCAATTTGGTTGGATAAACAAGTTATTAAAGTTTATATTTTAGGGAAACAAAAAATAGTTCATTGAAGCGCAACTTCAACTGGCGTTCAAAGTGAGAATTCACCAAATTTGATTTGAGTAGAAAATTCAAAGAAGAAGTTTTAAAATGTATTTCTGTATGAAAAAAACAATAAAACATATGGTCTGGTAAAATGGCGCCCAACGTTAAACTATAATATAATTACATACCCTTAAAAACATGATTTCAAAATAAAATATAGACCACCTCCTTCTTATTTCTTACATAAAATTATACAAATAAAAATTATTAATTCGTTTATGGAAATAACTTAGAGGATTCGTTAATTTAGAAGAACTGGCGCCCAACGTGGAACTCCTCAACTAATTCAAATGTGTGAACTTTTGATGTTGAGTATTTATGACTTATACATACATGTTTTATTTATTATCAAATAAAATAAAAGTTGAGAGTTTTTTTTTTCTAACATCAAACAGAATAGCATTTATAACAATCTTCAGTCCAAGCACTAACTTAAACTCCTTTGATGCTGAACTCAACTTTAATAGACCGAAATAAAAATGTATATCTCCCCTTTCTTTATCAATGGAGTAGAATGTTGAGAAATTTACTTCCTTATGGTTTCTTCAAAATGAAACAACACTTCAAAGAGTGTGGTGTTCATTTGGCGTTACTAATTATATAGCGCTTCCTTTCAAAAATACAAGGATGTTGCATAATGAATGTAGGTATCAACACTTTCACAAAGAAAATTCCTTCTAAAAGAGATCCATTAGTGATGGGTGACACTTGCACTTCTTCTTATTTTCTTTGCCGTTTTTTGTTCGTGTAATTAATCTTCATGTAACATATACCTACTCTTAATCTGTAATCTGTTTTTTTTTTTTTAATTTACTCAAACAGGATTTCATCCTTAGAGTCCTTTAATTTTATTAAAAACAACAAGGACAAAAAAATACATACATATATACATAGATATGTACCTCATTCAACTTTGGCATCTTTCACTTTCCAGAAGATTATTCCGAGACACCTTCTGTCAAGAGATATAAGTTAGCAACAAAGTAAATGAGTGTGAGAGTGTGTTGTGTTTTTTATGCTTATTTACCATTGAAGAGATAGAGAGAGAGAGAGAGGGAGAGAGTATGGATGTGGAAGGATATCATTTTCGTTTTTCTCTTTGTTTCTTTGAAAAAATTAAATTTTCCTTTTAACTCAATTAAAACTGACACGCTAATTTGAGGATGGTACACTACACACGTCATATGCCACAGACAACAACCTGCCTGACGAGGACGAAAATGTAAGGATCTGTACAACAAAGCACGACGACTCGATGACAGCAGCGAGTGTTTATGTTTTTGCTCGTTTTGATATTTTTTTTTGTATAATATCTACCAACATAATGAATAGTATAATACATATGTACAAGTGTATATGTGATTTTGATTTGAAGGATACACGTAAATGAAATGTGTTATTTTCTCGTGTATGCGGCACATATTCGTGTTAATATATTTTTTTTTTTTGTTTTTTGATGAAAGGAGGCACAGAAAAATAAACAATGTTTTAATAACGTTTTTCTCATCAAATGATGCGTACGCCTGCTTTATCCTTCTCGTCCTTTTTGCTTTTTGTTAATGACGCAAATAAACAAATTCGTTGTGCTCTTTTTTTTTTGTTGATATCAAAGAAATTAACACTTTGCTCTTTAATTTTTATTTCAAAAATGTTACCTACAGAAATAATTTTTCGTTTAAGGACGAAATTGCGTTTGAAGAGTAGGTAATAAAAAAAAGGATATTCCTAAGGAATATGATGTGTAAAATGTTTTTGTTTTTTTTATTTTTATTTTTTTTTAAGCCAAAGAACCTGATGTCGATGTGGGTTATAAAAAGTTTTTAAATTAACTTTTCAGTCGGATACTCTTTTTTTGTTCGATATTAAGTCGAAGCATTGATGAAGGAGGAAAGAGAAGGTGATGAATTTATGTGTTTTCATCATCATTCACAATTCGAAAAGTTTATATGGTTTTCTATATAAATGACAGTGTTTTGTGTTTATTTTTTTATTCGAAAATTTTCTGTTTTATTTATTTTTTTTTTTATATTACACTCCTCGTCAACTGAATACGCACAAACATTTTTGAATATATTTTATCCATTTTTTCCAAACAGTGATGGTTATTATGCCATCTGTTGATGGTAATAATTTTCGTAACATATAAATAACAGAATTTCAAAGTTTTATCCAAAAACAACCGTGAGTTTTTCCTTCAACCACTTCCAAAGTGTATCTTATGCAAAGTAGAAGTTTTTTTTTGAGTCAACTGAATAGGTACAAAAATTAAAATTGGTATTGGAATGGAATGAAACAAGTTTTTGTTTAAGTTTAGTAGTGGGTACTTCCACCTTTATTTTTAATTACTTCGAAAATTCGATCCGGCATGGAATCGTATAGCTTTTTAATGTAATTTAACGAAATTTCGCTCCTCGCTAATTTGATTGCAGAAATTAAGGTTTCTTTGTCTTCAAACTGACGACCACCCTCATAAACTTTGCGTACTAACCATCCCCAGACATTTTCTATGATGTTTAGATCAGGTGAGTATGGCGGCCATTGAAGCAACTGCACTTGTTGCTCCTCTATCCATGTTTTTATTATGCGCGCTGAGTGAATAGGCGCATTATCATGTTGGTAGGTCCAGTTTATGGGTCCAAAGATGTTAGAAAATTTAGGAAAATTTCTTTCCAAAATTACTTTATACCCAGCTGCTGTCATTTTTGATGTTACAACCTCGAGCTCAACTGTTCCATAATAACTGACTGCTCCCCATATCATGACACCTCCTTCACGACTATGATGGCGCTTTAAAAATCTTTTTTCTTTTCTTAAGTCGTGAAAATAGAAGTTGAACCCATCAGGGCCATCGAAATTAAACTTTTTTTCATCTGAAAAAACCACGTGATACCACTCTTTTTTCCAACGCATGTGAAGTCTTGAAAAATCTAATCGCAAAATTTTCCGTCTCTCGTCAAGTGGTGGTTTTTTCTTAAGTTTCATTCGTTTAAGATGGCTTGAGTTGTTGATTGCTCTTAAAACTGTTGAGCAACTTGCGTTTAGGCCGACTTTTTGTTTTATTTTTGCCACAGAATCAGAAGAATTTGATGCACATCTTAAAATTCTTCGTCTCTCAGCTGCTGTTGTTGCTGTTTTCTTACCTCCCTTCATGTTTTTGCCGTATGCATCTTTATTTTTCAAGTAAGAATAAACTACATTAAAACTTCGGTCAACTTTATCAGCTATTGTACGTCCAGTTAGGCCTTGGTCTCTAAGTAAATCGATTTTAGCTTTTTCAACACTGTTAAGACACGTAGATCTACCCATTTTTCTTAAATTTGAAATCAAGAATTAAATTTTACTGAAAACACTAAAATCGTTAATTTAAACTGTCAAGCACTCCAAAAAACTTATAAACAACGAAGAAAATGGCGTTGTACCTATTAAGTTGACTAAAAAAAAACTCCTACTTTGCATATAAAACACTTTGCAAGTGGCTGAAGAAAAACTCACGGTTGTTTTTGGATAATTCTTTCGGAATTATCTGCTTAACATTTTAAGGGAATAGTTAGCATCAACAGATGGCATAATAACCATCACTGTTTGGAAAAAATGGATAAAATATATTCAAAAATGTTTGTGCGTATTCAGTTGACGAGGAGTGTATTTGTCTTTTCTGATATTTTTTTTTTTTTTTTTTTTTGAAAACTCAAACAAAGTCACTTTTTGAACTTTTTAAAGTTTTTGTTTTTGTTTTACTGTTCATGTATATAATACGTTTATGGATATCCTTTTGGTTTTTCTTAAAAGTCTTTTTCACAAAGAAGTGTTGATGTTCAAATAAATTGACTTTAAAAAATAAAAATAAATGACAGAAAAGAATAACAATGAATGTCATGAGCAGGGAAAAGCTAAGCAAACATTTTAATCACAAACAAACAAAGTATTTCGCTTGAATGAACATGAACATGGTCAATTTATGTATGAGTGTATGTGTTAGTTATTATAAAATTGACCTTTTTGTATATTAAAGTTGTTTGCAGAGGATTTTTATTGTAATAGCCTTGGTGACATTTTTATTGTTTGCTTGAGGTAATTTTATGCCACAAACAAAAAGGAAGTTCTTTTGTGGGAAATTCTTGGTTGTGTGTGTTGTTATTTTTTTTTGTGTGTTTAATTCAACACGTGTTTTTATATTACGAGATTATGTGAGTGATTTATTAGGAAAATGAAGAAGTTTTATGTTTTGATCCACTAACCTCATAAAGGGAATCTTAATTTTAATAGATAACTCACGTTGGGCGCCACTTTATAAAGATGTTTTAGATGAATAATTTTGGATTAGAAATAAAATTACAGCTTTGAAAGCACGAATTGTGGAAACATGATCGTGTTAATAATCTTATAATTAGTTCTCACATTGGGCGCCACCTAATAGAGGTATAAAATCATAGCAATATACTTGCACCATCTCCGAGGAATGTGTTCGACCATGTCCCCTTTAACAAAATATGTTAGATATTTAAAAAATGAAAGCACCAACAAAAAACAGTTATTTATTTAAAGCCTAAGTTGATATCAGCTATACCGGTATTGGAAGTCACAAAAGCACACTCGCTGTCAAAAAAAAATTCTTATAACCTTTACTGCGACAAGTGAACACTTAGCTTATTGGTTATTTGATATTTATAAAGGGACGTTTTTGTTCCACAATTTTCAAAATGCTTATTTAAAGTCCAACAAAAAAAAATATTTTCCTTCAGGACAATCTTTCTGCTATTCGTAGTACAAAATTTGTTGAAATTATTAAATTTAGAAATAAACTGCTGCTGTGCCACAGGGTTCGGTTTTGTTTCCTAAACTCTTTCAAACAAAGAATTTTTCAGAATCAGAGTAAAACTAACTGCATCAGCTTAAAGTGGTGATACTCCGTTTGATCCAATATCTTAAAAATGGTTCAGAAATTATGCGAATTTTATATTACAGAAATTTATAAAACCTTTCTCGCTGTTATTAAACTCAGTCTAAAAAATTTCAATCCCTCATAAAAGCTCTACCTTCATAAATCTCGTTTTTTTCCCCTAATAAAACAGGGAGAAATATGTACATCCAACGATTTCCATCACCCGTTTTATCACTCCATAACAAAAAAAATAACAAAGTAGATAAAAACCCATATTCCCCCACAATTATTGCTCAATTTAAAATTAACCAACACGTGCTTGAATTGAGATATATGTATATGTAGTGTAGGTATATTGAAAGATGATGCACGCGGGAAAGCATCATTTCCTCCTCAATTACATCCTTTTTCTACAATATAGACTAACGAATTCCTCTCTACATACATATATATCTTTGTCGATAAGCATCCTCAAATCCCATTTTCCAAGATTTTTTCTTCATTTTTTACATCGAGTTATACACCTTGTATTGTACTTTTTTTTACAGTTCAATTTATTATTTATCCATTTCCATATGAAAACACCTTTCGTTCGTTTCTTTTCGATGGGAAAAAGTCCTTTTTTTTCCAATGAAATACAAAAAAAAAATATACATATAACAGAAAATAATAAAAATACTGTTCGGTTCTTTTTACACTCGACTTAATATTGCTGAATTGAATGTAGATATACATATAGATGGTTGTGTCGTTTGCAATGGTCCTTTTTTTTGATTGTTCGTTTTCATAGAATAAACGGTTTTCTGCTCGTTTTCGAATATACACAGAGGTCCTTTATTGTCCTGGCTCTTTATATATATGTTTTTTTTTTATCAATTGTTAAATAATGTGAAATATTTAATTCTGCTTTAATACCTCTCTTCAATAATATCATCGTACCTAGAACGATGTTAAAGGTTGTTTTATTTTTTTACTTACTTTTAATAATATAATATATGTAAGAGAGAGGTACCTCCCTCTATGTTCCTGAAATTCAATATCCTTATGATTTTTTTTTTATATTTTCTTTTCACAATTTACACTGTTCAAAGGCTTGTGCAAAATACAAAAAAACTACGCGCCTTATAAAAAGATGAAGGCGAATAAAATGTCATCGTCGGCGGAGTGTCGAGTGTACATGTGTGTGTGTGTGTGTGTATATATCCTTTTTAGATTTTCTTGAACGATTTTTAGTATAACATCGTATCCTTGTTCAGTCTTGCTTAACACTTAAATCATCATCATCATCGCCTATGCATGGATGAGGATAAAAATAACGAAAAGAAAGCAAAGCACAAAAAAAAATAAACAAAAAATTCCTGTGCACAAAATTCTATCTCTTCTCTATATAAATACATATATTGACGAAGAGTCCTTTTTATTCTATTCTTCATATAAAAATATCCACCTTATGATGTTTCAAAATAAAAAATAAAAAAAAAAACACTTATACAATATTTTTCTTCAATTCTGTTTTCAATGTTGAATTTTTCTTGATCGCACATATAAATATTAAACGCACTGTCTCCTTCTCATTTTAAATGTATTTATGTACGTATACACTACACAGGGCACCGTAGGTATCTATATCCTTTTATTCTTCATCACCCACCATAAATACAATCATTCTACAGCCATCTACTTACTCACTCACTCACTCACTCATTCATTCACTCTTGCCGAACAAAGTTTTATAAAATATTTTGTTCGTGTGCACTGAATTTATTTTATAAGGAACACGAATCGTCCTTATTTTTTTCTTCTTTTTTTTCTATCTATAAACACAAAGTTTTTTATTTTTTTTTTATTCCATGGTTGATCCAGGACATAATATACATTAATGCATGATATGATGGTGAAAAATACAGGAAAATAAAAATACACAGGCAGACATACATACTACATGTGATGATATAATATGCACTGCACTGCTTTTTTATGAGCTCTCTCTCTCTCTCTTTTTCGCAAAAATAATGAAATGAAAATACAAAAATTTAGTTTTTTGTTATCATAATGTCCTTTCCCTTAATTATATATACATATGTGTAGACACAGCTATATAGAGCTATCAATGTTATTTTACTTTTCTCTTAAAAAATACCAGCAATATATTTTTTTCAACATCACACATAAAACAAAATATTCTGCAAACACAGAAAAAAAAATTAATTAAAATACCTACGTGTGTGTTTATTTTAAATTTAAAATTCTTTCCTCTTAATGTTATTTTTAAATATTTAAATATTATACATATATATTTTTTTTTATTTGAGTATTTTTTTTTCTATTTTACAGGGGTTAATATGGGCTATATTGAAAATAGCTATTCAAATTCAAATAATGGCGGCAGTGTTAATTCACAAGATTCACTGTGGCAAGTTAAAATGTCAGCAGCGGCACAAAATCAAACACAAATGGTACCATCGCATAATTTTGTGGAAAGACAACCATCATATGGTTATGATCCATTAACACATGGCGGTTATGGAGCTGTTGATGATTATGCACCATATCCACATTTGACAACAACACCTAGCCAACATGGTGATGAATATCATAATTTGAGAAATAGCCAGAATCCATCCAGACAAGACTATTGCAGTGATCCGTATGCATCGGTGCAAAAACCAAAGAAGAGAGTCGATCAGCATTTAGGTAAGTTCTAAGGAGTTATTAGTTTTTTTTTTTTTTTTTTTTTTTTAATCCTTCATAGTTTAATTTTATTTTTGTTAAATTAATTTGTTTTTTACCTTTTTACGTCAGAAGGAATGACTTTTTAAGTATATTCAAGTTGTTTTGCCTAACAATTAAATTTATTGTTTTTAATTTAATGTCTCCTTTTTCATTCTTTAATTTCAATACAAATCATGTAATAAATAACTAAATTAAACAAAATTGGCGCCCAACGCGGAACCTACAAACGTAGTGAAAAAGTATCAAACTTCAAAATCCTTTTAGACAAGAGTCTGAGCAAAAGAGAACAGATATTTTCAAATGTATGTATAATGTTCAAGCTCAGAACTTTGGACTTCATGAAGTTTAATTGGTTCCGTCATCACCAGAATATCTATTATCCATTACTCGTATGTAGTATTTAAAGAAGGCATTAATGAAATTTTATTCATTAAGGACAGAGAGCTTTCAAAACCATTCAATAATGCGCAACAATACAATGAACGAAATATTCCTACAATTTTGAATTAAGTAATACAGATTTTTAAATGGCGCCCAACGTGGAATACGAACTTACCACAACTATAAGACTACATGATATTGAATGAGAAACTGGTTTCAATCTTCACTTAAAACAAACTCGATAACATTTTTTAAAGCACTCCAAAAAGAAAACTGAAAATGTTATCTGATACACTGGAAAAAAAACATCCATTTAAAATAATAAAAATAATATTTTTATTTTTTTCAAAAATCCTTAAGGATGTTTTTTTCTAACAATATAAAAACGTTAAGCACGTTTTAAATTTTCAATAATATGCATATAAAAACAAAATTTCGAAAAAAAATTAGAACTGTTTAATTAAAAAGAAAAATATTTTTAAAATGATATGCAATATTCATTAAGAGAAATCAAATGGTTTTTTCAAAAACCAGAAATCACTGTTGCAGGTACTTTTAGTTAAAGTTTTTGAAAAAAAAAATTTAGAATAAATTATTTTAATTTGGTAAAAAAAATAACAGAAAAAGTGTCATAAAAATCGTTGCAGTCGATTTCGAGAAAAGTAATGTTTTGTCTAAACGGTGATATGACGGTTAGTTTTGGAGATAAAATTATCAAATATATTTTATTTTTTTTTTCTTGAAAATACAGTTATTTTTGAATCTACAAACATTTCCTTTAAGGGTAGGTGTCTTTATTTTTTAACTAGTTATAATATTTTTACTAGCTAAATAATAGGCATTTTTGAAAAATACAATAATAAGAAAAAAAAACTTTAAAAATCCATTGCAAGTACCGTTATTTTTCGATCTAATAAAATTACATATGGGGAAATGTTCAAAATACGCTTAAAAGTAAATTGTTTTAGTTGTTCTAACCGGTCAGTTTGGTAGACAGGCAGCTTGGATTGGGAGACTCCTTTTTCCCCTGTTTGCAAAATTTCAAAAAAATTTCTTTAGGAGTTGTTTGCGAGATAGGACGGAATAGCACAAAAAAATATGAATCTCAATTTTCAGAAAACAATCGAACTGATTTTATTTACTTTGGGTACTAAGGTTTTCGAGGAAATTTTGAAAACCAAAGTTCTTGTTTTGAAATCATACTTACCTAGGTGAGATAACAAAATTCCAATACACTAGAAATTATATGAAAATGCTATGCACTGGATCTAGAAAATATCAGTTTGTAAATATTATGGTCTACTGTGTTCCTGTTTAGAACTCGTTATAGCTAATTCGAAATTATAAAAAAATATGCAAAAGTTTTATAATTACGCGTATATTTTAGTAACTTGTATCCTTGTTTACATAACTTTTTTTTTATGATTTGCACCCACACAAGGGATTTTTTTATACCCTTTTTTGTGCCAGAGCACAGTGAGTGCATTAGGAAGAAGGGAAGGGGTTGGAAAGGAGGTGTCGATGTACATTGGTCTTGAATTCCTGAACATTGTAGTGATCGGGAAAGACAGATTGTGGAAGAGAGTTCCACATTCGCGTAGTACGGCTAAAAAATGATTCTCTATACTTGAGAGTACGTCCGAAGTTGGGCTCGAGGGTAAACTGATGGGCATTCCTAGAAGCGCGAGTATTACGGGCGAATTGTTTGAGGGGAGGAATGCAACTGACTATTTCACTGGAGCAATTACCGTAGAAGTAACGGTAGAACAAGGAGAGACACGCAACGTTACGACGGTAGTCTAAAGGGGTGAATGAGTCAGTGATCTCTCTATCACCAATCATTCTTACAGCTCTTTTTTGTATTCCATCCAAGGGGCTTAAGTAAGTAACTGGAGCACCAGCCCAGAGATGGGAATTGTACTCAAGCTTTGGACGGATGTAGGTTTTATAGATAATAGCCAGATCAGACGGGGAAAAAATTTCTTACACCGTCTTAAGAAACCCAAACATCTTGCGGCATTTTTGGCGACAGCGCATATGTGCTCGTTCCGCGAGAGGTGGTCAGTGATGCATATACCGAGAATCTCCAGATGTTCGGCCTCGTTGATGCAAGTGCCACTCATGGACAGTGGACAGTAGGGGGGTATATCTCGCTTCGACGATACAAGACAGCATTTGGTTTTCGAAGCATTAAACTCTACGCGGTTTTTAATTCCCCATTGTACAATGCTGTTTAAGTCAGAGTTTAATGAGCTTATCATATTTTGCCGTTGCAGTTCCACATCCGAAGAGGAGGGATATGAGTATGGAAACGAATAAGAAAAGCTAAAGGCTGAGCTGTAAATAATGAGTTTTTCCCAAAAGTTTTTCAAACAAAAAATCAGCTTTTAAAATTTTCTCTATTTTTGATATGTGAACAGAAAAATATTCTCATTAACCTTTCGAAATAAAAATCAAAATAAATATATTTATGTATGTACGAGTATGTACATACATATAAGAATTTTAAATTTAAATTACTCTGCAATTTTTAAGTTTTTAATTAAAAATCGAAGAGAAATTGTTTTTGATTTCGAAAACGTCCGAATCACATCCCAAGATTTTTTTTTTTCATCATCTCCTTTCAATTCCAGTGTGCCTCGCCTCGCCTTCCAAAACTATAAAATAAATGTACAAAAGCATTTCATTTGTATATGGGGGGATTTTCATATATACCAACTGATGTCCTTTCTCGTTGCGGTTATTTTATCCGCTCTGACACCATAGGTACCTTGGATATGTGTAAGGCTTTATCGATATTGGTTCGGTTGTTTCTGAATTTTTATAATCGTTTGCAAATTTTTATTCTTTAACAATTTTTTTTTTTTAATTTTTTTGGAAATATTCGTTCGTTTAATTTCATTATTCGTTCTTCAATTTGGGGAAATGCAGAAAGGAACCAAGCAATTTGTGTTGTTCGTATTGTTTTTTGTTTTATTTTATGGGATTGGTGATAATCAGAAAAAGAAATGTCATTTGGCCTGTTTGCTTCTTTTTATATTATTTCATTTTATTTTCGGTTCCTGATTTTAATTGCGACAAACGAACAAACGAATGAATGAACGTCAACGACGTTGTCGACGATTGGTTCCAGGCGAATGAAGAACCCTACCAAATAATTAACATCAGAGGAAACAATTTTCTTGTGGTATTTACCATTATCGCATCAGGACTCCCAAAATGTTCTCCTCTTGTGGTTCTTTTTTTTACTGAACCACCAACAAAAAAAAAAGAAAAACCAATGCAAACGTGGGCTTCCAGAAATGCAATGAAAAAGTCATATAAAAAGCTATGTACAAAAACAAAAAAAAAAGAATCAAAATAAAATAAAAATGAAACGTCATCGGTATTATTTGAATGGATTTTCTGTGAAGGTATCCGTGGGATTAATAGCAATTAATATTTCAGGGAAAATGCATTTATGCTCTGAAGAAGAATTTCCGTACTGATTTTTTTTTTATCCTCCCCCAGATTTCTGTTTCTGCAGAGTTGCAGATTTTCATCATCATCATCAGGAGAAAACCAAATGTTGTGATGATGATGACCATACTAGATATAAATACGAACCCATGTCCATACATATGTTAAAAAAAACCTACGCATGACATTCGTATTAAATTATAATATTTGCGGCAATCAAAAAATGGATTGAATGCAATATTTATTATCTGTTTTTTTTTTTCCTGCCATGAATATAAATTAATATTATTATCGTGTTGATTTGTTGGTTGTTTTGATTGACACCAAGAAATGATAAACGAATAAGGCAAAATATTCTCTCCAGTTAAATTAAAGTCACGTAGATGTTATCTTTAAAATATTGTTCTAAAAATTATCAAGTTTTGAACGAGCCTTTAAAGAGTTTTGTAAAACTATCTCACTCTTGTTTAAGCTAAGTATACACGATTGGAAGATCGTCCAATATTGGCAGATTTTTCGCAAACAAATTTCACCAATTTTCTATTAATCATGAAAATAATTGGCCACCAATCGTCTACCAATTTTCTTTGGCCGACTTCTTGCAATCGTGTGGACTCGTCTGAACACACATTTTTTTTTTATTTTCACATAATTTGACGATTGTCGACTAATTGGACATTACAAGATGTCCTTGCCAACAACATTATCCAATTTTTAATTGACGGATCATTTAGGAAAAAGGAATCGCTTTCACCTAAATATCCGAGAGTTGATATTGAAAGATAGAGAAATTAATTTTCAAACTTTGAAAGAAAGCCTTAATTTTGTTGGTTCAAACTGAAAATTTTCAAAACATACCGTTCAATTCTAATTCATCTTCGAACGTTCTTCCCACAGTGCTTCTAGGTCAGGCGGCTCGTCTGCCTCTCTGTGTGAGAAGGTTTAACTGCATCGCATGATTCGCAATGTCCTAAATATCCTTTCGAACCATAGGGCCAATCCACTTCCACATGCGTCTTCGAATTATTGGTTTCTTCACCTGTTCTCGTATGAAGAAGTTCATCTTTGGAGATACCGTTGGGCTAGGAAATACTCAAGAAGACGCACGTTGGCAGTTTTAGCAAAAACAATACTCGCAAATATTGAAAATCGTCTACCATCTTAACTGGTTTTTCAGAAATATCTAGTTCAACAGATGAGGAAGTTCCAAGGCTCATCCTTTTATTCTGCAATGTTAATTGTCGCTTTCAGCTTCTCTCTCCACTCTTGTTGTTATTTGATGGGGATCCATGATCTTATGAGAGTATAAGCATACGTCCTCCACATAATTCCTCCATTTCCAGTCGACAAAGCGGAACCAACAATTGAAAGTATGTAGCTCGATTCTTGCTATTTTCTTGGCTCACAAAGTAAGCTCGTAAATTTTTCTTCATCTCTGCTTTGGGAGCTGAACGATCATTCAGAAAAGCTGTATGCTTCTCAGCTCTATCGATGAGTGAGTGCAGCGGCTCATTAGATGTTGTTGTTCCAACACTGCTTTGTTGTTCTTCAATGCTTGGAATGCGATAAGCATCTTTCCTTTCCGCTAGGGGCTTGGTGTGGTGAAGATACGGTAACCGAACCCAAAGTGAAACAGTTATTATTTACTGACGATTGAGCCATCATAAGCGAAGATCGTACAAGAAAAGGGCAAACCTTACTATTGGAACCTAACGGGGAAACAGTGGAGTGGATGAAATAGGCAACGGGACACATTGAACTTTTTTGCTAACTGTATTCAAATGATGATGATCAACAGAAACAGATTAGGAAATATGAAAAAAAGTATCTATATCAAATTTTCTGTTAATTTTGCGAAGTTACGACAGCACGGGTCTGATAGTCTTTGATAAAATTCAACTTCACCAACTTCGCTGCTGGTACTGCCATCTATTTTTTAACTTCCACTAAAAGTAGAAAAAAAAATATTTTCCTCAAAACTTAAACAACCAAAAGTAATTTCCGGAACTCAGTCAAACTTATATGAACTAAATTTTAAATTCATGACCTTTTCCAAAAAAAAAAAAAATAAAAGGCTGTCCTAATTATTCTATTGCCAATAACACACAAAAAAAAATAAACAATAAAGTCAAACAAAATCCCTCAAGTGATTTATTACTTTTGTCAAATTCCCTTTGTCTCTATAAATCTATTTCATTTTACTACAACAACAACACAAAAAAAAAACAAAGAAACAATTGTTAAAAATTACTTCATCATCCCCAAATCTGTTCTGTGTTACACATTTTTCTCTCGACAAAAGAAAGACCTTTTTTACCCGCTGTGCAAAGTATTCTTGTTTTTTTTTTTTTGCAAAAAAAAAGGAATATTTTCCGAATTGAAATCTCCCAATTCAACTCTAATGACCTTTCAACCTTTAATTTAAAATTAAATGGATCGATCAAACAATTTCGTCCTCATAAAAAATAACAAACCAATAAAAATAAAAAAAAGGGGTCAAATAAATTATTTGTTCAAAAACAAAAATCCCCCCCCCCCAAAAAAAAAAACATACTAAAAAAAGGGATTACCCTTTATCCTGTATGGATGTTGAACGACGACGACGTCCTTTCAGCAGGATGACCAATGTCAAAAGTAAGTTCAAAATAAAAATATAATCAAACACAAAAAGAATATCCTTCGGAACTTATAATCTTTAATGTAAGCAAACACAAAATGAAAACAAGGATCATGCTCATGCACTATATACGACACAATAGGACCCAGCATGTTGTCGTCCCTCTGTCCAATGTCCAGTTTTTAAAAAGTCCACCATCATATCATTGCCCCATTCGATATCCATAAAAACAAATGAAGCTCAATTTTTTAGTTCAATATTTTGGCTGTTTGCTTTTATGATCCTGGAAATAACCTCCTCCACCTTCATTTATGGACATTTGCCAACAACAAAAGAAGAACAAGACAAAAATATTTATGTATGTACTCTCTTCACATAACCCAAACTCCAAAACAAAATCCACTTGCAAAGTTTTCTTTTATCCTGCAAAACAAAAAAAAAAACAAAAAAACAGGATATAATTTAATTCAAAGCTATGAAGAGAGCCTGGCAGAAATGAGAAGAGAACATTTTAACAAGTTTAGTTGTAGGATTCTTTCGTTTGATTTTTGCTTTTTTTTTTTGCTTTGCTATATTTTTAAGGAGGGCCACTGTTGTGCTGCAAGGATCAAAGCACATTGTATGCCCCTTAGGTGTGTGTCGTTATCCTTGTTGTGTATATTGTATAATGTTTATCCATTCTGCTGCTTCTGCCTGGTTTGATGGTATGTGCGGCGGCGGCGGCGGCGGTCGGTATATGCTGCAAGGATATCGTTTTCAATTTTCGAATTTTTCAATTTATTCTAAGCCGATGAAATGTGAATCCCACATATATAAGCGGGCGCAAGGACATTGCCGGGGAGGACCTTTTTTAATATTGGGCGTATATGGGTTTACTGTTGGGCTGGTCTGTCTATACATAGTAGGTACCTACAATGGTTGATTCGTTGAGCCTATTTTCTATTTCGGGTACAATAATAAAGAAGTATAAGGAACTAAGTTACTTTTTTTTTGTTCAGGCAAAAAAAAAGGTTCCAACAATATCGCATCGACCATAGCAAGCGACGTCATAAAGGAGCTACGTACAGTTACTATACGTAGCTATTTACATTTAGTCATAAGTAGTCTTAAAATTTTATGAACCGAACATGGTTGTTGTGTTTTTTTTTTCTGTGTGTTTGTTAGGTAATACCATCGAGAAGAACCAGTTCGTGTTTTACAAGTTTTATGGTTATGATGTCCTTAAGTGGTCCAACTAAAGATGTTGTTAAAGTGAGTCAATAATGATTAACTTCATTTAGTAAGCACAACAAGGATATTCTCTAAGTACGAGTATGTATAATAAGGGTGCTTAAGATGCATTTGGTGTAAGGATTCTTTTTTTTTTAGCAAAGTTGATTTTTAACATTATTAATTCTTGGGTGTTCTTTGTGCTACAATGTGTGCACCCTACCTCTCTACGATTTACGTGTTTATGGCACAAATTGACTGTAGGTCCTTTTGATCTGAACTATTTTTCGTTTTTTTTTTTTTGTGTTGAAAATTAAATTAAATTAAGAACATTAGAAGAAGTAGAGAAATACTTTTAAAAACAATTTAGAAAATAAATTCGTCCTTTTTTTTGAAAATTGATTAAAAATCAAAGCACATTCCAGTGAGAGAACCTGCGTGAATTAAATTTTATATGGGCTCAAAAAAAAAACAACATTTTATTGGTTTAATAGTTGTTTTTAAAGAAGTGACTTTCCTCCATAAAAAAAATATTTGAAGAGAAAAGAAAAAACAATTAAAAGACTGTCTAAGACTTTTACGATTGAGAAAATTACATAATTTATCAAAGTCGAAATAAAAGATTTTATTGACTTCTACTAAAATGAACGATTCGATTGTTAAATTTGCTCTAACAGTGGGGCATTTGAACTGTTGTTTTAAATCGGAAATTTGATCGTACCAAAACGTAAGTGTCTTAATGAGAATGGTGTTTTTTTTTTTGTAAATTTTTGAATTAAAAATTTTAACAGGTTCTTTAGTGTTTACAGATTTAAATCAATTAATATTATTGAGAGGGGTAAAATATTCATATTAAAAGTTGTGAGTGAAGCCCTCATCAAATCAAAAGTGTCGTGATTCAAAGACTCCTGTCTGCGACACTGGGTCCACATATCTCTGGTTGAACTCAGAATACGTTGAAGGTTTTAAACTCTTCTATTTCTGAGGCCAACGAAATGCAGGTGCGGTTGCATTTTTTTTTTTTGATCCAGGAAATTTTGTGCCTGCCTCTCTTTCACGAAAATACAGGCTTTTTATATTTTTTATATTATTCTTATTCGATCACATTTTGTCAATCCTGCTGTCATCTTCATTTAAGTTTATATCTCATTCTTCTTGCACAATATGAACCAGCGTTGGACGAACAATTACACTGAGGAGCTTTCTTTTCAGCTAAGAAGGCATTTTTCGGTCACAGAAAATTGTAGAGTTTTCCCGCCACTTGATCAAGCCCACGTATCTTTATATTTATTTTATGTCGCAATCTCAAGATCCTTCACTATTGATTACAGATCCAAGTTATCTGAACTTTCCGTACTTGTGAAGCATTTTTTGTGCTAATGCAATATTCATATAGATACTCTAGAACATTCAAACATCAAGTGCTGGCTGCAAGGATTTAGGGTAGAAAGTCAAGGACTGTAATAAAGAGCAAAGGACTCAAGACGCTGCCTTGGTGCTTCTCTTATTGGGAACTCTTCGGTGATTACTGCGGGTCACCTTATCTTTGTTTTACTTGCTCGTAGATGTTCATGATCACTTCCGATACTTCCGCAAGTCAAACCATATCACATCTCTTGGTTGCCTGTCAAATGCTTTTTTAAAACCAGCCAATACAATATAAAAATCTCTTGAAGAGTCACGATATTTTTCTGTTCTGATTTTTATACTCTTATAGCCGTATTATTTTTCGTAGTTGGCCATCCAATACGCACTCAACGTTCTGTACATATGCTGAATCAAATTAATTGAATTGTATCTGTTGGAATATCACCCTTCCCCTTGTTGATTGGAATAAAATTACTTTCCCTCCAATGATTAGACATTTAACCACAACAGATAAGTTTGGGGGTGAGACCCATTTAAGCTCGATGTCTCCTATCTTTTTCATCGGAGCCAATCGCTTTTCTTTTTTTTAAATTTCTTCTCCGAAGCACTAACTTCTTAGACTATCGTGTCGGGGACTTCTTCCTTGCTCAGTGCAGCTATTGCAAAGTATAGTCTTGAAAATTATTCTTCAAAAGTGTTTCATTCCCAAGGAGCTGGCCTAGAGCATTGTTTATGTGTTTCGTTAGGTGAACGAATCTCCTGAGTGCAGTGCCGGTACAGATATTTACTCCATCTAAATGAAAGAAAAATTTTGCCCAAAATCTATAAGTTCTGGTAATCCCTCCTGACTTAAGATTCAATATACTTAATGCAAATGAAGAACAAACAAACAAAAAATAATATCCATTAAAATTGTTTAGATAAAGAAGAAAATATCTTTTCTTATAGAAAAGCATTTCTCCAATCCCAAGTTGATTTTCAAAAAATATTTCCCCTCAAGCTTATTTAAAGTACTTCCAGAGATAACAAAACACAAAAATATGATGTTAAACAAGAAAATCACACCTCTATCTGAAAATTCCATCACAATGCGGAACCAAACAATGCCCATCGCCATCTCACAAAATAGATATAGAATATCCTTAAATAAAATAATTTTTGCCTTCTTGTGAATAATTCAAATCTAGGATAACATCAACATCAACACTACACATATCGTTCTATTGTCCTGAATATTATGTGTATACTACCAACATTTTGTATATCAATTGATTTGAAATCAAAAATGCTTATCCATTCTATTTTACATATATAGGAGGAAGGAGGTATGGGATATTTTCCCACATCATTTTATTTTGTGAATACGAGATATTAACAAGGATTTCCATTCTTAAATCTATATTTTGTACTCCTATACGATGATGTGTGTGTGGTGTGGAGCAATAAGTTTTGATATTCTTTGTTTTATCCTTGATGGGAAATAAACAAGCAAACAAACATATGTCTACGCACTTACATTCCTTATCAAATATTGTATTCCAATATTTTCGAAAATTTGCATTTTCTACATCCCGCTCCATTCTTTCGTCCTAGAAATTCAAAAAAAAAAAACATACAGCATTCATTTTGAAATGGGAAAATTATTATTGTTGTAGATATAGTGTTGTGATTTGTTGAATTATTGTTATTACAATTTGATAATTCTTAATCATTTAGGGTGTTGGGAGAGATATAGAGGGTGGTGTGTTTATATTCTAATGGAACTCGCACTCCATTCTCTATCTTATAAGCGCAAAAAAAAGTGTAGAATAAAGTTATGATATTAATTAGATAGCTTTAAAAAGAGATTTGAATAAAAAGCTTTAGTTAAAATAATGAAAATTTTTTACAGATGAATTTCCAGTTAGTGCAAAGTGCATATTTCCATTGGGGCTTAGATTAAATTTTCTTCTATTTATTTTGTGCCTTAAGCCAACTTAATGCCAGAGAATTTAATATCACACACCTATAGTTCCGTTACCTTACCTAATCAAAATAAAATGGTATAAATTATTCTAAAATCGCTATTTCGTTCGCAATGGAGGTGATTTGAAGTTGCTTCAAATGCGCAAGTTCGTTCGACGAGAAGATAATATTAGATCAGTAATTTATGCCGGATAAAAGGATAAACAAATTTCTTTTGTTTCAATACTTGTCAGTTTTATTAGGACTGACTGGTCTAAATAAAGCTGACCGGCTAGTGTAAACGATATGTGATTAAAAATTTTTTGGACGGATAAATGCAATTTCAAATAGAGCTTTTTTAATAATAATTTACTCATTGATTTTCTAATTGGTATAAAATAGTGCAACGTCTATTTGTAATATACATCAGTGCCTCCTTAGATAAAAAGGATAAAACTTAACTTATATGCTCATATTATTTTAATTTTATATGCGCTGTTGAATGGTATAAAATAAAAATGATTAAAAAAATATATTAATATCTAACCTGTTCCTGACTGGTATAAAACAAAATTGGCACACATGAGCTATCATTTTGAACTTAATATTCATCCACAGTCTTCACAATGTGAAATATTGGTGTCTTAATAAAAAATAAACAAAACGAGAAACCGTATTATTTTTTCATATACTTACATAATTTCCAACTGGTATAAAGCGATTTAAAGTCAATTTCTCAAAAGAAATAACTTCCTTTACAAGAAATTATCCTTTTAGGCACTCAGCTAAGTTTAAGTGAGGATTTCAATTTGCTTTGTAGATAAACCTAACTGGTATAAAATAAAATTAATAAAAAAAAAATGTTTAAAATTTTTGGTTTCTTCGAATATTGTTTCCGATATTTCATTGTGCTTTCAAAACTAAATTAGAAAGATGAAAATATTATACAAATCCTGAATGGTATAAACTGAATGATTGACAATAGGTGAAAGTAAAACTCGGATATCATTTAGATGACTAAATTAAATAGAATAACATCATTTTAAGCCAAAGTTCAAATCAAATAACAAGGGTACGTAAAAATTCCTATTTTAAGTATGATTGGTATAAAACAAAACCGATTCGCTTGTATACATATAACACAAGTATATAATACAAGTATTCTTTTAATATCTGATTGATATAAATTTTATCAATTGAATAAAATTGGAAATTTCAGTTCAATATGAATCTAATTAAGTTAAGTAAAAAAAAAAAATTTCCAAATGTATCAAAACAATAGTTTTTCAGTCAAAATACTTAACCAAAAAATATTATCAATAATTCATTGATTATGGTATAACTAAGCTACATTATTATAATTTGTCAAATCAAACTTCACACAAATTCAATGGTTCATTATTCGAACGTCACAATTTACATATTTACTGGTAAGTATGTATATAGATTTCTATCAAATGATGGTCAAATAGATAAATGAAAACATAAACAACAACGAACACAAAAATTAGTTTATACGAATTCCTACCACAAAGTATATAATATTGACTGTTTTTGACCAATATTGGTGCATAAATTCTGGTATACAATATGAAAGCTATATAGACGTACATACAAATTTGTGTAATGCCTACCAACACATATATTTTTTTTTTTTGTTATAACATCCTGACTGCTGCAAACCAGCACAGACATAACACATATATTATTGCTGCATCACTTAAATTCCATGTCCAGTTGTCCAGCGACTAGAGTGTGTATAGTGTTGTGTATAGGCAGGAATGAGCAGAGCATGCATGTTTGTGACGAGAAGGATCAGTGTTTTCAATAAATATTTGTCAACCACTTAGTGAAATGTTTACACAAAGACATAAAGGTATATAGGTCTAGGTATACGAGGCTGCATGGTGATTGTAAATGCATGCGTTTTTAGCTACAGCAAAAATGAAAAACCAGAACAAAGTCTAGCTCCTAATGGGATTTTAGTTGGACGCTTAATAGAAACCTTACTTTACCTACACAAATGATGCTAAACATTTACTTTAAATTTTTTGCAAGGACTTTTCAGTAAAAAGGATTTTGTTTACTCAATTAATAAAGGAACAAGGTGAGTGTTGCATTTTTCAGTTCTATCTAGGCCTGGGTATTTGCAAAGTAAGTGATATGAGCTCTGTTGGTCTGTTTTGGTTTTAGAGAGAGAGCCGGCTAAAGATTCCTTGAAATTCTACAGTTCTGATCATCGGTCATTTGAGGATTTCAAAAAAACTTAGGTGAATTCAGCTTTTTTCTTCTTCGAGTGGCATTATTGACCAGGATACAGGCCAGAACAGTAAGTCACATTGTCCTGGGACCCATCGAAGGGTTACTATCTTCTTTGCACTCAGCACTCTCAGTGAGGAAATGGTTTTGATTACTGCCTGGCTGTCTATAAAAGTATTAATACTTCGAGAAATGTTATGAGGCTTCAGGAACTGCTAGCACTTCCACTTGATAAACACCGGAAAAGTTTCTCAATTTTATTGAGGGTTATCTGAAAAGAGAAATACCGAGACATGATCTTCTTTATTGGTCTGGTTCACTTGTTGAGAAATCTGTGAGTGCAACTGTTAAAACCAATGTAGATTAAAAGATTTCTCTGCCCTGTTTAGGCATTTGGTCATCTATTAGAATTACGAGCAATTTAGACCTTCTTCGGCAGTTATTGGACACTATTGGAAAATATACTCTCAAAAATTGATCATTAGAAAATCTCTCATAGTACTTCCGCCACTTGTGAAGAACTGTGTCATCATCCACCTTGAGTTTTTGGTGAACGAATCTTCTGAGTATTTTTGCTTCTCTTGTGTCAATTTTAAAAATAGCTGCAACCGTCTTCATGTTAGAATGTCTCAGCTGTCGATGCGGATATTTCTTGCAACTCTTTGATTGAAGTTGGGAGCACTTCTTCTTTGCTTCTTTCTTGCAATGTTTGTAAACGTCTCCGATGTGTTCTTTTTCGTCTACATAATGAGAGGAGCATAATGATCTAGCTTTGGAAACTGTTCGTTTCCTCCTAATCAATGCTTCAGCTACGTCTTCTTCGTCGAGTTAGTAGTGTCCCTTGGCAGTTCTTAGCAGTGATTTCAGAGAGTTTCACGTCTTTAGTACTCTCCACACTTCATTTTCGAGTTCTGGATACTTAAACTAACAAACTTAAAATTTTAGAAAAATTTCGTTAAGTAGTTTTTGAACATCCAACAATTCAAATTCTTTGTTGAAATATTAAAGAACAAAACAAACTTAAAGTAAGTAAAACAGCCGAAAGGAACCTGGCGCTGTATTCATTTAAAAATTGCCTTTTTTTTGAAAGATGGATTGATGTTATACATGAGTGAGTCTTTATCGTTGTTCTGATGGAAGAACAATTATCAGGGACGCGTGTACTTTTCATTTTTTTTTTTTTTTTTTCAAGCTAAAGGCGAATGAAATCACTCACTATACACATGAACAATGATGGCGAACATTGATTTTATACTTTATACGAATCACATCCCCAGGGAGATGATAATGATGATGTGAAATCATAACCAGTAAAATTTATATGCATCATGGAAGGAAGGGGATAAGTAAAATAGGTAGAGAGAGTTATAGACAGAAGAAAGATCAGGTTCAATTTATTATGTGTCCGAACAAAACTCAATTACTGAGTAGAAAATCCTTTTTTCATGCATTTGCATAATAATTCATGTTTTGAAATGTTCCCATTGTCCCTTTTTCCTGTTCCCTGGTCTGAAATCTGTATGAATGTGTGGATGTGTAAGGCGATAGAGAAAGAGAAGTTTCTGTTTGCCCAGCTTCTTTTTTTTTCGTATTCTGTTTAGAAGATGAGGAACATGATGGTGATGGTCGTGCTGTGCTCTGTGCTAGCTGGTTCATTTCTTCTTAGCAGCTTGTATTTTTGATTCAATCGATTTGCGAAAACCTAAAGCGTGATAGGTAGAAAAGGGGAAGGACAAAAAGGAGTTTGTAACTACTGACATCCAATATGACGGAAAGGATTTTATCGAAATTTCTAAAATTATTTCGACCATTATCATCATCATCATGGCAGTAGACTCCTTTTGTTATTCCTTTCTTTCTCTCTCTATCTCTTTCTCTCTCTATCTCTTTCGCTCTCTTTCTCTCTCTTTCTTTCACTATATTTCGATATCCTCCAAGTACATACATAATATATGTACTTTATACGTCGTCGTCGGTATTTTATGTTAACCGATTTAATCGTCTTTATTGCCATCGTCTGTGTCGTCCTCTTCATCGTCATCAACAT
Organism: Syrphus vitripennis; assembly: GCA_958431115.1. Lineage (NCBI taxonomy): Eukaryota > Metazoa > Arthropoda > Insecta > Diptera > Syrphidae > Syrphus > Syrphus vitripennis. The sequence goes on along the minus strand of OY288108.1, from coordinate 122,309,465 downwards.
CATAGTGACTTCATGTTTTTTGTGTAGGAGAATTGTCGAACTGTATATAGGGCCTTATGGACTCTTGCCACTGATAAATTCGATGTGTCTACGTCCTTTGTGTTCTTGTAAACTACACATTTTAGGTTGGAGCTTTTGTAGTTGGACCGTTTTTCAAAACTTTCAATTCTAAACACTAGAGTTTTTGAGTTTATTTATGAAATTCTCCCTGATGTGTCACTTAAGTGACACCACAGCAGCAGCAGCTTTGATAGTGAAAAGCCTGAAGTTGTCCTGTGTTTACACAAAGTTAATCGATAAAAATACGTTTTGGGAAACATATGTACATAAATGTAGGATACAACGTTTCTGCTTTTTCGAATTTATTAGAATATGGTTGAGCCTGTTTTGGGTTGCCTTCATGGTAAATTGGTAGAATAGAAATTTTTGGCAATATTTTGACAGCCGAGGTTGTATAGTTTTTTTTTCTGAGTTGTTGCATTTTTTAACTCATTTGTTGAAAAGTGTACACCAAAGCACGTACATCGTCGCGGGTGACATACGAAGAAAAAACCCGTACGTTTCTGTGAGAGAGAATTGGTCACACTGGTCACTGTTGATTTTTCAATATTCTTAGTATAATTTATAAATTAAGCAAAATTTGAGAATTTATCGTAAGAATTTTTTTGTAGAAAATTAAATATTCTATCAAAAGAAGTGATTTTAACAAAGTTTATAAAAATATTTAAGAAGGAAGGTGTGGGCGAAAGTAATACTAGGAGTATACGATGCTACATACTTCGACTTTCGCATTTGTACTAAAATTTCTCAGCAAATCACTTATGCCCTAGTAACGTCATATTCAAGTTGAACCAGAGCAATCTGATTAATTTTTTAAAAGTAAAAAAAAAAATATAAAATAATATTTCAGGTATGAAAACTTGGGTTTCGTTGTTGAAGTTAGCAAAAATAAACTTTATTCACATAAATTGCTTCAGAAACAATTCCAGGAAGTAGAACGTATTTCAATCTGTTTCATTGAGCGAAACTGGCTTCATGGTTTCTTGTCTGGAACTTCTAATCCATTAAATTGTTTTGCTGACGATCGGGGTACCATCAGCTTTTCATATTCGTTTTCAGATTCATTCATTTTCTTTGGATGTTGAACGAGAACGGCGGCGTTTGATTAGCTAATTGAATTATGATTTCAACAGCATTATCCAATAAGGATCCAAAAACCGTTTAGAATTCAAACTTCGAAAACTCAAAGTTGTGTTCTGTCGATTAAGGGAAACCCAACTTTCATGCTGCTATTCATGAGCGACCCTCGTATGAATGAAACCAACAACTTTTGTGGAATGATCACATATTCGACGTGTCGGTCGCCAAAAATGCTGATAAGTGTTAAGGTTTTCTCTGACGATACAATTCACAAATCTGGAATGCTCAAACAAATAATTTTAATCTCTCAGAAAGGATTCACAATATAGCTTTAAGAATTATAGATGATAGAAAAAAAAACTGAAACATTTACATATCTTGGAATCTACCGTAATACCTCCGGACTTTCACTTTTTTTATTATAATGTTCTAACAAAATAGTCAGCTGCATACCTCCCCTGAAACAATTTCATCGTTTACAGTTGAACCTCGACTTCGGACGTACTGTTAAGTACAGATATACTTTCTATAGCCGCACCACACGAATGTGGAATGCTCTTCTGACTCAATACGATATCCAGACCCTTCAAACCAATGTACATCGGTATCTCCTTTAACTTCTATTCCATTTTTCTAAAGCTCGCACAGCACCCTTTTCCATCCTTATCTCTGACCTTCTAATCTTCAATTTAGCAGTTATCTGTTTACTGTTACAAAAAAAAAAACTTATTGTTCGAAACAGACACACAATAAATTTCGTTATAATTAAACGATTAAATTTTTGAAAATTCTTCCACCAAACCATAAATCTTTCACAGGCAAGTAGACAAAAAAAATATACTTCAAAAGCCACGCTAGCATAAGTATACCTATGTATATTTACGTTTGCATTTTTTAAATTGTTTTTGGTTGTTTCTGTTTTTTTTTTTTTCAACCACAAAAATACCAAGGTTTCTACATACCATCTGGTTCTATAGAAATCTACTTTTATATATTTTATTTTCTTCACTCAATCACTTAATTTAATTTAAATGTTAATTCTCTCATCTGGAAATTATCGATTCCATATAGCTTTGCCTGTTATCTGTAAAAAAAAAACAAAAAAAAAACAAGAGAGTCCTTTATAGAGATTTTGATAGGATGGCTTTGCTTGGGTTTTTGGCTTAGTTATATATATGTATCCTCCTCCTTATTTTTTTTGTCCTAAAACAATGCATACAATTTCCGCAGATATTATAAAGGTAGTATGGTTGGTTGGTATACCACATATTGCACAACCTTTTATGGAAATTTGTAAATATATAGGTCTACAATTTATATAAAGGTATAGTCCAGGCACCTGTACATATATTTGTTCAGTATGATGCCGTATCGCTTTTCAACGGCAGTACAATTGCGGTAAGCCACACATTTGTCCTTTTTGGTTTTCCACCATCGATATACTATAGATATATATGCTATTTGTTGTTCCTTCATTGTTCGAATGCTGGCTGATGGCTCACCTTCTGTTTGTACCAATATATGTATGTATATAGCAACCAATCTGCCGATCAACAGCAAGGACCTTCATATACCAACAACCTATACCTACCTTTTTAAACCTGTCATGTCACAAGAGTATTATGGCCTGTTTCTGATTTTGTTGTTGTTGTTGTTGTCTTTGTTGTGTATTCTCTCGCCATGGTACGATTTGTCAATCTATCAGGAAATCCATTTTAATTAAAAGCAAATACACGTATCCTTGAGGTACTTACACTATTGGCTTTAATCACCATCCACCCCCTCGCTACGTCCCCTCTCTCAACATTCAATCTTACCAACATAACCATCTCTTTCTTCCTCTCTCTCTCTCTCTCTTTCTCTATTCAATTCATTTAATTATAAAATTCCAAAGAATAAGGTAAGCTAATTAATCGAATATACACTCCAGGACAAAACAATGGCTGAAAATGTATTATATCCTACGTCATACATAATATATTCCAAATTCAATATTATTATTTTTGTTATTTAAGATGATCAAGAATTTGGATGTTATAACTTTAATTAAACTGCACTCAATCGTGGCAAGGCATCTAAATTACAAAGGATCGACTATTATTCACGTGGAGTAAACAAAATTTCCTTGCTATCCCTCAGGCCGCCAAAAGGGATAACCAAAAAACCAAAGAATAGATTCGCGGTATTTTGAAAGCATAATTCTCGTGTTCCATTGTATAAAAGAGAGGGTACCTATTTGTTTAGTTCACAAAAACGTGACCATGTATGGAGGGGATTTGGAATAGAAAACGTTTAAACGTTTAGAGAGACTGCATTTTGGAATGTGGGTGGATTGCTGGATTTTGTCTATAGGACGACAGGGATATTGCGCTTTTGTGAAGCTGGAGCTAAATTTGCTGAATTTGAAGCACCTTCCACATTCACAGCCTCTTTCTTGTTGATTTTGCTAAGCCAGGCGGCAAAGAGTTTTTTGCATACAATTCAGACATCTTTAAATTATATGATGGGAATTGAGAGATGATAGAGTTTATAAAAAACAAAATGGCGTGTCTGTAAATGTTGTGCGTTAGCCACCATTTTATATTAGGATGTAAGCATTAAGAAATAAACTAGAAAATGTATACTTTTAGGCGCTATAACTTTGAAAGTAGAAGTTCGATGGAAAAATATTTTATACAAAAAAAAATACTTACTAGTTAAGATCATTCATGGATTCATGTGTTCGTCATTGTGTACGGTTCTTAGAGAATATTTGAGCTCTCTCCAATTCTTCCCTAATTGTGCTAATTCTTCTTCTAGTCGTCTTCACCAAGGGCTTCTAGGTAGGCTCGCTCGTCTACTTGTCTACATGACCGGTTCTCGTAAGAAGTTGTTGTAGTTGACGATTCCTGCTATTCCTTTCCTGCTGGGTCATTCTGCATCAGGCCCATTTTTCAAAATGGTGGCAAACTAAGATTCAGCATTATGGAAATTGTTTTTTCCCTCCGTCGACTGGACTATGCTTGTTTTCGGGATATTTTAAGCTGTATACAGATTTGTCCTTCTATTGAAAGTCCGGAAATTAGATTTTATTTTAGAATCCCTATGGCGTTATGTGAGTGTTGTGTATGTAAATATGTTCTATCTATCTATTGTGTACATACATTTATACAACATGTTGTCTAAATAAATATTCTGCCAAAAAGACCATGGCTTTTGTTAAACCAAAAATATAAGATTAAAATGGTCGAATGTCCTTAGGCCCGTTTGTTCGCTATATAACCACATATATCGAGGATGTTCTCTCTCTCCCTCTCACTTCCATAGGTGGGTATAGGTTTGTTCGCATGAATAAATTTTTACACAAAATGAATAAGAGAGGATGTGCATAATATATGTATGTAATGTACGTATATCCGTTTTATATAATACGAAAAAGCCAGAATAGAAATCCAAATATAACGGTTGGTTTTAGTGTGAATATACAATTACAAAATATTTATGTACCTACGTCTTTCAATGCCGCCATTTATGTTAGGTACCTACTATTCTGTGGCTTTTTGTGGTAAAATTGAATTTAAGTGTTTTATGATGCCTTACGCAATGTTTCACGGAACAATATTATTTTAAATTTCTATTTTTAGATGTTGTTTGATGGTATCTTCCTGTAGAGATATTCGCTGTTGGACAAATTTGATCTGTAAACAAAATAGCCCCTGGTTTCCGGTTTCTTGCCAGCATATGGCATATTCAAAGCTTTCATATACCCTTATGAAAAAATTCTAATTACAACAATTTTTAAGTAATCTATGTCATGTCGGAAGTCTGGGTTCGATTTCCATGTAAAAATAGAAATGTTTTTTTCACGGGCTGCTTTTTGAATTCGGCATAAAATTGTAGTTTCCCTCCATTTCCGTAAAAAAACACGCACACAGGAATGGTTGAGAGTTGTAAGTCACTTCTTCGCGCCTTCGTTGCCGGGTTAACTTTACAAATCGTCTGCAAGCGTCCCTGCTTTCGGCTATTTATTAGAAGGTATTTTTGCTCCGGGCTTTCTAGAGTTCCTGGTTGGAACTTCGAACGCTATTGCCATTGGAACTATGTAGATTCTCAAGGCACATTTTATTTTTATTTTTACATGGCATGTTCAAGATGGTATTTCTGAAGACTTCCACTGGATTTTCTTGCTTTTTAAACGATCAATCTTTAACATGTCTGCTGTCATGTCAATCATTTTTTATTTCAGCTGCCGTCAATTTACTCTCATACGTCCTGAAACAGATAATCGAAAATTGTAATAAAGAGTAAATGACTCGAGAGCTCCCCGGTGCATACCGACTTTTACTTCGGCGATTCATGCTGGTCATCTAACCTTGAGTTTGAGTGTCTATCATCATTCGGATGTAGACTTCCGGAACTCCTGGTTAATAATTGAAATGTTTTAACATTTAAAACCTGTTACAATACTAGGCCCTTGATTTCCTATATCAGGTTGGTTTCTGTTTCGCCTCTTTTTGGAATGTCAGTACCCCTAGAATTTAACAACATACCATCTGTTTATAGACTTTAAGGTCACCTATGATAGCATAGCCAGGGTAGAACTTTATAAAGTTATGAGAGAATTCGGCAACCCAAATAAATGGACACGACTTTGTAGGTTGACCATGACCAACGTAACAAGCCAAGTAAAAATAGCCGGATTGCTATCCAGACCAATCAACATTTTTAATGGACTCCGACAAGGAAGTGGTTTGGCCTGCCTCCTCTTCAACCTGGCGTTGGAGAAAGCAATCCGTGACTCTGGCACGGCAACAAGAGGGACCATCGTCAACAGGTCCAGCCAGATTCTGGCTTACGTAGAAGACATTGACATCATCGGAAGAACCGAAGAAGCTGTACACGATTCCTTCATCCAGATCGAGCATTCGGCACAAAATCTGGGGCTGCACATTAGTGAAGGTAAAACAAAGTACATGGTGGCGTTGAATGCAGAAGAACAGTTGGTCAAACAATGAAGGTAGCGGATGGATTTGAAGTGGTGCAATCCTTTAAATACCTTGGGTCAATAGTAGCAGCCGATAATAATATAGAAGCAGAAATACGCGGGCGGCTGCTCAATTCCAACAAAGCCTACTATAGTCTGTCAAAGCTCTTCAAATCCAGAAATCTCACCATAACTTCAAAACTGCTGCTGTACAGGACCATGGTCCTGCCAATACTCACGTATGGATCCGAGACTTGCCGCGTTCGAGAGAAAAGTCTTAAGGAGAATTGTTGGCCCCATATGTGAGGAAGGACGATTCCGGAGACGGTACAATCATGAATTGTACGCAATCTACCTTGAAGCAGACATAGTGACAAAAATTAAGCTCGGTAGACTCCGGTGGGCAGGGCACCTAGCTCGCATGAGCGAAGAGGAACCGGCTCGGAAAGTCCTTTGTGGTACATTCTATGGTAGACGACAGCGTGGTAGACCATGCTTGCGCTGGAGAGATGGCGTAGACCAGGACGCCCGAAGTCTTGTGGTGCGCAACTGGATGGCGTCGGCTCAAGACCGGGATAGGTGGAGAGACTTGTTGAAGGAGGCCAGGACCGGACCCCGGTTGTCGAGCCGATGATGATGAGTACCCCTATTTCAGTGATAGTGGAAACGGATTACTTCTTACACATTTTGAAAGGAAATGTAAGATCTCTGTGTTGGTTAACGCTTTGAAACATCAGCAAGTGCTATATTCTTGGAAAAAGCAGACTTAAATATTTTGATACATCAGCAGGTTCTAAAGGCTCTGACTTTTCTTAATTTCAAAGTCATTAGGGAACGGTGTACGAAGCACTTTAGGATAATCAATAGCTGTTTTGAAATGGAATAAAAATGGCATTTATTTCTTACCGTTTCAAATGGTTTTTACTGAGGTAATAATATTTTCTTAAATCTGTTTCTCTTTTCTATTTTACCACAATTATTCTTGGTTAAAAATATTGTCATCAATTTATTTAAAAATGTTCACTTTTAACCCAAAAAAAAACAACATAAGTTATTCTCTCATCTTTTCATTCGCATATACACATAATTCATCCCAAGAACAATCAAAATTTCAGTCTCATTCACATCCCCCTGAAGCATGCTTTCAGGTCCATCTCCTATGACCTTCGACCTGACCAAATTATTTATTATTGTTCAAAACCATTCCTGTACTATGGTCTTTGATATTTGAAATAGTTAGGGATGGACTGACTCTTGGGCCCTTCTTATTATTACATAAATTTTTTTTTTATGCAATTCATCTTCTCAAACTGTCCACATTCCTTGTTCCTTTCTTCTTTATCTTATGCTTAATATGTATTTCGTATTTCCTATCCAATAATTAGGTGATAATGTTCAGGCAAGTTCTTAACGAAACATCATTTAGAAAATTCCCATATATATATATTTAACGGGCCAGTGGGACAATTAAAAGCCTCTTAATCCATATCCCTCTCTAATCCTAAAAGATAAATTACACACTTTCTTTCCATGACATGTCATCGTGTCGTCCAATAAAAAAAGAAAAACACCCACAATTTCATCCAAGCAGAGCAAACCCATCTACGTCCTTATGTCGGATGTATGAAAGTTTGGTTTGGGTTTAATTTTTTTTTTTCTGTTGGATATAAATTGTCTTTAAGAACAATGTTGAAAGGAATTTTGCGTATACATATTATATCGTGTGAGAGTTTTGTCCCTTGGAATGGTTAGGTTTTTAAGGAGGAGGAAAAAGGATAATCTATCACAGTAGTAAAACCATAAGATGTATAAGTTATTTATAGAGATGATGTGCTTGCTAGCTTGCTGCTGATATATCCTTCTTTGGGGCAATTTAAAATAACCCAATGACATCGAGTAAATTTAATGACTTTTCTAATCCTTTTATTATATGGCCCTCCATAGAGAAAGAGAGAGAAAGAAAATGTATATAAATGTTCGTAGGATACAAATATTTATATATTAATTGAATATACGAATGAGTGCGTGGGGATAGAGCTAATTGCTTCTTCAATTCTTCACATCCTCTCAGAATCATAAAAACTTCCCTCAGGAGTATGTTTATTGATTAGTCATGGAATGAGTTTCACATAAAATTTATTAAGGACCTAAAAATATATAGTTTGTTTTTAAATAGCCAAGAGGACCAGTACAGTAATTCAATAACAAAGACATAACTTACTTAATTACATACTTAAAGTGGTGCTTCATCAGAGTACGGTGTGGATGATGGTCCTTATCAACAAGCTTCTTTCATAATTTAGATGGTTTGGCGTTCGCTAAATCCTTATCGAACAAGTCAGGTTCTTAGCTTAGATGAAACAGCACACATAATTGTCCTTTTCCAAAGGCGCATTTTTCTGTGCGTTTTCTTAACAACGAGCTTTTTCCAGCCAGTTTCTAGATCGATGTATGAACTAAGTTCCTAATAGCGTTTCCCAACCAATAGAAGTGGACAGCAAGTTCTCTTCTTGCACATACGCATTTCCCAATAATCAAGTTTCTTCCAACCGCATCTAGAATGACGCTCTAAGTTGTCCTCTTACACCTGAACGTTCCTTTTAGAACCAGCTTTTTTCATTAGGCTTGCAAATCAAGTCGTATCTTTACAACTGATCATTCCATTAGTAATGAGGTTCTTTTAGCCAGGTGGGTCACTAGCAATTATCGCGGACGGAGTTGTCTTCTGACACTTGTGCGTTCCCCACCCGCAACATCGAGCTTAAGCGTCCAGCCAGCTCAATCCCTGGCCAGAATCAATAGTTAGAGTCTTCTTCTGTCCATTCCAACGAGTTTCTTCTAATCATCTTGGGGCCTAGTTAAAATGACACACCAAGCTATTTTCTTCCGCGTGTGTTTTACTCAACCTACAAACCATGAAGATTCTTCTAGACGGCTCGGTGCTCAGCTTGAGTCGCAAATCAAGTTGTCCACTTCTACCTACCTGTTCTATGGACAATATAAATCCTGCATACAGCTCGGTCCTTACATAGATATGTATAGTCCCTCAACAAGTTGTCTTCTTCACACCTGCATTATTTATTTTTCGATATTCTTAAAACCAACTCGGTGACGGTTTCAGGCAAAGTTCTCTTTAACCGGCGTAATAGCAAACCAAAAAGCTTTTCCACCTAGCCCTGTCCCTAGCTAAGTCGTGGTCGTCAGACACTGTGCTGTAATTTTTGGATTTAATAATAACTGTCAACCGGAGAATTGGTCAACTACCAAAAAATTCTTCCGCCATCTTCTTATAGTTATAGAATTTTGGGGAAAGCACTCTTTTTCATAAGATCTTGACTCCTGGAACCATAAGTTATAGTGGGCATATAATTTCTACCTCTAAAATATAAAAAAAAATACCTCGAAACAATGCTACCATCAACAACAATTAAATTCTCACTCTTTACTTACCAAAGTTCGCAGTTAAATTACAAGGATACAGATCTAAAAGCACAAATTGAATTTGAAATAAAACCTAATTGATGCTGAAACACAAGGATATCCTTGTTAAATCTAGCATTTTCGTCTGAATTGCTGAAATGCATGATGCGAATTTTAGGTATATGCTCATTAAAAATATGTTTATGAAAATTTTGGTGGCAAATAACACTCTACAGCTAGCTAGAGCTGGTTATTGTGATGGTGGCACATCAGCGGGGTGCGGTTTTGGTGGTATTGTTTGTAAAATTCAACATGGAGTCACCTCCGGTCTATAGGAGCATCAATAACACCATCTGCTGTGCAGTATTAATAGCGAATTGAATTTTGCAAATGTAACTCTAACTATCATGCTGTGTGTACTATATAGTGAGGATATTTGAATAGGAAGGATATGCTTTTTAACACGTAACATCCTCTCGCGATATAATAATTATAGAGGTACCAACGTATACAGTTTAGTTTTGCAAAAACACCCTTACTCATTATTAACACCGACATAATAACAACAACAAAATAAAATAGATGGTACCTACAACACGCGCGCTTAACACAGACATTTTGTTGTATCGCATTATGAACGCGCTATAAATCCTTGCACTCTATAGCTACGAGTATGTAGCGGTACCTACAAACTATACTAACTGTAGAAATGATTTATTACAAACTGTTAAACAATATCTTTTGGGCAAAATGACGTAAAGGTTTAGTGTTGCTATGATGTGGTGATGCTGAATATTTTTAGCAGTCTCAATTTAAATACCAAAGTCCTTATAATGGAAACAAATCCTGTTTAACTTTATCGTTCGTCGTTGGTGGCACTGCGCGGCGGCGGCGGATTCTATGTTGGTTGTCATGAGGTGATGACAGTAACGGTTTTTGGCGTGTATAATGTGTCTATAAAGTGAATATAATGCATCCCTCTGTGTTCGTAGAATTCGAGGCAGTGCGGTCATATTCTTGACTGATTTGCTGACGTATAACCGGAAATTCAAGTACCGTTAGTTTTCCCTAATAATGCATAATTCATAGCGAAAGTGAGGTTTTTTTTTGGTTAAAGGCTTTGGTTAGGATATTTGTACCTAAAGTAATATTGTCATGATGTATTTATGGGATGGATAGGACTTTGAGGAAAAAGGACATCCATCCCTTTTATCGTTGTGTTTCAATGTTCTACATGATTGAGGCGCGCTCCATAACGTCTATCTACTACTATGTGCTGTATAACACAGCAAAGCAAGCGCACAGCACAGGAAACAACTGAATATCCTGCGGAAAATGATGAAAATTTAGTACCACGATTAGGGGTTTGAAGCAGTGCGATGTGGTGGCGTCAGCGAGCAAGGAGAAGAAGGGCAACCAGGACTTTAAAAAGGACAAACTGTGTATAGTCGTGGTGTACGACTATAAGGTAAGGGATACCTAGATGTCGTGTGACTTTCAAGTTAGTTAGTTTTTTTTTTTTTGATTTTTCGAGGACTTCATATTTCCATACATAGCTTACCTATGTATATATAGATAAAAGTAATGCGCGACAAAGCGATTAAACTCACATTACACGTCCGTGTCGTTTTGGTTGGTTGTATATCCTCTGATATAAAAGGGACTCTATATAATATAAGCATCAAGATGATTGATGGGAATTAGAGCAGGTGGTAGTGGTAACCTTAATCGTTTTGGACGTTAACAAATTTTTCAGCTTTATTAAGAGCTAAAAGGTAAATTGGTAGTTTTGTTAACATTTTGTTGTTTTTTTTTTTTTTATTTACTTGTATGAATTTAATATTTACGATTTGACAATTTTAAAGATTAGGTGAAAATTTTATACAAAATCATAAAAAAAGAAAAACCATTGCAATGCAATTAGGTGTTGAATTATTGAGAAATGTCGGAGCTGTCCAGCTTCTCTCTGCCTTTCTTACTTATTTATTTCCGTGAGTTTCCCTTTGCAGGAGAAACGGCGTCACGATTCCCCAATTTTGTTGATTCCTCTTCCTTCGCTCTTCGCCAAGTACTTCTTGGGTTCTTTCATTGACACGTTTGACTCACAATACCACTAACTTCTTCAAATGATAGAGTTAACTTGTTCTAGCATGAATCTTCTAACCTGGTTTCAAAGATTCATTTGGCTGGAGCGTTCTGTTTGCTTGATGTGGCTTTTTAGCTGAACATAAATGATCGTGCGAAACAGTGAAACAAAGAATTTATTTGATGCGTTCATAATAACGATTTAAACTTGGTCTTCTTTAAATATATCGAAAGTGAATAGTGCTCTTCGACTGTTCCTTCCAAATTGAAGTGATGAGTTCTATCAGTTCTTTGTTTTTGTTGGTACTATTGAATGTTACCGTTTTTCAAAATTGGGCCAACGAGCCACTTTTACAAATGCCGAAAAAATTTGTACAAAAATTCGTCCAAAAAGAAAAGAAAACTTGGAATTATGACCAAAACCAAGTGCAAAGTTTTTGGAACCGCAAGAATAAAAATTGGTGGAAAATTGTCACGGAATATCCATCTGGAAATGTTTTTGAAACGCCTGCAGTTAGTCGGTCCATCGTTATTAGAAACAAAAATTCTTAATATTTACAATTTAGGGTATCAAAAATGGATAGTATTTTCATAAATGCACTGGATTATCTGGCCCTGGATAACATTGTTCGCTTTGCTTGCACAAAATTTTTCATTCAAAGGTAATTTACCTGCAACGAAGCAGATGTATTTCACAAACAGATATATGTATATTGCGCTACAATCAGTGCATTGTTCCAAATCACAAGCACCTGTATTTAATAGAAGACTTTCTCAACTTCACACAATTATTTTATATGCTCCACCTTATGACACAGAATGTGTGAGAACTACAACATACTTTAATTGATAAATTTCATATGATAAGACTTGCGTGTTATTTGTTACTCTAAGTTTTTTTTTTAATTAAAAAAAAAAAAACAATAAAAGGATAATAACTTAATCACACAAAAACAACCCCAATTCCTCCTTTTTCTTGCACAAGAAAAATAAAAGACATCGGTTAGGTTAGGTACATATACTCGTAGAAGGACTATTGTTATGGGTGCCAGGGAACTAAGAAATTGCATGCATCACATTTTATTCCATCAAAAACCATTCAGTGTTGCTGAAATAATTATCTATAATAGTATGTGTGCTTTGAGTGTAAGAAAATTATTTTCTATGTATATAATATACAGAGAGAAAAGGTTCACATAAATTAGAAGAAAAATATAAAGATTTCTGTGGTTTTCATTTTCAAGGGAATAAAAAAATGGAGGACAAAAAATGATTTGACATTTTGTTTCATTATTTTTTTTTACTGTCATTTCTTTTTTTGATTACCAACCGAGCACTTTGCGTGTGTTCTTATTCACAATAGAAAAACACTCAAAAGAAACACTTCACTGTCTGTGTCTGAAATTTTCATCTGCATTTGTAAGGATTGAATTTCAATAAGAAAACCTTTTTAAAACAATAAGTTTTTCATATTACTTATTGATATTTTGAGTGTACATATTCATTTTAAATAACACCAAAATTATAATAATAATAATAATATTATAATAAGTTTTCCTCGTTAAATTAATCCGATTTCTCTTTAAAAATATTTGTAAAGTCTACCTATTTGTTCTATAGCTCTTAAGAAAAGTGAATATGTAAATCTTATTGTGTTTTTTCTCGGTGTATGTCATGACCTTTATAGAATAGGGTACATAAGGGTAGTTATTATACAAAGGTTTTGTGTGTGCGGCCATGATAGGTTCTAGTGTTATTAATAATATAATTAATTGAGTTATTATGCATCAAGTTTTCAAAAGTACACACTGCACTTTGTGCTATTTACACAATATACATACATACCTATTACATACATGTGCCAATAGTTATAGGCAATTAATTTTTGCGATGATACAATTGACAAGAAAGAAGTTTGAACAAATGCGATGCTTGAATTCAGTTAAACGTAGAAAACATAGAACGAGAAATTAAAATGGCCACCACTTATTGAATGCTAAGTATAGAAACTAATTATTAAGCTTTTTTAGGGGCTGCTTCGCTAACTTCACATGAAGTAAAAAAAAAACATGGTAAAAATTGTCACATCTAATTCAGGACCGATTAACGAGAAATTTTTTAGCCATTTTCCCTATAAAAAGTAAAAGTTCTAAGTTTTTCAAGTTAAAAAGCAGAAAAAAACTAAGCACGACAAAACTGACAGTAACACATCTTACTAATTACTTATTAAAGCCGAGCTCGTAAGCTATTTTATGGTTAGTACAGTTTTTACAACTTGATGTGAAGTTAGCGAAGTACAAAAAAACATAGAATACCAAATATAATTTACAAAACAAAAAAATACTTATAACAAATATTTAAAAACTGTATAGCTTTTTGTAGCTTTTTTCGTTACGAAAACTAAATTTTTTTTTTTAAAAAGTTGTTTCATAAAAATGTTTTTAAAAAAAATTATTATCAAATTCCATTTTTCTTAATATTAATAATTTTTTGTTTCCAATATTCAATGCTCTTATTAATTACCAAACACTGAAAAACAGTTGTTTCTTCATGTTTTGATGTTGTGGAACTTTTTTGTTTTGGAAATTTACTTACATACATATTTCTTGGAAACTATGCGTTTGAAAAATAATTTTTGAAAATTTATATGCTAAAATAACTTCATTTAAAAACAAGTTAAAGAATGTAGTGTGCCTATTGATTTTGAATATTCTTTATTCTGTTTGATGTATTTTTGTTTTTAGAAAATTGTTCAAAGCGAGTTTTTTCTTATCTTGGTCCAACACGCCCTAGCTTTTTGTCGTCAAATCACTCTGTATAGGATTCTATGTATACAACCGTTAAAAAAAAATATTTTATCTTGAAATCTGTTCAACCGATTCTGATGAAAATTAAATTTTGTTTAACTGAAAGTATTTATTCAAAACTTCGCGTCCCTTCTTACAAATTTGCGTACCTAAATGTGGTAAATTATTTGCTAAACCTAACTCCTGTTCGCTAAATGTGACATATTTAGCGTCAAAGTACCGCTATACAAATATTTAGACAGTTCTTGATGAGCTTACAACGTTTCATGCAAACCCCCAATAAATTATGCTTTTTGGAATTTTACTTCAATGACCATCCTTGTATTTTAACAATTTTAGTTTTTAACTCTAAACTATAATTCGTTACAAGATATAGAAGCAAATAAATATAAATGCTATCCAGTCATGCATTTTATTCCATTTCATCATTCTGCCAAAGAATTTGATTATTTTTCCAGAATCTCGCTTTCTTTGAGAATTTTCTTTGCATAGAAATGCAATTTCCAAATCTTTTCGAGTTTTCATTTTATTTTATTTTCATTTAATTTGCATTTATGTCAGAATGTTTAAAAATGTGGGTGTTGTTACGTCTTGCTCGTTTTCTGAATATTAAACTTATGTTTACATTCCAAATACATAATCAATCATTTGAGATTTTCACACACCCGGATTTTTGTCAAATCTTTGAATCCCTTTTTACTTTTACAAGCATGACATGATATCCATAAGGAGCTATATTGTATCTATATGCATTTCGTGTGTCTCTGTAACCTCATGAATACGGGTATCGTTTACGTTGCTCCTTCATTTCTATTGCACCATGCTCTCAAAAGCAGATTTGAGTGTGAATATTTATTTTAAATGGAAGAGAAGATTGAACATGGAACTAGCTACCCTCAGTTTATTCCGAATAAAATTGCATTCCTATTGAATGCTTTGACGCACCAGAAACATTGCATACAGTATCCATGTAGATGGGTTTATGGTTGGATTTTATAATCTTTGGCAAAGGTTTTATACTTTTCGTCCTTTTTATTCAGCTTAAAAAATCTTATGCTCAAAAAGTCGAACGAGAAATAGAGTGAACGAAAGAGGGTGGGAGCTTGATGAAGAGTGATAGTGATAGAAGAAAAAAATATTCAATATTAATGAAGATTCTTTCAGTTCTTCATTTATCTTTTTTGCCATTATCCACAACGTCACAACGACAAAAAACCCAGACCACCGTCTTTGTCATATGAATTCTTCGAATGGATATTTATTTCTATCCTGAATATCGTACAGAAAAGTTTTGAGAATATTATTTATGTAAATTATAACTTTTGATTTTCTGTTTTTTTTTTCAATATATTTTTACCAATATTTATAATTTAAAAACCTAACAAAGAATATTTGTAACTATATTTATTTTTCTTTTTTGAGTGTTGGGATTAACATAAAGTGTGACAAAAGACTGGAGCGTGTAGACATGATATAGATGTTGAATTAAAACAAAATTTGACAATTTTTTTTTACAAATTTTTTGAATATGCTTTTCAAAATTTTGTTAACCAATTTACATCTTACTTCGAGACCAATTTTTATTTACATTTTATTATTTTTAAAATTTATTATTTTTTTTTTAATAATGTGGAATTTTTGTTGACAATTTTTTTTGCCAAATTTTTAATTTTTGCAATTTTCTTCAAATCGTTTTTCCCTAGAGGCAAAATAGATTTTTTTAAAGCTAAAAATAAGGGTACTTTACGAATAACTGATATGACAAAGCTAATTTATCTTGAAAACGGCTTTTGCAAGTTTAATGAATTTTTTTCTGCCGATTTTTGCAATTAATTAAATATATAAGCTAAGAAATGTTTATTGTTTTTACGGTATCATTTTTTTCTCGCTTTGACGGATTGCAGTTAAATTTCTTACAGAACAAGCTCGTATTGTTACGCACTTCTTTTTTGCCTCAACAATTCAAATAATAGATTTAAAGCCTTTTCGTAATTTTCGCTAGCGACATTCATTTTTTTTATTTATTCTATAGTAATTTAAGACTTTAACTTCGTGCATTCTATTTTTCACGTTTTTTTTCCATACAAAAATAACAAAAAAGTTAGCTGTGGATCAATATTTAAAGCTAAACGTCATTAAATTCTAATTTTTCGAAAGTAACCATTTTTGCAATAGCAACATCTTATCTTAATATCACAAACTGGGTATATATAGGTAATATATCTAACAGACGTCTCTGGATAGCGTTACGTCTTTGTCATTAAGCATTAGTAACAATTAAAATAATTCAGTGAAATTCAACAAGTGTATCACACCTTAGTCGTTAAAATGCACACTGAGTTCCCTGAGAGTGTACCTAAGCCGCCTCCAATTCTGGCGCCACTAATTTATTTCATCATCATCATCGGCTCGACAACCGGGGTCCGGTCCTGGCCTCCTTCAACAAGTCTCTCCACCTATCCCGGTCTTGAGCCGACGCCATCCAGTTGCACACCCCAAGGTTTCGGGAATCCTGGTCTACGCCATCTCTCCAGCGCAAGCATGGTCTACCACGCTGCCGTCTACCATGGAATGTACCACAGAAGACTTTCCGAGCAGGTTCCTCTTCACAAATGCGAGCTAGGTGCCCTGCCCACCGGAGTCTACCGAGCTTAATTTTTGTTACTATGTCTGCTTCAAGGTATCGTCCTTCCTCACATATGGGGCCAACAATTCTCCTTAAGACTTTTCTCTCGAAAGCGGCTAAGAGGTCGGAGTGTCTTTTGCTAAGCACCCAAGTCTCGGATCCATACGTGAGTACTGGCAAGACCATGGTCCTGTACAGCAGCAGTTTTGAAGTTATGGTGAGATTTCTGGATTTGAAGAGCTTTGACAGACTGTAGTAGGCTTTGTTGGAATTGACCAGCCGCCCGCGTATTTCTTCTTCTAAATTATTATCGGCTGCTACTATTGACCCAAGGTATTTGAAGAATTGCACGACTTCAAATTCGTGTTCCGCTATCCTTGATTGTTTGACCAACTGTTCTTCTCGCATTCGACACCACCATGTACTAATTTTTTTTATGATCTTTAATTGCCTGATATCCTAGGAACTGACATTGAAAAGACAAACTGCTTCGCTTCTCAAAATTTTATTTTCAAATTAATAGGTAGGTATTTGAAATTCCAAGTTATTCTTTTTTTATAAAACTCGCTTACTGTCAAAAACGTTTTTGTAAACTCCACTACTCTGTCTTTTTATGAGTACCTACTCGAGATATCCCTTGAAGCTTTAACAAATCAGCCTCTATATCTGTCCAATTTATCATTCCAACAAGACTTCTTATCCCTTATCAATTTTGTATGCCCTCGCCTAATCTTTTCAAAAAATAAAACTAAAACAACGTTTCAAGAAAATTTATTCCTTGATCCTCTCTCTCACTCACAAATTCCTTATTTGACTTATATTTTGCTGGTTCTTCCTATCCCAGCATAAATAATGTGATTCAACTTTTCCAATTTAATTTCGCTTAGTACACTCATATAAAGTGCATAGTTTGCAATATTATTTTATATACATATACAAAGACGAACCTATGTATATCTGTAAAGAAGCTCAAGCTCCTTAAAAGAAATGCGTTTCTCTTCAAAAACCAAGCTCATAAAATCATCTATAAACTTTTTCTTCTTCTTATTCTTGCACCACTCACTCGTATCTTTTGCGCTTATGTTAGCTATAGCTATAGGATACCAAAAAAAAAATTATCTGACTGATGCTATCCATGTATAATGAGAATGCCTTGTATAATTCTCTATCTCAAATAAAGAAAAATAAAATAAACAGAAAAAGCATAAGTTTGCACGAACAACTTCAACAACACAAATAATGGAGCCAAAATGCACACTTCCTCCATGCTCCTCACCCCAAGCCGCCAAGTTGATGTGTACCGTACCCGTAGTCCCGTAAACCGTACATTTATCTACAACAACTGTACATAAAAAAACGCTTTTCTATCTTTTCTCATTGAAGCCTTCCTTGCATTGGGTAAAATATTTATTTCAAAAAAAAAAATGATGCCAAAAACGAAAACAAATAAAATCCGCGCGCGTAATTCTTTCGAAAATATTCAAATTCGATTCGAAAAACAACAACAAAAAAAAAAGTTGGATGAATCCTTGTATATTTATTTTCCTTTAACTTTCCTTCGTATAAAAAGAATAAGAATCTTCTCAATTCCCGTTCGAGGTTCGACTACTCTCTTGACACGATTTAAATGGCATGAATTATGAAAGTTCCTACATAGAGGCTGTCCTGGCGAAGGATGTTTGTAGTAGCCGTCCGTCGGCGGCGTCGTCGTCGTGCGCCATCGCCATAGCCATCGCGTTTTCGTCGTTGTCGTTGGCATTATATTTGAGATGCAATTTGTTTTATTTTAATTTTTGGCAAGACTTCATATTTGTTTTTTTTATATTAAAATCCCCAAAAACGATTTTCTGAATATTATTTTCTATTTCTCAGTCGTTTGAATGGAAAAAAAACTCTTTATTTTTTCTATTTCAGAAAAAATTCTATTCTATGGTGAGAGAAGCTGATTGTTCAAAGAATATCCTAGTTTTTGTTTGTTTTCATTTGTTATGCTGAGTACGACATTTAAAATCAGGACATTATTTTTTTTTTTGTTTGTTTTGTATGCGCCCTAATCTAGTGGTTTATTGCCGTTTGTTTTCTTTTCCTTCTATTTTATAGACGATGCAATTTAATCGAATTTATTTGAATAGCCCTCCGCCCATTGAATCAGCAATAACGAATTGGAAGGAAATTAAGAAAATGAGACAAATTATTTCCTTATTGATAAAAGTGGCCGCCACTTGACATAAATGAGGATTATAACAGGGAATTAAAATATTAAAAGTTTTGTTATTTTTGTAGATATTTCTTACAGTAATTTGTAGCAGATTTAAATTTATTTTTAATTTTTAATTGAGATAATAAGATATTGGGTATCGCAACAGGGTGTTGCGAGATGTTGCAATGCTAAATTCCAGAAAACTACAATCCTCAAAACCCAAAATCAAGAATCCAGAATTCTGCCCTAAATTTGAGTTAATTTTCAAAATTTCGAAAATTTTTTTCTCGATATATTTAGTGTTCTAGATGTTATTTGGGATGGATAATAAATTTTGATTTTTCGAAATAATGAATTTTGATTTTTGTATGATTTTGGATTTAAGGGGTTATCAGATATCCGCCCAAATCTATGGCACCTTTACTTTTTTTTGGAAAAACAATTTAGGTCTTTTGTACCTTATCGAATTTGTGGTTTCCGGAATCTTAATTAGTTTTCGGGATATTGTGTGCTGGGGATGAGTTCTTAGATTTATATATTTTTGAATTCCGAAGATCATCATGTTTCCAGAAGTCCTAAAGTTTATTGCCAAATTGTGATTTTTCAGGTTTCGGGGATCATGAATTTTAGAACTTAAATTTTTCGAGTTTATGATTTTCTACAAAGATTTTGGGATTCTGACCAACTGATCCAAATCAAAAAATTTGTTACCAACATTTAAGTTTTTTTGACTTTCGGACTTTTCTACTATACCTAACAAGTTTCATAACAAAAATGTTTCAGGATGAAAGAACTTCGAAAGCTAAATGAAAAACAAAATATAATTTGTAGATTTACTCGTACTTTGAGTTCATTACAATCACCAATCTCTTATTTTTCAATATAAATACTCAGATTTCAAATTTATGTGATTATATAAGTAATTTCTTTTATATTAGTTTGGAGAATGCGTTATATCAGCATTTACTCCATTAAAGAAAACTGAAGAATTATTATACCAGTGTCTACTTTAATGCAAATGCGTGAGGTATAACATATAAGATACATCAACGTTAACAACAAATAAAAATACCTCAGAAATGATTATGTAATATGATATCACTGTTGATTCCAATAAATATATCTCTGAGGAATGAGTTACATCAACGTTTACTCCTAAAACCATGTCTGAGAATTGATTTATATCAGCGTTTACTACAAAAAAAATATCTAAGATATGGCTGTTTCATGGTTTACTCGAATAAAAATACTCCAATAACAATATCTGAGGAAGAGGTTGTATTCACGCTGAAATAATATCTTATATAGCAGAAAATTTGTAAGGACTTAATATTATATCAGCATTTACTCCAATAACGATTTAATCGTTTTTCAGAAGGATTATTTAAACACTATTAAAATAACTTTTTTATTAATAAATCGGAATCAAAATGGCTGCACGATAGCTTGTCAAAACGAGGGCCGGAGTGATTATAATTTTTAATCAATTTACAATTTCATGACGAGAAAATATACTTGACAAGAGATATTCTTGGAGAATTTGCCAATTTCCTCACTACATAATGTACTTCATCTTTTTGTCACCTGACAAAATCAAAAATCATTGTAGGGAACAATATTTAGAAGAAGAATGAAGAATGTTGATGGAAATCTTTGCCAAAATACTAAAATAAATAATAACAAAAACTCAACCTAAATCAAATACATATTTTATTTGAATGGTTGCCCAATAACATAAATACGTAATCCAAAATAATAATCATGAAATAAATCACTGTGGTGTTAATACTTTTCCACCAGTAGTTATGGATTTTTGGTAAAACATATTTTTGTTGTTATTGCAATACAACGAGCAGGATATTCTTTATCCTTATCTCCATTTCTTCAACCCCTTCCTTCCTCACTCAAAGACCAATTGAAATTCAAACATTTGTAGATTTACTTACACTTTGCATAGTCTATTCAAGGGTGTTATTTTAAATCTCTTGCTGTTTCACATGAGAAATCCTTTACTTCAGAGCTCCAAATCTTTGTGACGTGTGTATATGATTTGTGATGTGGAGGATTATATAAATGAAAAAAAGAAGAAAGTTAAAAAAAGAGGTGAAAAATTGTTTGTTTTTGATTCTTTTAAATTTAAAATTAATTTATTTTCACTCTATTTCTTCGAATCAATTACAAAGATATAGTGCATCCGCATCAGTTCATTGAAATGTATGTGCTGTGCACTCATCAAATCCACCAATGTGCTAAGTGAAATTTTCTTCATCGTCCATTTGTGAATTACTGTTTCCCAGTTTCCGACCTTAATCAATTCTCGGGGAAAAATGCTGTGAAACAGCATACATATTTTTAGAGATGATGGAAGAGGGAAGAGAAAGTGGAGTTTGGAAAAGGAATAACAATAGAGTACCTACCTAACTTCAGGAGTCGAGAAGAAATATTGTTTTTTTTTTTTTGGTAAAACTTTATATTCATAAAGAATAAGCTTCTTAAAAGCCGGATCAACGAGAAAGAACGAAAGAATAGAAAAACAAATAACAATTAGAGCAATTAAATCTTTAACTAACGAGAAGTGAAGGCAATTTAATATTTTAAGAGAAAAGGAAGAGTGTTTAGTGGACATGAACTTGCAATATTTAAAACTGGTTGGTACGTGCCTTACTTTTACCGTTCATCAATGTGGAGATGGATACTGTCCGCAACACTATTCTGTTGCTCCGCTTGGGGTATGTTCATAAATTATAGTAAACAATTTCAAAAGTATTTGGTCCCTAGAAATTTTCAAAAAGAAATGTATTAAAACTGTCAAAAAATTAAATTGTATAAAAAAAGTTTTTGAAGCATGTAAAACGAAATTTTTTAAAAATCTTTCAAATTTAATTTTTCGAAGCACTATGTCTTCTAACAAAATCTACTTCAAATTTTAACAAAGAAAATTACCCAAAAACTCATCCTTGAGGCCTCGAAAATGGGTTTGCGACGGGATGTCACATGCATAGCTCCGTGGTTGCACATTTCAAGAGTCTTCTATACGCGCATAAACAAATTAAATTATTTTCATTCACACAAGATAAAATTCTTCTGCGAAATCTTCTTCCGAATAAACTACCATATCAACAAAGCCAAAGAAACTACCAACCGAATTCTTGCAATTGATTAAAACCTATCGTGGTTGAAGGGGCTCTATAAAGCTCTGCATCTGCAGTTTTAATCCAATTTTCTTGGGACTCAATTTGGTGAAACAAATGCTCGAGGAGGAGTACACAAAACCCAAGGGTTTCTTTTGCAAATATTGTTAATTATTAAATATGCACGTGTTCGTGTATTATATTTATCTTCCTGTATATTATATATACACGGTAGTGGAACTTCAATCTAACCTAATATACTAAAAGTCTTCTGCCTACGTACCCTACCTATTCTACTTGTTGTAATGCAAAATTTTATAGAAGTATTATGTTCATTTTGCTATTTTCATCACCTTTTCTCCTTATACGAGTACATAGCTGTTCCCTTAAAATAACTGAATAATTAATATGAATTTATGTAACGAAATAGTGTTCTTTATTCGATGGAACACGAGAACTTCGCACAAAGTGTTTAAAAAAAAGTAGACATTATGATGACAACGGCAGCGGCAGCAACGCACGATGGTGATGTTGGGTATATAGAGGTGAAGGATATGCTTCCGCACAATTTCATTCAAACACAAAAGTCTTTCAGTTACAAGGGAATCTTTCATTTTGAATTTGAAGCTCGTATATACCTACTCCTACATATAAATAGGAGTGGCAGATCTGGCAAATGCACTTAAAATTTTCCGTTAAAAATAAGAAGGTGTTTCCAGCTAAATGTATGAGAACATTAAAATCCATCACGGGTGATGTTACTTGGCTTTATTCAATTTCTGAACAGTCACAAGGGATGATGTTTTGGTTTAGAAAAAAAATATGCGTTCCTAACAAAATTGAGGTAATCGAACTACAATTTTCGACCAATGCATGTTTCCACTGATTGGTATAAAACGAATCCAATAAATGCCCAAATTGTATGCTTTTTATTCTGATGACCTTAAAACTTAGCAAAATGAAGTCTATTGTCAAATAAAAACTTAGTATAAAATTTGACTTATAATATACACCCACGAAAAAAACCTAAATTTTTACATATTATCTGATTAGTATAAAAGTCGGTTGTGGTGTTGTTCAAAAATTGGTATAAATATTAAATACATAATATGGTCTAAAAGTATGTAGCTCACTATTTTTGTTTAACTTTTTTTTCTCTTAAAACGATTGACACTATTTAGTGTATTTATACTGATTGGTATAAACTGGTATAAAACTTAATTACCTGTATTATAGTTAAGTATTATTCTTGTGTGAACTCTCTTTTAATGCAATGCTTTAACGAAAATAATGAAGAAATCAACTTTCATATTTCTGCTGATGTAATTTTGGTATAATTGGTATAAAATAGTATTATAACTGGCTTCTAAAACAGTTGATTTTGATTTAATTTTTTTTCTCTCATTACACACCGATATATTGTGAAATATAATGTACTGTATATATAAAAATTAAGCAAATTTATCTGATTGGTATAAAATATAAATCTTACGGCCAAAATTTTGTTTTTCATTAATTATTTCCAGTTGTCAAACGCATCTTTATATTAATGCATAAAGGATTTATACCTCCATCTAAAAATCAAACAACGGAGAAAAATGTCCTTACTAGTCTGAACTGGTCTAAAACTCACTGATAACAAAGCCAGAAGCAAAAAAATAACAAGCCAAAATATAAAACAAACAAATGCCCATAACATTTTTCCAGTTTTTTTTTTCTGTGTCGTATCTGTTGTTCATTTTAAAATGAGAAAATGAAAAGCCATCGGGGGTTTGGCTCTTAGCTGTCACTGCCAACGACTACAATGATAATAGGGTGACACAAAATTGCCCCAGAAGCCTTTGCCTGGCTCTGAGTTGCTTTCAAAATGGCAACTAGGAAGTGAGCTTATACCACCATTAACTGATAAATCTTCTGTATGTGTACATATGTATGTATTTTGTGATGTAACTTTTTACATTGTGTGTATTTTAACCTTTTTGAAAACACCCAGCTTCTGGATTGCCTGCCACACGTGTCTGTACCTCGCTATACCAATAGGTACAGTGAAACTCTATAACAAAAGACTCGAAACACAATATCCACACAAAATTGTTGCGAATGAAAAAAAAAAGTTAAATTCACAAACAAAATTGAAAATCTAAAACAAAACAAAAGAACAACGAACAAAAACAAAAAATCCAGGAAAAAAAATTGAAGAAAAAAACTCACCGCCATCATCTAATTTCGCCGCAATTAAATGCTTGCAACAACATTGCAGAAGTTGCAATTATAGGCAATGTAAATTGCTCACTTTTAAGTCATTACCATATTAGCTAATGTATTCACATTAAGGATGTGTGTGGCTGTATGTGTAGGGAGTATTTTCGCGCTTTGGTGGCTTTTATTTTTGTTGTCCTTAGATGTTTAAGGGAGTTTTTCTTTATAATTTTGTATTGTGTTGCTGGTGAATAAAAGATCCGGCAAGGCCTTGCAACAAAATTTTAAAACCATGTTTGTGGTAGAACAAAACTTAGCAACCGAAGGTTAAATGAATTTCTAATTGGTCATTTTTAGCGAGGTTAAAAAGCTGATTTATTAAAAAAAAAAAACTAAATTGTTCTGGTTGTTGAATGGCATGCGGCTGTGAAGTTTTCATTCAATCAGCTTATAAAAGTGTTGACTTATAACCGTTGAACCTTCACAAACTTATTGTTTCTTCGATGAAAGTTTTGATAAAATTTTGAATTAGAAAATTCCATGGGGTATATTATAGTCATTTGAAAAAGCTCATGTCTTGATTAATTTTTGAATACCAGCTACTTTTCATTCGCAAATATTACGTTCTGTATTTATCCAAATATAATTTAAATGAATTACAAAACCTCAAATATCCAATTTGGTAAAAAATGAATTCCAATTACTGATATACGTAGTTGGTATAAACTCGAGTTCAGTTAGACCTAAGGTTTGAAATGGAAGCATATTCATAGTCGTTTTGCTAAGCTCTGATTGTTACTAAACTGATGTGTGAAAAGCTTAGTTATTATTTGTTGATTGGTATAAATTTTAAAGCTTTTAGTTGTAAGCATGTTAATAAAATTGAATATCAATGATACATTTATTGGTGTATTAGACCAGTTTATCCTACCAATAAATAAAAACAGTTAAATTAAATTTAGTGTTATTTTTGCACTCATTTTCAATAAACTAAGTTTGGGTAAAATTCAATTATTAATAAAATCAAAATATGTAATTGGTTTATACTCATTTTGGTATCCTAGCAGAAGTATTTAAGTTTTTTTTTTGTACCAATCAATAATTTTATCTAAATTCTTATGAATCAAGTGAATGAAATACCTAAATTTTTTCACTATTTATCATTGACTTTTTACTATTCATCTAGTGTTTGGTATAATGTGTCAATATGCTAGTTTATACCTTTTTTTACTAAACTCAACTGTGTTTGAAAATATCTGTCTATAAAGGTGTAGGTTACTTACTATTTATCTGATTGGTATAAACTGATCTAATGAACGAATTGAGCAAACCAATCACCATTAAATTATTGTATTTCTTGCATTTGCGTATTTATACTACTCACTGAACTACAGCTGCTTATTGTTTATGTATTAGAAACATATAGTTGGTATCATTGTTGTCTTATAACAATTTATAATTCATTACCTGATTTTTACCATTTAATGGATATTTAAATAAAATCTCACTGTCTTACGTCTTCCTTCAGTTTATATATATTTTTTTATTTTCCCCTTATTAAGTTGTAGTTTCATTTTATTCATAAACATGAAATTTTCATTCATAAATATGCCAAGTCAAAAGAACAAATCAAATTTGTTTTCCTGTATTTTTTTTAAATTGCATCCAAAAAGCTGATATTGTACAGGATATAACGCTTTAACGGGAAGCAGTAAATGTAAGTTTTCTAGTTGTTGACTTTAAAAAACAAAAATCATTAACACACGTAACACACACCTACACACATGCTATACACCACTACCCTGAAACTATGATAATATAAATTTTTATATACATATTTCAAAATATTATTAAATACTAAAAAATATGTTTTTGTCATTTTAGATTCACCATATCATGACGTAAGCGGTCTACCCAATCCATACATGGAACACATGGAACAAGAAGATGCGAAACCACCACAACAACACATGTCCCTTAGTTATGATGAAAGTCTGGAAAGTGGCTATTCGACACCTAATTCTAGAAATCGTCGTGTCATTCGGGAGATAATAGTCTGATTGAGGAGTGTGCCAAAATTAATTAAAAAAACACACAAAAAACATAAAAGTACACCTTAATTAAAAAAAAAATTAACAATATTAGAGAAATAAAAGAGGCGAGGAGGCGTGGTAGCAGTACCAACACACACAATAACAAACATTATATCATTCAATATTAACAAAATCATCCAGCAACAAAAATATTTCGAACGAACGATTAGAGAGAAACAAACAATTTAAAAACTGAATTTTATAAAATTAAATCTCAAAAACTTTTTTACTTAAATTTAGGCAAATGAATACATTTTTTTGAATTTTAATTATATAAGTTTTTTTATTTATGTAAAGTTTTTTTTATAAATTGAAGAATTAAATGAATTTATTTACCAAATTTATAAAAAAAAAAAAAAAACTGTTGCATATTATAGGGAGTCAATTTTTGTTTCTGGAAATCAATTTTAGGAATATAATTTTGGGATACCAATGAATTTTGTTTATTATTTTTTTTTAAATAACTACTTCATTACTTCTGTCTGTAAATAATTATTTTCATATTTCAACACATATAAATTAAGTATAAAATATTTTGTTCTCTGCGCATCGAAATTTACAATTATTTTGTATAATTACTACAAAAATCCATTAATTAGAATGTGATTGGATAACGTGATGTTATTGGATTTTTAGTTTTTATTTTTGTTTGTTGTTGTTTTTAATTTCTTATGAATGTGGCTTCATTATAATGTATTTTGAAATTGAGTATTAAATAATCCTAATGACTGATTTTGAAAATTATATTTTTTATAATTGGATCTAGATATTCATGTTTCTAATTTGCATGTTATGTTTAATCATATTATTATGTTTTATTAATTTTACACCCATCAAACAAATTGGTGATTATTTATAATATAATGAATGTTTTCTAATCAAAAAATGTATATTAACTGACAGAAATTTATAAACTAATTCACTTTTGATTTAAAGGTTCAAATGATATACTCATATTTAATTACTTAATTATTTCGAATTTTGAAGTCACATTTTATTGATTTAAAACAATATGCAGTTGATATGTTAATAATAATAATGAACTTATTGCTACCTAAAAGCGAAGACATGTTAATTAAATATTCTGTTTTATAAATGCACCTACTATATTGACTTTAAAAAATTGGAATTCACAAGGATGATTTAATATACTATGTACTGAATATTTAAGTCACTTGATTTAACTGTGTCAAAAGGACAGCAATTCAGAAGACTTGACAAATTCAACATTGCGATACAAATGTACCGAAAATTGAAGTCATTTTGAATAAATTGACTCGAAAAAAACGAGAAATCCATTTTAACACACCGACTTCGATGTTAATATACAAGAACTAAATTTTCCTAATTCAGAATTAAATTCAAAATAAGACCACTTCGAATCCGAAACAATTTTGTTGTACAAGGTCAAATAAAAATGAAGTCAACAAATTTTAATAAGAGCTATCGTGAGCAATTTCCCCCTACGGAATTTTTCCCATCTTCGAAAATTGAGAATTGGTCGCAGGAACTAATATTCCAAAATATTTGTCTGAAAAAAATAGAACTTCAAAAGGTTTGAAAATGCATCATACCAACAATTGAAGTCACTTTTAATTAACTGAATTGCATTGCATCAAAGTGAAATTCAATTGAAACCTAGACGACTCATGTCAAAAAAAAATTGAAGTCGGAAAATTTTAATCAGGGCTATCGTGAACAAAGTGTTTCCCCTCGCGATTTCTCCCTTCTTCGAAAATCAAGAATTTAAATTATTTGTCGAATTTACATATTTTTTTTGCCTCTATTGAAAAACTTCAAATCGGGTTTTTGGTTTTTCGAGAGCATTTGGATTTCTTTTTGCTAATTTTCATTCCAAACACATAAATAAATAAGTTGATACACTTTGTTTTAGTATTACAGAATAAGCAACTATGTTTTTAACTTTTTACGTAAAAATGTCTTTTTCTCTTCTTTAAAAATATTTATCCACATTTATCTAAATACCCTGTACTTTACTGAAGTTTAAAGACTTAAATTTATTTATTTATTTTGCACACATGAATTATTAATGAAGCAGTTTTGATTTAACTCTTAGGCCTTTAGGCTTTTATAGTCAATATTTACTGATCTGGAAAAACTATACATCATAACTAAACGTATACCTAACGGTATTAAAAGTCATCTGCATCAGGTGTGTGATAGCAGATAAATAAGCTTTTGTGGTAAATAAAGTTACATCCATACATACAACGAACCAATTACAATACATTAGTCAAATAAAAAAATATCCAAATCCTGTCCATATTGTGTTTTTGTTAAAAGGTTTGTTTTTGTGAAAAAAAAAATATGGAAAGGGAAATAATGTTTCGATAAATTTTTTTTATAGCATCTAATATTTTTTCATCCATACAAACCTATAGCGCTTCGCGTTCCGCCGATGTTAAATGGACCTTAATTGTTTTGGTTAGGTGTATTCTAAAATTTCCATTGTTAGTTTAAGCTATAGTGCGGTTGAAATATATGGGCTTCTAAAATTGTATGAAAATAACAGCGAAATGTATTTTTTTTTATTGCATATCATAACATCAGCCAGCAGGTATATAATTTTTCAGAAAAAATGCGAATTTTAAAGTTCTTATTTGTTAATGGAATGACCTTTAGAATTTTTTTTTCAATAGGAAAACGAAATGTTTGCAATCAATGTTAACATCAAATTTTAATTATTTATTAGGGTTAATTTAGCAAAGTCCTGAATTATTGCTATAATAAGAACGCACGATTTTCAGTAATTTTCCAAAATATTTTTGAAATAATTTCTTATATTTTTTTTTTTCTTTTTGGCTCCTCTGCATTTTTCCTCTAAATTCTCAAAAAAAAAACACTGCCATTTTTAACAAAATCATATTCATATCATGGGCATTTTAATAAATCATACAGGGATGGAAATCACCATCATGATCATCTTTTCCATGCCATAATAAATTAGAACCAATACAGATCACCAAATCATTGTCCAAAAATTTGAGTGCCATACAAATCGTACAACGCAAAAATCTATGTATATTACGGATTAATTTCCAAAAAAATTGATTTCCATTTAAATTTTTAAAAAATTCAAATTATATTTTATTGACTCCTTAAAAAAAAAACTGCAAAGCGAATCCTCCTTGGACTGTACAAAAAAAACACGCACTTCTGATACACACTCCAAAACTAAGAGGCATGACAAATCTCCACCTTCCCATGTCACACACAAAATTGCAACAATAATTGTTGTAATAAAAAAAAAAACAAACACACATACACACACACACAGAACCCAATTGGCTTACATAGTAATTTTAAATAAAACAAAAAAAAATATATATATACATAAACTAGCATGTAAGTGTGAAACTTGTTTTAATAAAACACAAAAAAAAATAAACAAGACTACAAAACCATTTAAATTTAAAAAAGTAAAAAAAAATTAAAAGAATTAAAAATCTCGATAAAATAAATTTTAAAAATAAAAAAAAAATATTTATATTTAAGAAAATTAAAAGAAAAAATATTAAAATTATTACCGAATAATTGTGTTGAGTTCTGCTTTTTTGGCAGGGACCACAATTATCCTGATTATTGTAATTTTTAATTTTATGTATTAATTTTTATTTAAATTTTTCAACAAAAAAGAAAATACAAAACCATTTTCCGTAGTATAAATTCTTTATATATATACAATTATATATAAATATTAAACTTAAAAAAAAACATCAACAAAATATATAAGATACTTAATTGGGTTGTATTGGCACAAACCCTAACGTCGTCGTTTTCAATATAATTATTATTATTATTATTATTATTATTATTATTATTATTCTTAAAAAAAAAAATAAAATAAAGAAACGATATAGGAAAAAAAAACATAAGAAAACTTAAAATTTAAATTAAGCATCAGAAAACTCTATATATATATATCTATGTATACATAAAAGATGAACAAGAAAACCCATATATTTAAGAAGAACAACAAAAAATATTTTAAACCAATTTAACTTTGATTTTAGATTTTTCTTTTAATTTTTTATTTGTACAGCTTGAAAACTTAAGTAACAGAAACAAGTTATAGAATATAAATATATATTTACAAAACAAAAATACTACTTACTTTCTTTAAGTAGCAACAAAAAAATCACAAAAAAATACAACAATGTCACTCTGACTGCTTCAAAAAAAAAATGTTAATATTAAATTTAAATTATAACAAAAAAAAAAGAAAAGAAAACAGTGAGAATAAAAGAATTTTTAAATTTATTTCAAATCAATTGTAAATTTGTATTTTGAACGAATCCACCCTTAGATGTTAGATTAAAAAAAAAAAAAAAAGTAACTTAAAATAATAATAATAACAATTTTATTATAACAAAAAATTAAAAAGAAAAAAAAATTATAAGTTATTTTTTACTAGCTAGTTAGCTATATTTTTGAATAATGATGATATTTTTAAAAAAACACACACCACAAAACAAGCGTTGTAATAAATTTAAAACAAAACAAATTCTTATATCAGCCAACGAATATGTATTTAAATTATTAAATTTTGTTTTTCGGTCTCTTTAATTTTTGAAAATTTGTTAAAACAAAAATATTTTCCTTAAGTTTGAATATTACATTTATTATGTATGTGGCAATTTTAATTATTTTATTCTTGAACGTTTTTTAAATGTTGTATCTGGTTATGTATGTATTTAAATGTACTTAATTATTTTAATTTTTTAAATAAAAAAAAGTCACTAAAAACAGATATAATTTTGCATTGGTTCTTTTTAAATTTATATTTTATTTATTTCTGGTAAAATCAAATGTTTAACATATCAAACAGTTGACACTTTTTTAGTTAAAATGGTATAAATATTATTTTTATTGTAAACAGAAATTTTAAAAAGCGGTATAACAGTTTAATATTTTCTCAACCCGTGTAAAGGCTGGAGTATAATAGTGATCAAAAACAAAATGACTGTTCAAAGTATTAACAACAATGAAGATATTATAAATTTACTGTACAAATATTCTCAGTTTACTATACATAGCATCCGTATAACAGTTTAATTATCATTAATGAGGTTAAATGTTTTCTTCGAGATACAAGACAGTGAAAATATAACTGTTCTATTTCATTTATTAAAGATTGAGGATATGCCAATTTATAACAGTTTTTGATATAATCAGCCATCTATAGCTGTTTGATTGTCTTGGGTGCAATCCCTTTTAAAGAAATTTATACAATTTATAACAGTTTTGATTACAAAAAAAGGACTGTTAATGGGGCCACAAATATCAGGACTCTGCTATTGATATACTTCCCAAGAGTATTTTACAAGCTGGGCGTAAGCTCATTCATTTTCCGAAACTTCTGAGCCCAAAAAATCTGTTATAAAACTAGTATAATTGGCATTTTCCTTGTCTCAATGAATCAGAAATGTTATAAATTGAATGCAAATTTAATTATGGTTCATGGGGATTTTAAATCAAAAGACCTTACAAATTGTTTTTATTTAGAGTTACCTAAATTCAAAACAAACTATGATTATTTTCAGATAAGTAAATTCGAATACTTGAGACAAAAAACAAACTAATACATTTTTCTTCATTTATTCCAATTAAACGTCAGAAAGCACTAATACTTCTGCAAAAATGAGAAAAATAGGAAACAAACACTGATTGTATAACAGTTTCTAGATGAAAAATGTTCCAAATTACCTAGAGTCAAATTTTTTGCACTTATATAGCCAATGTAACTGCCTCATCATTCTCCATTTTAATACAAATCTTTAATCAAGCCCTTACCTTATATTTTTCTGTAACACACACATACACACATTTGTATAACACATATAGTACATATACATCGATAATTTAAGTGTCATTAATTATTTTTAAAATATTTCTTTTTTGTTAATAAATACGCTCATTTGTTAAGTATTTTACACAGTTTATAGTTATAATTTTGTATTTTTAGTTATCATTAATTTTCGTTTAGTGTATTTTATGTTAGAAAAATATATTTAAAAAAAAATGAAAGTAAAATTTGTTAAAACATTCTATAATATTCTTATCCATTCTTGAAATAAAAAAATGTGTCTTTTTGAATAAAACATTTGAAACAAAAAAAAAATATTTAAAAAAAATGTATTTCTTAGTATGTGTATTTTTTTGTTTATATAAACAACAATATTTATTGTAGAAATCGCGAATGTTTACATAATTTTTTTTTTATTTTCATTTAATAAATTATAATTTTTAACTATCAATATATTAATTATGTATTTTTAATTAAATAAAATAATATTTTATTTTTTTATATATATAAAAATGAACATAAGATTATTTTTAAGTATAAAATAAAAAAAAAAGAAGAAAATTTCAATGGTGTAATATAAAACATAATTATTAATTACATAACAAAAAAAAAACCTATTGAAAAAAAAATTAATAAACAACACAAAATTTTAACTAAATATAAATGAAATTTTACAAAATTAATGAAAAAAAGATATAAAATGCAAAAAAAAAATGATAAGAAAATAAGATTTAAGTTTTATATATTAATTTTTTTGTTTATTAAGAGAAAATTATTGATAGATACATAAAATAAACAATTCTTATTTTTATTAAAAAGATATGCGTGTTATTGTTTTCTTATTCTGTAAAGGATATGTAAGATTAATTTTCAGCTGGAAATAGAACTGAAGAAACTTCGGACCGAAGGAAATTCTTAAAGTGGAATACAATCAGAAACAATTTGTTTGCCAGTTAAGGAAAGGTACAGTAATTTTATTTACACTGTTTATAGTTGATGGGTATAAATGAATGGTCTGCATTAATAAATTTCAAAACAAAGAAACTAACGAACATTTTCTAAAAATTCAGTTCAATCAGAAAAGTGCGTATACGCCCAAGTGTATCTTCAAGTGACTAATTTTGTGGTTTCATTTTTGGCCATATTCCCATTTGGTCATACTTCCTGTAGTAGGTGTTGAAAAGGGAATGAAATTGGAGCAAAAGTAACTTCTGGAATGTAAATCCATTAATCCTTTGACTAAACTTTGTCAATAACTTTTACCTTACTTAAACGGAACACATCACAGAAACAACTATTTCAATAGAAAGATAATTTCAGAAAACTGTAGAAAATATAGATTTTAGGTTTTAGACAAACAGAAATAGTAAAATTTCGGCTAACGGGTGATACTCTAGCTATATGTAGTTAATAAAGCAAATCCATTAAAGTTAAAGTAAATTAGTAAGTGGAGAATTCCTTGACTTTTAGTTGCAATTTTTTTAATCAAAATAGAAGTGCGACTCTAGGGAAACAATAGAACTTGTTAACACGATTAAATTTTGCGGTCTGTTGAGTATTTATCCTTTAACCAAATTGGGGTGTGTACCACAAGTTAAATAAATATAAATTTAATCAGAGTTAACAGTCCAGGCAAACTGACCCGAGGATGGAAAAGATGAGTGGTTGCATATTATGCATACGATAATAGACATAGCAAAATTGGAATGTAAATTATTGCATATGCTCAGGAGTTGTGGTGATATGGAAAATTAGGTAGCGATTCAATTTCAACTTCGTGTCCATCATCGCTTGCGGGTGGCAATCGTAGACTATCTAGCCACTGAAAATTTCAAACAAATTTACTCCTTATGTATACTTACTTAGGTCCTCGGACTTAAGATGTCCATGCGACTTTCCTTTTGTTAGGTATAGGCATAGGGCCTACACTGCTCCACTCACCATTTTGTTAGGTTCCTGAAGATGTATTTCAAATTTTTCACAGTTTGGCTGATTCCTCTTCGACCTTTCTTTCACAATGCGGCTACCTTTTGAATCGTCTGAGCAATCCACTACCACTTACGTGATAAGAGTCGACAGGTTCCTGACCTGCTCTTTTATGTAGTTCATCATTGAATATACGATTGAGCTAGAAAATCCTCAAAATATTTCGCCGACATTTATTAACGAACGTTTGCAGTACTGCATCCATAAAGAAGCACGGAAGAAGAATGACACGGCTCCGCGAAATTAGGCCCCAGGAAATAAATTTTGGGGTCTTATTTCATTTTTTGGGGCCTTATTTCATTTTTTTTGGGCATAATTTCATTATGAAATAAGGCCCAATGAAAAAAAATCTCAAATTGTTTTTGGGGCTGAGTTTATTTTAAGAAAGCAATTTATGCCTTATTTCATATTTTGTTTGAAAATGTTAAAATAACATTGTCTTTTACAGAAAATGATGATGAAAACCATCAAGGAGCTTTTTTTAGCTATTCTGTTACTCCTTAAACTCCCATCAGGGAGTAATGAAAACCACCAGGGAGTAACAGAATAGCTGACAAAAATCGCATGATCTTAAAAGTTTGTATTGAATGCAACCTTAAAATTCAAGCAGAGTCTATTGCTGAAGGACATGTGCAGGATTCAATCCAAGTATTTGATGGTTTGCACTTTGGGGTGAAGTTTCATTTTCGAAAACAAACTTTAATATGAAAAACTAAATTGCGGCTTTATTTCATTTTTCCAAAAAAAAAATCCAAAACAAGTTGGGGCCTTAATTCATTTTTTGGGGGCATTTTTTCATTTCAGTGGGGCTTTATTTCATTGGGGCATAGTTTCATTATGAAAAATACCCCAAATTGGGGCCTTATTTCATTTTTTCTTTTGGGGCCTAATTTCGCAGAGCCGAATGATGTGTGATGAAACAGCTGTCGAGTGGTATTTATTTTTCTTAGAGAGTTGTTTTTCCATATTTTGGAGACATCACCCCGAACGCAGCCCTTGGATTACCGAATCGACTGTTAACATCTAGTTTGGTTCCTCTATCACTGATAGACAGTATACCAAGATATTGAAAATTGTGCATTTTCTCAACTAGTTGTCCAGAAACATTTCAGCAGATGAAGAAGTTCCAACGCTGATTCTTTTTGTTTTGATGGAGATTCATGATCCCATGAGTGATAGATACTGTGTAGTCCAGGTATTCTTATGATTGCGAATTCCACGGATTTTCTCCGTTTCCAGTCAACATGACTGCGGGCAGTATATCATTAATCACCAGCAGTAACAGCATTGTTGATAGAGTGCAACCTTGCAACCTTTTTTTTTTAAATAAAATTTTGAATTGTTGAATTATTGAAAAAATAAAATGTCAATTAAAATACATACTCGTATGTTTTTGTGTTTTTCTAAGGAACATTTTTTTTACCCCCATCGCCGGAAAAGGAGCTCTAAATCAAAAACTTTCATACAAAAATGTACGAATATTTAAAATACAAAAACGTTTAAAAATAAATCGTTCATTTACTGTGAAAACATCCAATTAAAATTGTTATAAATGTTGAAACTTCTTAAATATCATGAATTTGACAAATTTTTAAGGAACTTTGGGAACTGAAATGAAGCAATTTTATTGACGATGGAGCTAGATACTACGATAGATGGTAGAAGTGGCATAATACTTTTTTGCTGTGATAAAGAGTTTCAACTTCTAACAGTTTTCAAAATAAATTTCATGGCCAGAAAATTCACCGTTTAGTTCACACTATGTTGTGAAATATAATTAGCTACCTAAAGCTTATTAGATTTTCTTCCTTCTGCTTTTGAAAGCCAATAATATTTACTTCTGTTTTTTACCTAAAAAAAAACCTTAGGTGACAGTTATAGCTGTCTATAAAAATTATCGTTGAAAATGATCACTATCAGTTTGAGGTACTTAACTAAAGACTATTGTTAAGTTATTTTTTTAGACATAAGATCACATTTCAGCCAAGGATTCATAATACAATAATTTTTATATTTTAATGATCAATAATTGTAAGGTGAAATAAAAAATTGAAATAATAAATATCGTTTTAAGGGAAAGACTGAGTTAAAATAATGATTTTGTTTCGCCCAAAATAACAACTATTTCATAATCTTTAGTTTTGCTTAAAAATAATAATTATTTTTTTCGGACTTTAAAATAACTTAAATACTTAAAAATAAGAAAAAAAATCAGTAATAAATTTAAGGGATCGCTATAACTGAACCTTAAAACAAGATTAAGTAGGTATGTATGAAAATGAAGTTTCGAACTTTTTCAAACATATTTGTCTCGTAAAAAAATAAAAGATTCCTATAAAAATAAGTGCGAAAAAAAACACTCAAAGCATCAAATCGTTAATACGTGCATCAATACTTGGGTGCAAAATAGACCACCTAGGCCAATTTTAACCATCCACTTAATTTTGAAATACTTTTTGAGTGACCCGATTTATTTTTTGGACTTTATAAAAACTGCTTGAAGTTTATCTCAATCAAATTTTGGTAGCTGGATTTTCAGAAATGGAAAAGTTTTAGAAAACAGAAATGCGTTGTCCGTTGACAAATAGTACCTTACACCTCCTTCGTCATTTACCGACGTGACGATTGTCATGATCTTGACTGGGACCACAACTCTACTGCTTCACACTATGGCTACTGTTGTGGGGTTCGCTGATCCAGCAATTTCTGCACCTGCCTTTCTTTCCCGATAGTGTTGGAACCTCTCACAAGGCATTCCAATTAAATGAGTCTTACTTTGCTAATAAGCTCGACGACAGAAGTAAAAAAAGAGTTTCTATAAATTAAAGTCACCCACCTCAAATTTTTTGACTGGCTTATCGAGACATTTTTAAGGACTTAAAATCTTTGTATATATAAACTATAGTACTTTCATGGTGGAAGTCGAATGGGGCGACATCTAATTTACTATGCAACCCTTAGTCTTTTTTTTTGCGGAGAGCTTATGGAGTTTTTAATCAATATTTATTGATATTTTTTGGATGCAATAATCCAAAAAATAGTCTCCTCTTTCTCCTACCACCGACGCTTAAAGACTCCCAAAATCGAATTTTACACCTCACATTTTGCAGCGCCACCAAAATACTCGCCATGATAGTACTATAGTTTTCATATACAAAGTTAAAATGTCTATTTTCGAAGTTTAAGACGCCTGAAAGTATACTTTTTTGAAGTTTTATCCTATATCTCCCAACGGTTAATTTGCATTCTTTTCTATTAAGCTGAAGATGTGTATTTATTTATTTATATTTTAAGACTGTGGTGGTGGAAATTTTTAACACCAAAATGTTGGCCACACATTTTTTCAGCCCGATGTCCGTTACTTTTTTAAAATTGTATTCCAAACATATACATAAGTACATGGATATTTTGGATTTGCCATTGAAAATGGTGGGTTATTTTCTTAGCACCCAAGTATATACCATAGTTTTTGGTATCTATGTAAATATATCTCTACCTACGTATACACCTTTAAACTTTTAACTTGGTCAAAAAAATGAAAATAACTGGTAGAAGGGCCAACTTCAAAATTTTGTAATCAACGTTTCTGCACTGCAACCAAAATATGCAATGTCCACGAATGAGTTTGACAGGTAGTAACTATATTTCATTTGGCTTGTGTGTGTTTTTTATATTTATTTTTTATTCAAGCCCTTTGAGTTTTAACTCTACACAGTTATCCTTATTTCTGTTTGGTGGTTTTAAATTTTAAACTCATCGAAAACTAATTATAAAACAAATATTTACGAAGGGACATCGTCGGTCTTAGTATACGAAATATGTATAATTGAATGTGTCAAAAAAATGTTTTTACAAAGCTGATGGACTAACCAGTACAAATTCTCAAAACAAAAAATTCTCAAATCTGTGTTCAATTAAAGTTGTGTCGAAGTTTTTTTAACGGCGTGCGAAGAGAGCAATCAAATTTGGGTTTTATTATAATGCCAGACATCACAGTTTATTTATGAACAGAATACGCTTAAAATAATAAATCAATTTATTTTTGTATAGTATTTTACAATATGTATGTATTTAAGAAAAAAAATTGTTATATGCAAGTTTTAATTATTTATTTATATACACTTGCCTCAAATGTTACAAAATTTAAGTAACTAGACAAAAAACTAGGAGAACGATTTTTTTTCGACTTTCTTAAGAGCTGTATTTTTGGGGAAAATTGTGGTATTGAGATGAAACATACATATGTAGTTTCCGTACAGATTTCTTAATTCTCTTTTAAGATACCTTTACTGTGCAATCACAAAATTAGCAAAAGAACATAATTTTTTAACATTTCAACTTACTTCGGTGATTTCCATTTTAATTTACAAAAACCTTCAACCTTTTTTCTGCGTTTTATGCGGCTTTAATACAAGTCTGTAGCAAAACCCAGAAGTTTAAACCGTTAAACAAACTTTTTTGCTATAACATATTTTTTTGTTTTTTTGTTTAAAAAAATTGCTGAGTCGTATATTCTTGCCTGCGTGAGTCGTTCGGTTGTTGACAATTTAAGCACAAGCATACGCATGACTCAGTTTCATTAAATTTATCAAAAATTGTAACCACGACATTGCTTTCGTATTGTTATAACTCACATGGCAATTGTTTCATGATGGCAACATTCAAAAAAAAAAAAAATACATCCTCAAAGGCAAAAGTGCACAAATAAAAATCATAAAAAGAAGAAGAATCTAAAAAAAAAAAAAACATTTCTCAGGTTAGGTAGATCAAATAAATTGTTTTACTCATAAAAAATATCGCAGGACATTATTATTGTTTATAGTCTGGAAAGTAGAATTGCCAAAATATACGAATAAATAATTTTACATTGAATGATTTTCATTTTTAAAGCACCAACTAATCGACCTTATGCAGTGGAAAATCTGGAGATGAATTTGCTTGCTGACTGCAGTTGTCAAGATAATAGCAAAAATCGACCAGTCGACCTCACTGGATCTTTCGAATATCGATCACCACTTCACCTGCTTACATCAGAAGAAATTAGACACGAAATTAGATTGGCTCTGGGATCCAAATGTCACATTCTGAAAAAAGGAAGATTATCAGAGGAATTTGAAATCCAAAATGGGGTTAGGCAAGGTGGTATACTGTCACCAATACTTTTTCTGTTTATGTTGATATACTGCAAACTGCACACAGATTTGTCGGCTGGAAACGGAAGAATTCAGTGGACTCTGCAACACCTAGACTAGACGTACGACTTGTGTTTACTCTCTCATTCATCTACATACTTACATATCAATAACAGCAAGGATAGATGGAGAAGCGGATATTTTTGGGCTAAAGATCAATACGCCAAAACCAAAAAACAAAACCAGTTGAGCTATTTAATAGACAACTTTCAATATCTTCGGAGTAATGTCTCTACTGATGACGGAAACGAACTAGATTTTCCTAACTAAGCTTTTCGGAATATGAAAAGCTAAAAGAATAAACCTTATGGATGCAGCATTTAGAAAGTCACATCCGTTATCACAAGAGAACTGCAAGAGATTAAATAGATGCAAAATATTTTGAGAATTTTCTGTTCAAGAGAACAGGTCAGGAAACCATTGACTCTATCACAGGAAAACGTAAGTTACAGTGAATTGGCCTTACGCTTTGAAATGGTAACGAGTGAAGAAGTTGGCGAAGAAGGGTCGAAGAGGAATCAGCACAAATGGGGAAGAGTTGGAAAGAGCTAAGATTCATCTTCAGGAACGGTACACGCTTTTAGGTAGAAGTAGTTAAAACCCTTTGTCCTAAAATGGGAAATAACTAACTTTTTCTTTATTGACTCTTAATATCTAGAAAGAAACATCTCATTTAGGATATTTATGCACTTACTAAAAGAAAAAGTCAATCACAATAAACAACATTTTCACCTTAGACTATAAAAAATATTCATACGCACGCACCTTAAATGTTAAATCCCAGACCAATTGAACAACAAGACCCTCAACATCGTAATTGTTATTACCGAAACACACAACGAAATTGTAAAAATGGCAGCAATTCCATGATAAACATCAAATTTCCACAAATTACCTCATATTCTACGTGATTTAGGCCATAATTCTTAGTTTGAATCTAAAACCAACCAACCAACCAACCAACGACTACAGGGACATAGAGACTCAAACCCACGAGTGATTTCGGGGCTTGAGTTTGTTTTGAGAAGAATATCTCCCTGAACCGTGTGAATGAACGAAGTAAGCTACAAGGTTCTTTCTCTCGAGTCGAGTCGAGTCAGTTTGTAAAAAATATCTGCATATATGCAAAGTATCTATTTATCTCTGAGATAGACACCGAGGAAATATTACATGAAACCATCTATGTACCTTGCCCAAAACAGAACACAACAATCACACAGCATACAAAAAAAAAAAGGAAAAAGACAAAAACATTCCGACAATGTTATTTATGCTTCGAATATGTTTGGGACGACAACGCTAAAATCTGTGATAACACAAGAAGGACCATCCGACCGAGGACTTTGGCTAAGGTTGTCTCTGATGTATTGTGGATTTTGGTGAGTAAGTTGGAAGTTACAAAGTGCCATCTCCAACGTCACCTCCATAAGTTTTCCAAGTTCTACGTTTTTTTTTTTATTTTTTCTAATATTTTTTGTCAAAAGCTAAACAAGGATCCTAACAATCAAGTCGTTAGGTTTTTTTTTTAAGTTGACATTCTATGTAATTTATTCGAGCTTGGGACTGTACCTCGTATATATAAAAGCTACTGTGGTGATGGAATGTGGAACATCACAAAGAAACGCGAGCGTTGCACGTAAACAATAATAATAAATCAATTTGATAGCTACCACCTAGGTATTGTGCTGCCGCACAATAAATATATGGAATGAGGAAAGGTGCTTCCTTGTTTCTTCTTTTTTTTTTTTTTGTTTTGTTTGAAGTGTTTCATTCGTCCTCTTTTGTGACTTTGTGGTTAAAAGCTATATTGAGAGTTCCTTTTTGAGAAGTGTGCGAGGGATCTACTTTAAACAAAAATATATTTAAAAAAAAAGTAGGAAAAGTATAGGTACGCACTTTTGACAGGCACTTTTATAGCACTGGTGTTTTAGGTTGGGTGACTTAAAATTTAAGGTTTCGTTAAAACACAAACACCTGCTGCTGGTGTTTTTTTTTTCTATTATGCTGAGTTTCAAGGAAGCATGTTGGGAAATCGGTTTTTGTTCTTAAATTTATTTTTTTTATTATTTTTATGCATTAAAAAAAATATTCAAATTTATTTTAGGACTTACAAGTTATGCCTTCAAAAGAAAAAAATATGGTCTATTTGGCTTGGAAAGTAAAGAATCTTTGTTGTTTCGATATGAGATGATTCCATTGTAAAGCGTTAGATTCTATAGTTATTGTTTTATTATCTGTGTCATATTCTTACAAGAGCGCCAGTTTTAGGAATAGACTTGAGGCAAAGAATTGTCGTGGCTTCTCGTCTAGAAAACGTCCATGCATAGCCACAATCGCATACACACTGCGGTCTAGCTAAAGTCAACTGAGGGATATTTTTCCCAGGATCTACATGCTTCAGGTGTAAAAGGATATTGCTAAACCTAAATACATACATCCGAATTCACAACTAACAATTCTCCTTCTTTGATTGTTTATCAAAATTATTTCCCAGCTTGTGTAAGGCCTTACATCAGGCATAGATTTGAAGCACTTTGAGAATAATATAGGACTTATAGATCTGCATAACTTTCAAATATTACAACTATAGTGGGGGGCTATTATTTCCTTACAAAAGTTATTTACAAGCTTTTTCTGTCTGGAACAAGCCTTACTTCAACCAGGCCAGGCCTCAGGGTTAAGGGGTCCATCTGGAAGTAACCTTCACGGTTGCAAGGCTCCACCGGAAGTTAATTCTGGTACTACGGGAGACAGGAGCCCCTGGCATCGGGCATCGGGCGGCTTGGCTCGGTCTGTCTAATGAGGTAGGCCCCCTAGTGGGAGCATCGTGGTGGTTGTGATTATCCAAATGCGGGAACATAAGGTATGCTTCGGTTCTTCCTTCCATCTAGAATCGTTGCCTACAAGAGGTATTAAATAGACCTTGCCCTCAGCAAGGGGTGAAGTTCATGTCTTACATGACTACAAAATTGCACTGGGGTAGTATTCGTACTGCCCTGGGGTGTAGACGGGCACTTTTCTCTGGTCCTGATATTGTGGGTAGGCCCACCGTGAAATTAATCCTAAGCGGAAGGCGTTCACGATAAGCGTACTGTCATATCTGTAACATAGGATTGATACACTGGTTGATGGGAAAGTACATCGCACCAATGTAACCAAAAATAGATTCCTTAGAACTTCGTTAAGACTAAACTACATAGAAGTTAACTTAAACATTTGGCAGCAATGCTTGTTTTTTATATCAATTTTAATATTTTTTTTAATACCATCAAACGTTATATATTTATGATATATTTTACGTATGTAAGTATTTCAAAATGTTTGTAAATTTTTTCATGAAAAAAGAAAATGCTGTTCGTCATTTAAACTAGTGACCCAGCCCAGCATATTCATTAATACTATTGTTTGACTTTCCATCGAGGTACATAAACCTTAACGAGTTGATCGATTCCTAGAAGAGGTATTTTTGTGTGGATATTTCATTCAAGAAGTGTGGTTTTCTAAAATTTCCGAGAAAACTATTCACACCACATATATGTGTGGTTAAAATTCTTGTAAAAATACTATAAAATGAAAGTTCTAAGGATTTGACGTAATATTAGCATGACACACTAGTACGTGGGTTCCCAACTTATGGGGAATTGCCCCGTTCTTTAGAGTTAAACAGCACATCTGTAGGAGTAATGGCTGATATTAAATATACCTACTCGTAGGTTGAATGTACTAATTAATACTTCGAAGAACGGAAAAGATTCTTAATGACTTTCCTAGCAATAGGTCCACCAGTGATATGATGGTTCTTACCGAACGGTGACACAAATCTTTAAATCGTTTTGGATAAAGTAAGATTATAACTTTTGAAATTTCAAAAGCGTTTGATAGATTTTGTATTTGTCTGATGAATATCTTCTTCGTTGGATTAGATACATTCTGATATAAGTAATATTGGATTGTATTAAGTCTGATATCCAGGGCTCCATTTCGTCTCCGACTCTTTTCTTCATTTTAATCAATGGTCTTTTATCTGAAACTTCTTATTCATTTTTGCTGATGGATGAAGAACTGGAACGGAACTGGAACTAGAACTGAAACTAGAACTAGGACAGCTTATAATAACTCAATGGTGTCTTCTGTCGTTAAAGC
This sequence comes from Syrphus vitripennis, assembly GCA_958431115.1. Taxonomy (NCBI): domain Eukaryota; kingdom Metazoa; phylum Arthropoda; class Insecta; order Diptera; family Syrphidae; genus Syrphus; species Syrphus vitripennis. The sequence continues at coordinate 122,265,653 of OY288108.1, read as the reverse complement.
TGGACCCGCTTAAAATGCCGCTATCCAGGAGCAGAACTTGTACCGAACAGCTTTCAGTCCTCGGTGATTATAGGCTACCTTTTGTGGAATGATCTGGTTTCATCGACTAAAATGCTACTTTATTTTATCTTACTTTATCTCCCTTTCTGGTCTGGCTGTAATATATGTTTAAAGTCTTCATCCATCCAAAGCTTTAGTACAACTCATATATCTCAACAGGTGCTCCGACAACCCATTCAAATCTCTTAGACAGCATTCAAAATACAGCTATCACAATGAAACATGAGAGAAATATTACGGCAACATTTATACCTCTTGGACACCGTAGAAAAATTTCATTTCTTTCACTATTCTAACGCTATTTCTTTAAACAATGTTTTAGTGAAATAGGCATTGCATCCCTCCCTTAAAACAATTCCTGTGTAAACTCACAACACTAGGAATGCTATTCAGTTTGTTCTTGAGCCCAACTTCGGACTCACTGTTAAGTACAAGAATCCAGTTTTTTAGCCGCACTACACGAATGTAGGAAGTATTACCCGGTTCAATTTTTCCCTCCCAATGTGGATGTCCGTACATTTAAAACCAATGTGCATCGTTATCTCCTTTCAGCTCCATTTTAAGGTAGGTTATCTCGCGCAGAATTATAAAAAAACTCCTATAAAGATGTCTCCGGAATGATTATATCAGCTTTTACTCCTATAAATATATGTAATGATTACAGTTCCTGAAAAATAGTCCTATTGAAAAATATATCACACGAAGCACACATATTTCACCATTAAATGGCCAATTTTCAACGTAATCTCGGAAGAAAAGCAAGTGTTTCATTCAATTGCTCATTAATCATTTATATTTTTATACAAACATGCACAACTTATCTAAACATCCTTACATTAGTTAGAACGACGCTTCGAAATCAAACAAAAACAAAGCAATACCACACGAATTTCGTTAAACATAAATTCTTAAATTCTTTGGAATATTTTATGGAATAAATAATGTAATTAGTTCAATGCAACTTCAAAAAAAAAACACACACACAAGAATTCTTCATTCAACACCAATTTAAGTCAAGCTATTTCAATTAAGTCATACTTCTATAGCCAGTATAGCTCAGAGCAGAAGATATATTGTGCATGTGTGTGTAAGTGACAGCAATAAATTTATTCGTACGCTCACCGCATATACCTAATTATTCAAATTAAGAAATTCTGCATTATTTAAATGAATTTTGTATAACCATTCCTCGCTTTAGGTAGGTATACTGGCGCTGTGCTACCTACTGCAAAACCCATCAGCTCTTGAGTAAATGTAAAGTAGTTCCAGAAGCAGCAACCAGCGCAACATATAGCAGAAGTGAGAAGAAGAAGTGGAAAATTAATTTCGAAAAGATCGAAAACCGTACATTTGTCTGGTTCATTTCCAAGAAACACATTTGGCAGCGAATTTTACGCTACAACTGCTATATGTATATTCTCACTCAGCAGTGGATGTAGTTGCTTTTGTTCTTATATTCGAATGGCTGGCAAAATCGCATTTTACATCCCTGGAATACACACACAAAAATCCCTGGAAACATAAAAGTAAAACTGAAACAATAAAATAATTATTCTAATTATAAAGAAGAAGGTATCTTCCTACTCGCGAATACCTTTACATAGGTAGTAAGTATGGTATGTAGGACTTTTGGAAAACTGTGTAGGAGTCAAGCTTCTTTTACTGGCCACGTAACTGCTACCGCTTCGCGCAATGGATGTGCATAGTGAAGGTCCTTTGTGTGCTCATGAGGATGCTGCTGCTGACGACTTTGTGCTAGCGAATTTCCACGGAGGAGTGAGTCCTTTGAATGCTAACAAAAACTATACTGTCGACGACACCTATGTACCTTGCATGTACCTACATACTCGTACATACCTACCTTACCTTAGCTTTAGAGAGATTGAAGACTTTAATTCCCTTATTCCCTTGCAATCAAAGTGAGAGCTGTACGTTACAAAACGTATACAAAATAGCGTCAACACGCGCACAGCTTCTTTTTGGTTGGCGCGTTTTATAAGCGAAAAACTTCCTCATGCCATCACTCTCTTTGCATACAATGTCATTCCATAAAATACTTGCTTTGTAGTCGGGCCACGGGGGATTTGAGCAGTTTGCAAGGCACTTACAACTCAGCATCAGTGACGACTGACGACAGACGACCGCGACGGTTGCACAGTTAAGTTATATTTCCATGTTGAATGTTGTTTTTTTTTTTGTTTTAAGTTTTTTGCTGCACAGTCTGTTTTGCATAAAAGTGTGCTTTTGTTGGAATAGCAAAAAGTAATCAAAATAAAATAACCCACATACGCCGTGGAGAACGTGTGTATTATCTTAAAATTAGACCAAAGACATACATTTTAAATAAAATGAATCGCACATACTTGCCATGATGTGCGATCGCACAAAAGCGCAAGCAGTTGATTCAAAATTCTGGGATTCGCTTACGAGAAATTTTAGATTTATGAAAAAGAACGTTTTGATTACTAATACAAATACACACATTTTATCAAAATCCAGCAGCTGTTTTCGATAAATTTTAGGTTTTTGAGAACAGTTTTTTTTATAATATTCGTGCATACCTATGTTGATAATGTCTTAATTTTTTTGGTTTATTGTTTTAAAATGGATTGTACAAACAAATTTTTTGTAAAACTTAAACATTTAAAAAAAATATCAAATTATTGAAATTCAGTTTGTACCTAGCAGCTTTGGAAATACTTAATTTTCAAAAAATTATTTCATTATTTTTTAAACTCAAAAAATTAAAAAATCCGATTTTTTGAAAAGACCAAAAAATTGCATGATATGTACCGTTATATTTCATCTTTAGAAAACCAATTTTAAATGTGTATAGAGACAGCACAGGAAACACAATACAGCAAGCTGAAAGATAGTTCATCCACCCGCTTAGGCTGTTGCAAAATTCTCAAAAAAAAACTCAAAAACACCGTTTTTGATCAAGCTCACAAAATCCTAAACAAAATCTTGAAAAACCCGATTTTTATAGTAATTTCGTGTCGTATCACAAACTCGAGTTCGATTTTTTATGAAAACAAGTCTTGTCATGTTGATCACATAAGATGGCAGAGTTTTCACGCCACTTCATCCATAAGTTCGTTCGCTATCGACAGCTTTTCAATTCCCGTTGATGTGTAACATCAGCTTAATTCTCTCAATTTAAAGGTAACTTTCCCTCCACTGAAACTGCATTTGGTCACCGAAGATTATAGGTTTGAAGATTAGAATCACGAGCCATCTAGACCCGATCTTCTTCTACAACTCAGAGACTATCTCATTTAGCCGAATAGTTTTTCCTTTTTTGGGCTTTTTCACCGTACCACTAGTTTCTTCGATTAAGTGCACCAGCTATCGGAAAGTATAGCCTCGGAAGCTGTTGAAAGTCCTTCAAAATACTATCAGCTGTCAAGAATTTGTCGTAATCTGCAAGCAGTTGGCATTGAGCATTGTTAATGAATTTTTTTTTTTTTAATTTGCCGAAAAGAGAAGGAAATTTGCGTCCTTGTTCATCTTGGCATTTTGCAGCAGCTATTGTAGATATTTCGTCCAGCTCCCGCAACTTGCTCTTCGTACTCTCTGCTTGTTTGCTTGCAACGTCTGAAGACGGACTGTACGATTAAACCCATTTTTACTCCAACATTGCAATTCTCTTTTTGGTCTAAGCCATGTTTTTATTTTCCCACATAACGAATGCCTTTCTTCAATAATTAAATTTTCTTGTCAATTCAACCCTCTCCTGCAAGCCATAATATAAATTTTACAATAATTCATCGCTATGCATATGCATACATATGTATTTAGAAATCCCCTTGCTTACTGGTGGTAGGCGAAATGATTCTAAAGGCAATTTTCTTGGATTCTTGACGCTAGCATTTTGGCTTTCCTCATCAGCATCTCCTTCACACACACCCATACATTCATATTCCTCTTATGATTTCCTTTAACTTCAAGGACCACTTTGCTGCAAACTAACTTGTCGACGCAGAAACGTCCGCTGATTGCTCGGATGGGCCACAAAACCGTGCCACACTCTCTGCCACATTATGCAAGTGTGATGGCGGCACTTTATTTAATTAATTTTTGTAGCACCTCTATAGCAAGAAGGACTGGTTTAAGTGCTGCAATTGCTATTGAGCAAAGTACATTTAGCCGGCGGAATTCACTAAAAATTACATGCACACACGTCAGGATGGTCTCTTTGCAAGAGAATATGATGGTGTCATGTTGTCGCACGAGGCCAAAGCCCAATCCTTCGTCCTTTTACATAACGACGAAGTACCGAATTTGGATACGATAAATGGAACTATGTACGTTCTACTTTTTGTGAACTCAATTTCACAGAATGCATCCATGTTGCCTTGGGAACTCTATATCCTACATGTATTTATGTATTTTTACGAATTCGTTTTTGTTTGGCCTTAGCGGAAGAGGATGGGTCTGCCAGTGCCAGTGCCAGAAAACTTCAGGCCAAAAGCGCTAGCCGTGCTGAAATCGAGTTCCAGTTCCGTAAGGAATAATACCCTTGAGGGAAATGTTAGCAAGTAATGCCTTGAAGGGACGCGTGGTGGTGGTTTGTGGAATCGCGTGTGACTGTAACTAAGGGAATACCAGATATCGCACATAGTTTCCAGCGGTTCAACATGTCTCGCACGTAACATCTCCAAACCTACATAATATTCAGTGCGAGATATAAAATGGGTGGGAACTTTGAATAAAGGCTTCGTTTTGCTTTTTGCACAGCCCTCCTACTATTATGATTCATCAATGAAATAAGAAGAAAGGGACTTGGTGAATACTGAATATGCCTCTTCAGTTCTGGAGGAATAGAATTTTAGGTTTCTATGTATTTGTATGTACTATAAGTTTTGAAGATTTGCTCTTTATTCTTTTGTCAATTCAGCAGCAGTTAGCTAATTGAGAACTTGGATGTGCACCGATAGTGTACCTGCCCCAGAAGTTATCTTTAACTTTAACAAAAGGTTGCAGGTAAATTTGTGTTGTGAATTGTGAGAATTGCAAAAACTGGAGTGTCTGCACCTAAGTTTTCAAGGCTAAATTGATTCTTATTGGAAAAGTACCCATAGAAAAAAATTGTAACAACACTACACGAAGAAGGAATAAAAGTCCTTGGAAAAGTTAGGGAGGGGTTGGTTCTTATAACCAAAGACAAAAAATCACTATTATAAGAGAAAAATGGAATTGAAAACTTTTTTTTATAGCCCAAAAATATAGTGCATATATTATTTTTTGGCAATTACTTATATTTTTAAAACTACAAAAATTATGATTCTGACCAACAAAAATCATTTTTTTTTTTTTTTTTTTCAAAATACTAGACAAAGACAATATGAAGAATGATTTCATATCTATTTTTTTCCTCTCGTAAATGCGCATGGAAAATTTTCTTTCAAAGTTGAAAAATTTATTCAAAACATGAGTAAGTTGTAAAATTCTTTGCAGTAGTTTTTTGTAAAGTCAGAAACCCAATATCTTGTCCTAAAAATTTATCTTTTTTTAATTAAATTTTTGCACTAGTAAAATTTAATACTTATATCTACAAAATAAAATACTTACTATAGCTTTTCTCAAAAATCAAACCTCAGCATACTTTTTAAATCAAGTTCTTTCACTGTAAAGTTTTGAAAACATTTATTTCCCAGTACAAAAAAACATAATTTTTTTTCACATTTTTATTTTTTTAATTTTGGTTAAAATATTTAATACTTTTATCAATTGACGAGCTAACAAACACTTTATCATTTTTTTTTTGGATCGCACGAACATGGTATGCAAGTTTTTAGTATTCAATAATATATGTACCTTCAAGATCAAAATTTCAAAATAAACTAACTCGTTTTCAAAACATTGAGTTTTCCAAAAAAAAATTATTTTTTTCAAATACTAATTTTTTGAAAATTTTGATATGGCATATTATTAAGATTATATGCATCTTTCACAAAAACTTAAATCCGTCAAACCGTTTATGAGAAAATCGAAAACAAAAAATTTTATTCTATTATTCCGTTGAACTGTTTTTTGAAAAAAAAAAAAAGAATTGACCAAATTATTTAATTACATACTTACAAAACGCCAATGAAAAAATTTAATCAAAATCGTTGAGGCAGTTTTCGAGATAAGTTGATTTTTCTATAACGGTTATATGACAGGTACCGTTATTGATCTGATTTCTGTTTCGAATTCGATGTTTTTACGAATTCAAAACTCGCCCTTTAGTAACTAATCGAAAGTAAAAAATTTATTTTCTTATATATGGCCTCATATTTCCAAGTATCCAACCTTTCAACATTTTTTTTTCTTTGAATACTGAATATGGGATTTTTCGATTACCATGCGAGCACTCTGTCTGTGTTCAAATTTTGAATGGAAAACTCTAATGTTGAAATTTAGCGGTGCCTGAACCTTGAATTCGAATTTACAAAGATTCAATTTCAACAATAAAACTTTTTGAAACATTAATAGAATTGGTGTAAACAACAACACATTTGAAAAAGGCTGTCTGGAAAATGCTTTATTTCTTCTTCAATATACATAATTAGTTCTTATAATTTTACCTATAGTCTTATTCAACTCCATTCTAAACGCATAAAAAACTTCAAAAGTAGTAAAAATAAAACAGTCAAAAGATCCCAATATTATAATACTTTGATTTGCGATCAATAGATTTCACGATTGCAATCATTTTAAAAGCATTCAATAATGCTTCAAAAGTATTCAAATACTTCATAAAGATTTTAATCAAATAATCTCAAACTTTTTACTGCTTAAATCTGGCACCAATATGTTAAAGAAGTTACCCTCAAAACCCATTTCAAAAGCAATAGCACATGATTTTCCAACATTGTCGCTTGTATACTTAGAAGAAGATTATGTACTCAACAAAAAACTTCTTCCAGAATTAACTATAGTGATTTTCTTTAAGACAAGACTCGGTTTTAAAAATCAACTATCAATCTTAGACAATGCAAGAACTATGACTTATTCTGACACCACATATCAGATGTTTTCGTTGCTGTTTTCCAATTTAACAACATTTAACAGCACTGAACAAATTAGTCATAGCAAACACTTCAAAAAATCTCCAATTGCATCCATTTCCAAAACTAAGGGCATGAGAATCATGACTTTATTAAATACATATCTCATTCAAAATGATGTAGGTCTTCAAAAATGTTTAACTGGTCATAATTTAAAACCCTACACAAGCTTTTGACCTCTTGTAGCATTAGTCAAGCTAACATTTAATTGCCAACGACTTATAGCTGTCATCAAAGCTTGTAGCTCATTTTAAAAAGATACAATTATTATTCATCGTAATAAAACTGAACTTATAATTTTATGGAACCTTCAGTATAACAACTTCAATATTGCTAGAGCTGCTACTTCTGCTGTTTATTTTCCTAGGTTTATTGCAGAAAAACAAGGCGAAGGTCAAAATTTGAATTATACCTCAAAATATAAACTAAATTCATCATTTAGCTGGGAAATGCTTGCGCTACCGTTCATTCCACTTCGGACCATTTTTGTTTCTGGGTGTGTACAAATTAAAATCCTCCAACTCCAACTGCTATCAATTTGTTTAAATTCTCCCAGGTCCTGGCACAAGTTAAATTGTGTATTTCAGATCGCAACGTTCCTATTGCGCTACAATAACAACAACTTTCACACAGAGGGCGATGGTTCTTTGTTTTCGAATCCAAGTCGCCTCCTCAACGCCTCGCTTCGTTCTGGTGTGTGATAATGGTAGGTATTTTCGGTTATGGGTTTTGGTACCCTTGGGTTCAAGCAGCAATAGCAGTAGCAGCAGAAGCAGCAATGGGACCATTCAAAATTTGCATTACAATCGGTTCTCACCCGAAAATTGCCAGCTATACACTCCATGTACCGTAAAGTGTACATCTTCTATAACGGCACGATATGGGTGATGGGTTGCTATAACAACAACGTAATAATACAACGGCAACACAATGAAATCTTCATTAATTTGAAACACAACATCTTCTAACGGTCGTGGCTTTCAATCTTATGATGAAAACCCTTGGGTTTCAAAACATTGTTGCCAACTGTTGTGGCTGTTGTTATTATTTTTACTTTATGCACATTATTTATACATTTCAATAATTAATGACTAAAAAAAAGTACTTAAACATGGTTCCTACTTCTTCTAACTACAAAAAATGTCAATTATTTTTTTTAGTATTGGTAGATTTATTGAACATCTTAATTTTATAGCTCAAGCGCCAAATTTTCAACCAAATTTCGAAACTGAAGATGCCATCTGATATATCGTAAAAATACAAATTAAAAAGCTGTTTTTCAAAAAAAATAATTTTTTTTATAAGAAAAATTTTGTAGGTAAGTAGTTTAAAAAAAATTGTTTAGAAGATAATCTGTGAGGTTTTTTGAACGATTGTTAAAACATTTGTTTTTTTTTTATGCTCAAATTATTGAGAATCACATTAAGACACCATTTTATACAAAATTTCAAAAAATATCCAAAAAGAGCAGTTTTTGAAGCATTTGGTTTAAAAAAAAAGTATTTTATTTATTTTTCTAAACTCAATTTTTTTTCAAAATTTAAGTATTGAAAGCTTTTTATAAATTTTAGATGCTTTTTCATAAAAATTAAGATTACAACCAGATGAATCGTTTTTGTGAAAAACGAAAATAGTAAAACGATACTATAGGATGTAACGGGAGGAACCGTTCAAAAAAATTTTTTTTCATTTAAAGTGATTCGATATCTATTTTGACTTATGGTTTTTTTCGGATTTCCTGAAAGGCCAAATAAAAATGTATGGCACGTACCGTTATTTTTGGTCTTAAAAAAAAAACAACCTGCGGAGATACGCTCCAAAAGGTTTCAAGAAAATCCACCCACCGGTTTAGGATGTAGCTTGACAGACAGACATATATAGAATTGCGAGACCCACTGTTTTCGACTGCCTTAGCATAGTAATGTCAAGTTTGACCAAAAAATCGAATTCGATTTTTAACGCAAGTAAGGAATAAAATGGGCAAGACAGTATCATTTTAACAGACTTTGGCAGCCGTATGTCATTGATGGCTTCAAAGTACAAAACACATAATAATCCATCTTGTTCGGAAGAACAACATTCATTTGCACGAAGAATTTTGCCAACAAGGCCAAACCAAGAAGGAGTTGGTTGGTCCTTGCGGGTTCTTGCAGAGGAAATTAATGAGAATCGAGTATTCCCAAATTGAATAGTAAACTTCCAGCAGCACCACAGAGGCGGCCATCCAACTTCTAAGTCACAAATTCTATTTTTGTTCTATTGTCGTAGAGTATGTTGTTTTGCCTCTCTTTTCAATATCAAATACATCCACCAGGGTACGTAAATAAAAGTAGGTACCTATAGAACAAAACCAAAAAGAGTGTCCCTGTGCAAAAACCTTGTACCATAATGCTGTTATAGCAACAATAAGATGGAACCGTTACTGTTCTTTGTCTATGTGGCACCTTTATTCGTATCGCTCATCAAGTAGAAGTTTATTAATTTTATTAGTAGTTTCATTAGTGCTTCTTCCAACAACCTCACCAACCAATAACTCTTGGTTTTTGACGAAACAACACCCAGAATTGTGTTTTCGGAAGATGGATTTCGTCCAAAAATACAATTAAGATTTATAAGAAAGAGGTCCTTCACCATGCACACTGCACAATTATCAGCAGTCAGTAGTTGTCATAGTAATAATAAGAAAATTGACAAAGACAATTTTGTCACTGACAAATTTTGATATTTAATAGGTACCGATAAGACTTTATTAAAACTGAACGGTTAAAATGTTTAGAAGCCAAAAATGATAATTAAAATAAAGGAATCAAAGTATATATACGTATACGAGTCCTTCAGAATATTTTGTTATAAGAAATTTTTGAACAGTTATAAATTTTGTTACAAGATTTGGTTGATTGATTTTTTTCCCTTTGACAATGAGTTGTTTCTCTGAAATAATGCAATTTGTTGGAAGTGATTATACATATTTGCTTTTAACCTAAGAACTTAACTTGTTCAAAAATTTTAATCATTGGACTTAAAAATTAATTGGATTTTGAAAGCTTTACTGGTATAGTATAATGGACTATGATGTAGAAGGTTTTTGCAGCCATTAAAAACTTAGAGTAATATGGAGTAAGTGGATCAGGATAGAATCCAGTTAGGCTGAACTACTTAATGAACACCTTATAAGTGCTACCCTGACACTTTCGAGGCTCAGGCTTATAAGAAGTGGTTAATCAAGTTCCCCATCTTACGAGTTACACTAAGGATCTGGGCGTCGAAGTTGGGGGTCTTACTGCTAGGGTAACTCATAAGTGAAATCTAAAAAATACGATAGGAAAGAAGTCTGCCCGATGAATGGAACTTAACTATTGTTTCTCCGGTATTCAGGCAAAGTGAACTTCTAAACTGCCTCAATTACAGAGGTATCAGTCTTCCTGCATCTTATCCCGTTTGTCAATAACTTCAAATCCATATACCTATCACGTTTTTTATCGATCTTAAGGCCGCGCATTTAATATCTATAGATGCGAGCTATATAAGTATAGCCATACCTATCATTGGCAGCCCTTGCAAACTTGTCCGAGTAGGCTGGATGACAAAAGAGAGTTCATCCTTCATCAGGCTCGGAAAAGATCTCACCGATATTTGTTGCGAAAAATCAATGCTGGAAAGAAGGATATCCGCGTGAATTTTTTGTCCCGGAAGGATTTAGAGTGGAGGAGGAAGGAGAAGACCATGGCATCTATGGGCTGTACAATGGCACTGGCTTAGTCATATCGGTCAAGCTCGAATGACTTGGAGAATAAGTCATGCAAAGCAAATGTACCCCATCCTGTAAGTCAGGCGGCGCGGCGCAGTAAACAAAGACGGTGATCTTCGATTGGCTCAAAAACGTATGTACGTGATAAATGCAAAAACCAGAGAACCCATTGGGACATCGCTCAACTCAAAGATTTCTCGGTGCTTTAACTAGCCTGGATAGAGATGGTGCAACAGCGATATTTTTTATAATTGTTATCGATAGTTTGTATGGAAACTTAATTTTTTTTCTAAGATGGCGTCGTCCAGACTAGACATCACTTTTCTTACAGGCCTATTTGGGCTTTAAAAAAAACGCTCCCATTCCTTATGCATAGTTTTTTTTAACTGTTTGCAAAATTAACAAATTTGTAAAATCAGGTCTAGATCCTTCATTTATGTGGTTTTTGATTTTTTAGATTTTATTTCGTGAATTTTGGTTTGTGGAATTTAATTTTGTAATTTGAATTTGGAGCCAGCGTTCTTAACCCAATCCAATGTGAAATGCGACGTATGAAGTGCCATGTGTAAAATTTACGTTGCGCAGTCCTGAGTCCGATGTTCGGAGTTTGAAGTGAGAAGTAAGAAGTACAGGTACCAAATACGAAGTGCGGATTGCCATGCAAAGATTTAAGCACGAAGCATGAACGGCAGGGTTCGAACTGTGAGATGTGGAATTCGAAGTCTTTAGTGTGCCGTTTTCTGTTAAACTTAACCACGGATAAAGATAGGCGAAAAGCGATAATTTTATTTGTGTTATCGATAGTTTTTGTGGATTTTTCCATACTATGACTATGGCGTCCTTGAACCCAGCGATCGTTCTTTTCTATTATATGGTTGAACCTTTCATCGCGAAGAGATTTGACAAGCTTTATCCCACTAATGTGTAATTTAATTGGAATTACATTTATGAATGATTTTTAAGGGATTTTTATTAAGCCACATAAATTTGTTGTTGTTCATAATTAAACTTTCCGTCTAGAAATTTTAGTTTTGATTAATGTTTGTTTCACGAACCAGGCATGTATCTAAATGTCTAAACTGCTTTTATAGTCATGACATAAAATTCACTTAAAATTTATTATAAGTTATTCAATTCAATCTAATCTGAGTCTTGTTATGTATATTATGCCTATGTATATTGTGTGCTTTCAATTAAAACAATAACTTTTGTCCGAAAAATTAGTTTTGAATGATGGAAATGTGATTTTAAAACTTCAGACAAGTAGTGTATTGCCACCACCTTCTCTACTTTCATCACTAAACATTCATTTTCAGTTTTCCCAGTAAAACTTTTCATAATACCTATTATTATGTTTTATAATGTTTCATTATGAATACAGAACTGATCAAAGTGTTTAAGCATTTTGATTTTGAAAAAGTTAATTAAAATTCTAAAAATTTTTGGTATGACCTTTCAGATCTAGAAATTATTATTATTTTTTTGTTTTTGTGAGCAAAACATCCTGACGACCCTGGTTTATTTTTGGTGTTAATCCAGGTAATCAGTTCTTTTAGAAAAAATGAAGCGAAAAAATTTTGGTAAAAAAAAATTATGTCAATACAATGGCGGCAGTGAAATTGTTTTGCGCGTGGTGAATAGAATTGTTTTCACTTCGGGTCAGCTTACACTTCAATAAACAAAATTTAAACGTCAAACATAACGAAATGTTATTTTTTTTTGAATAACTGTATACTTTATATAATAAAACTTTTAATTTTTGAATTAAATTCTCAAAACCTTTTCGATTAGTACATGTTTTCAACAATGTTTACCTTCATTGTTGAAAACATTCATTGTTTGAAATTAAAAGAATCACCTAACTACAATTCGACATATATTTTAAAGTATCTTATTTCCACAGATTTGTAATGTGCTTTTTTTCAAACAGCACTGTATTCAAAAGAATTAATTTTGTTTTGTATATACATACATATGTACATAATGTAGGATTTGAAAATGAGTTTATTTTTGATAAATGATATGGAAAAAGGCTTCACAAAAGTGTTTTTTTTTTGCAGTAGAGAGAGAATAAGTTTTCATCCACAGTTTTGATAGTTAATGGATAACAATTAAATGTAAGTTGTATCATTTCATTAGGCAAATTAAATAATCCCATTATTTTGGTAAAATTAAAAAAAAAAAAACAGACAGATGGAATACTTTCAAAAACTTATTTGGAACAGAATATTTAATTTAACAAACAGTATGTTAGGGATAACATGAAAGTTTTGATAATTTTTAATCTTGGACTCGGTTTCGTCTCGGTCTCGCGGTGACCAGAAGCGGCGTTTGAAAGGACTTTAATCAAATTTAACATATATGTATTATGCAATTTAATTGCAAATGATGTGTTGCATTTTTTAAAAACTATAATTTCTTGCGTTGTACTTGCTTAAAGAAATATTTTACTAAGGTAGGTACGAACTACAGGATACTGGTCAAGTAAAAAAATTGAACTCAAGATATTAGTCCTCACATCATATAATGATACAGAACAAAATTCTTATTGGCTGTCTGTCTAAAACAATTTTTTTTTTCAAAGTTTTAACCTTAGGTTTTTATTTGATTCAATATACGCCAAATTAAAGTTTTTCCAAGTCCCAAAAACAACGGTAGGTACCTAAACCATATAGCCGTTATTTTTTGAAAAAAAGGCTCTATTTTTCAAAATTCATTTTACAAAATTCATATTTTATTTCGGTGTGCTTCTTCACATTTAATATTGTCCAACGACATCCTTGTTTTTTAATTTTTTTTATTCTAAAAGTATTTTATTGTACTTTATTATAAGAGCAACCTCATGCAAATCACCCTGTACATCTAGTACTTATGGTCGCAATTAAGAATTACCTCTGACCTCGCCAATAATTTTTTTTTTAATATTTTAGGAAATTTGCCACAAAAAGATAACTTACTACTAAACAGGGAGATCCAAATAAAATAGATGAAGAACTATGAGATTTCGGTACATATATGGAGAAAATTATTGACCAAATAAAAATGGCCACCGACAAGAAAAATTGATTTGCATTTATAAGGTTTGAAATTTAAGAAGTAAACTTTTTAAAACAAAAAAAAACGAAGAGTATTGGTTCAGAATTTTTTGCTATGTGCATCTATTATTATGTCAATGTAGAATTTTATGTTTCGAATTAAAAAAAAACGCAAATTACCTTTACTACCTATCACAAAAAAGTTCAAAAACAAAATCCAAAATGATAAAACAACAATTGAAATAAAAAACACCTAACCTCTTTCCTGTATTTAGTAAAAACCATATAAAGTATATACGCTAGCAGCAGCGAGTTGGGGGGACAATGTTCAAACAAAAGTATTCCATTATCGCATTTCTATTCGATTTTGGCACTTTGCATGTTCAACCATAAACGTATGTTTTATTCGTCATACCTACATAATGTACATATTAGTACTCACAACACAAAACATATCAACAAAAAATCCCATTAGGAAACAAAAAAAAATGTACGAGTTTTCAAGATAACCACATAACTAAATAGAACAATAATTACAGTTTAGTATTTCAATTGAATTTGAGCAATTCTCTTCGGGTGAGAGTACGGAACCGGGAACCGGCTGGTTAGTTCTATATTTTTATAGGTACTGTACATATTTTTTTTAAAGTAAAAATTCAATTTATCGTTTCATCCCTCTTTGAAGTCGACCCCAATCTAAAACTTTTTTCCATTAGATTTGAATTAGTTTTTTTTTCTTTCTGTTTTGTTGTTGTTTGTTTTTTATTTCAATCTAAATTGACTATGGCCAATTATCACATTCCCGAGATGCAAAATCAACAACAACAATGACCATACCGCCAAACAGCACCTAAATACCCCTAGGAGAAGAGTACCTATAGTATTATATTGTATAATGCACATACAACATAATCATCCCCCCCTATATCATCGTGACCTACTCAACGAACAATCACTTAGTCGCAAACACACCAGTCACCGTTATTTTAATGGTGAATTCGAAATCGAATCTAGGTCTTGGTTGTGTACTTTGCAGTGTGTAGTATCGCATCGCATGCATGATGACGCGTGTTGTAGTTTTTTAGTTCCAGATACAGTTATTGTTGTAGAGTGAGAGTATAATATTTTTCACTGCAGAACTTTTGACACATTCCGGGTCCAGCAAGAGTTTGCGCGTAACCGTTCACGGATGTATATCGATTTGTTCACCAAGCTAAAACCGGGTTCAAACTGTCACTTTGACAGCTACATCTGTACCATACAACCCAATCACCCCTCGCGCATATAAAAATGTCAGTTATTTAGTGTTAAGGTGTGGAAGTTTTCTTCGTCGGGAATAATTAATAATTTCTTCTTCGTGCCAAACAAATATTGAGTTAATTCGAAGAATGAAATAGCGGTCGTCGCTAACAAATGTCAATGTTTGTTGCCGGTAAATGTGTCAAAAAAAAGTGTTCAAAAGAATTTATTATTATCAGCAATAGCAGCAGCAGCAGCAATAGAACATGTCAAAACAGTGGTGACTGAAGCAAAACAACAAAAGATACAATGACTGTCGTCGCTCGTCAGTTCGTTAATAGATTGGCGATGTGAGTCACAAAGGGTGGGGTGGAAAAAAGTGTGATAATTGTAGAAGCCGATGAGTTTCTTTTCATTTGGAAAATAGATTCCCATTCCCCCCCAAAAACAAAAAAAAACCCTGATGGGAATTATAAATTTCTGACAATTGACACTTGAAAAGTATAACAAAAAAAAAACTTCTCCTGAGGGCGTGCGCTCATCATGGTGTCGCGTATTATTTTTTGTTTTTAAAAATGTGTACGCGATTATTTGTCAATTATAGGGTGTGAGAAATAATTTTTCCTTGTTTTGTTTATTTTGGGAGAAATTAAAAAGCAAAAAACAATTTTTGTTATCATAGAAAAGAAATCTTGAAATATTTGTGTCAAATTAAAATTAAATTAATATCGAAGACCATCATCATCATGGGTACGTCACAAAGTCAACTTCACCATAATACCTCAAATGCCAGCGAAGGAACCGCAGATGAATCATATTTTTCAAGTTCGAGTGGTGGTGGGAATAAACAACGCAGGAATAGTCGGGCGAAATTATTTGCTCGTTTTGGACATAGAAAATCAAAGGATCAACTTTTATCACCATCGTCTATTGAAGGCGGTGGTGGGGGTACTTTGGCAGATGTCGATGAAGCTTGTAATGAAGCAACTGAATTTGGTAAGTTTTCAAAATTGATATTGTTATTGTTCTTTAGGCCTATTTGCACGAAAGTTTGTTTTTGAAAAACATGGATTTAAAAATTTGTTAGTCATACCCTACTTGTTGACAAGCCTCAGATGGGTTAAGACTAAAGCCGGAAGCAAACAAATCTCGTGTGGTGTGTTATGTACTGTGTTGCTGTCACTATAACTTCAATGTTTTTCATTTATTTCGACAAATATATAATTCTAATCATATCAAACATATATGGGAAAGATAGCGACACACTCCTCCACAATAAACCACACGAAATCAATTGGGCAAAGCCTTGAGCGATATTGGCCTAGTTCATGCTTCTGAGATCTCACATAATTTTAATCCGTAAATTAGAGTGAGATAGATCTACATATATGACAGATTTTGTGCTACGATCTACGTTTAGAACGCTAGGTTCCTCCCTTTACTAGCATATGTATTTCGGAAACGGTTCTTCGAGAAATATAATCATTTTCGGTTTCAACGACCCCAAATTAGTTGATTTACGATGATGTTTTTTACTTGGAGCGAAAAATTGTTGCATGATCATGAGCATGTTCGAGCTCTATGCATTTCGAGAAAGATTTTAGTTAGGGAACAGGAACAAGAACTAAAAATTTCTTCTTTCTTATGAACATAAAGCTGTACTTTATTATTTTGCTTTTATGTAAACGGCAGAATCCTGGTTTGTGAGATCTTTGAAACTTTAGAACTGACGGCTTAGTGAATACGGCTTTGAAAAACGAATTTCCGTGCAATTGAGCTAAGTTAAAAAAATTTAGATTATTATTTATTATAAGGACTATCCTAGATACATAAATATTTGTGTTTGTTTTCTTTTTGAAATCCTATTTTAAAATTCCAGTTCTTTTTTCAAATGTGTAGATTTAAAGTTTAAACTTCTCTTTAGTAGAATTGTTGGTTTTAGAAACTATTTCCTTATAAGAGTTACTAGAGTATTAGATATCCATTTATACCTTATTGAGAATGACAAAAATAACAGTTGTGGTTCGTTTTATTTACATTTTGCGCAAATTTTAAATATCTTTGAAAATGAAAATTATAGTTCTGCTAAATACAATAATTTGTTTGTGTGTTTTTTTTTTTTATTTTGTAATGGCATGAATTAATCATGTTTTAAATTTTATTTAGAAAACACGTCTGGTGAATTGGCATTCTGATTTTTTTAAGTAGCAACAGAACACAAAAAACTGTGAAAAACAAAATTTATTCACCTCATGAACAATACGAACATCATCATCTCACTGGCCACACCTTAAGTAATCAAGTCTTTTGACCCACATATTATAGAAAGTGGTTTAACCCTTATGTTTTTATTTTATAATGGTATTCAAGAAAGGATGTAAGATATTGGATACATTTAGCGTTTGGTTAATGGCTAAAGGCTTACGATTAGGTTAATAAACTGTCAAACGGTCAAAATTATTTAAGGATATGTCTGCGGAAAATTTAAACATGAACATGCTTTCAAATTTTAAAATGACGTATTTAGTATGGAACAAACGTCATTTTAACAAATAAGTGCCTGTTAAAGTGTTTGGTGCAACCGACCATGATATTATTAACTGAAAGTCATTTGAACGACTGTTATCTGAATTGTGAAATATTAAATATATAAAAAAACTACACGAGCTCTGCAGGTTCTTAATTTAAAAATAATTTCAAAATCTGAACAAGGCTATCAGACACACACATAATTTGTCAAATATGATTTTACACAATTATACGTCCTTGTATAAATACCTTTGGTAAATTTATATATATATTAATTTATATACATATATATTTACTTACATATGTACCTACATATACATATATATATTAACTGAATAAAAATATCAAAAGTGACTATTTATTATGCCCATTTTTTTTTCTTTGTTTAAACAACTTTTTCTATTGATTTTTGAAAAGAAAAAACGTTACATTTAAACACTCAACTTCCCATTTAGGTGAACTTGAAAATCATACACCCAATGTTATTTTACCTCATGAACAAAACATACATACATACCGTGGTGGCCACAGAAATAGCACACTTTGTACCTACCTCTTATTAAATTTAAAAACAAAAGGAACCGTTGAAGTTTCAGTTTTAACTAACTCTGTTTTATCTCTACCACTGAGTTAAAGCGGAGTTAGTTAAACCTGCAGATTAAATGTTGCATAACTAATTCCACAAGCTATTTTTTAGTCGTGAATGACACGAAACACGA
The DNA here is from genome assembly GCA_958431115.1 of Syrphus vitripennis. Lineage (NCBI taxonomy): Eukaryota > Metazoa > Arthropoda > Insecta > Diptera > Syrphidae > Syrphus > Syrphus vitripennis. The sequence continues at coordinate 122,247,268 of OY288108.1, read as the reverse complement.
TCTAATTGTTCCTTATATTCAAATTTAATAAATAAATAGGTGTGCTACTTCTATGGCCACCACTGTATTTCTGTTCGAGAATTTCTCGGAACCCGCAAAATACGTTAAATCAAAAAAACAATGTTTATAATGGCGCCTACCTGGCCACTGAACATACCCTAAGCGGAGTAAAAGAGGTGCGTAGGTCGGTCCGTGCTCCCAAAAAGCTATTTAATTGTTAAAAAAAAAGCCATGGACACTTTACATCCCAGGTCTGGCAGACATACGATACATTACATTTAATACATTTTGTCGCATCTGATTTTTGAAGAAAACAATTCTGAAACCATATTTTGAAGAAGCCGGACCTTTCAAAACTTATATATCTTTTAAAAACGGTAAGAACACTTTTTAGAAAGAGACAAGAATATGTGTTGGAATTATTAAAAAATACCTTTTTTGCAACAAAACACTTTTACATACAAATTTAGAACAATCCGGCGGCGGCGTTAAGCAGAGAATACAACTTTCAAAATCAAATATTCAAGAAATGTGGCTAACGAGACTCTTAAATTCCAGTTGATAGTGACAGGATTGAATTTTGACATATTATACACAAAAATGCTTTAACTTTCTTTAAAATTTCTCCTTTGCATTTTAATGAACAAAGATACCAAACAAACCTATTGCATCCTCTGTTTCTGTTACCAGGCTTAGGGTTATCCATGAGCTGTCAAAACGCTAAATAATATATCCCGTAGTGTTATTTTATTTACAAATTTAAACCACACATTAATCTCATTTTTATTAATTTTGATCGTTATTTTCATTTTTAGCGATACAAATACTTTTATCGCGCAACACCGTTAGGGTAGGTATTCTAATTCCATTTGCCATAACGGTTTTATGAGTGGTGTATGAATATGAATTCAAAGTGAGAAAACGAACTTAAATTTATTGCTTCCTCACTTTAAGTAGTTTTTTCATTTTACCAGTTCTTCAAGCGTGAATTTTGCGGAGAGATTTTCTTCCCTTTCGTAGTTACCTACATACATATAGGTATACTTTGAAACTCTGACTGTTGCTGAGTTATTTTCCTCGAAGGATACTCAACACAACACACCATGTAGATGCAAAAGCAATGCATTTATGTTTGGTATATAAACCAACAAAATAAAAAGAGAAGAAAGTTGCGAGATGCACATAACTGTGTTATCTGTCATAAATTTGCCATATAACTTGTTTGGCTTTGGCAAGTCATGCAAAAATATAGAGCGGTACATTCTCATATTTCTTTTACATGTTACTGTAAATTCCCGAAATGTTGAAATTCTAGAATTTTCTGGTGAGACTTACATTTTTTGAGCAACGTTGGTTAATTTTTATTTCTTCGTTAACGCCGTTTTTGGACGCAGCTCTTTTCCTCCGCTTAAGGTATTTTCAGGAGGGAATAACATTTTTTTTAATATTTTTGAAAATGCATGGTCTTAAAAGCATGTATTGAATTATTTAAACAAAACATTTCCAACAATGGTGTGAAAATTTTGTATTACCAGGAAATTCTAAAATTTCGGAAACTTACGTTAACACATCCAACTGTGTGTTATATTTTTTTCGTCTCAAAGTCTAATGTCGCTGTAAAGCATCCTTTTACTGAAAGTTGGCATGAATCCTAACAGTTTTTGTTATTTAACAGTACACCTAGATGACTTTTACTTGGGTTGATTTCTTGATGTGGTATAGAATTGGAAGTAGGTATCTAAATATATTTTATATGAACTTGATTCCGATATCTTCTGAAGCAGAAGTTGAACAAAAAAAAAAAACTAATATGGTTCTCTGAAAAGGGAATTTAGGATGATAAGGTGCAAAAGCTGTTCTGATGTTAAGTGTTTGCTGCAGGTTTTATAAAAAACGAAACATCAAAAGTTTCTTTTAGAATTCACGCATCCGATTTTGATGTAGAAGTGTTTTCAGAAGATTGTCGGGGCTGAATATTTTTTTATAATGAACAATTTTTCTTCGATTTTAAAACTTACCATAAATATAGATTTCTGGTTCCTTAGGTATTGTTTGTAGTATTGGTGTGCGAAGTGTTGATATAATTTCTATTACAATCTGTTTTGGAAATATGTTCCTTTTTATTATAAACTTGAACATCCCTCCAAAAAAAAGAAAATGTTTAAAATTGCTTCAAATGTCATTAACTTTGTTTCAAATAATAGCAACCCTCGTGACTACCTTCCTTTTGACTTCAATATTCGTGGTCTGGAATGGACTTTTTCCCATGGGGATGACGAACACTTTTGAATAGCGTCTTTCTAAACACGAAGCCGTGTTTTTTGATGACGGCTTTCATCAAATGGATTAGGTCGTCTTTGTGAAAATAGGCGTTCGATGATCTCACAGTTTTGATTTTACTCATAGTAATTAAACAGTTCAACAAAATAAATTTTACAAAATTTACAAAAACAAAATATTTCGGAAAATTTCTTATGTAAAATCAGTTCAAATCATTCCAGTATACATTGTTCAGATTATTTTTGACAAATATCATAGTTATGGTTTTTTCTTAAAATAGAGTTGAACCAACTGATCGGAAAAAGAAAGTGGATTTAAAAAAAAATATAAATTGATATAAAATATTAGTACTCTTAGAAATGATTGAACATTTTACTGAAAAATTCTATACCGCGTTGACTATTGCCTTTGTTAGGAGCATATCATCTCGTTTATCCTTGAATTGATTTTCCAAAAAATTGAACTCTTCAAAGAACAATTTTCAAAAATTAATATTTCTTTATATTTGAATTTGGTTAAGCGTTCCAACTATTCTCATATCTCCTTGTGGTATTTCTTAGTTTTCTTGTTCTTCATAGACAACAGTTAAACAAAATTTCAATCTTACTTCCACTTATTCTAACACCTAAGTGGTTTAAAATTGACGTAAACTCGTTAAAGAACGTAAAGTCTGCACGTCAACGTAGGTTATACTTCTTTCAGTACGTACATTGTACATACATATATACTTATATAGCACATGCCTGCTCTTACTTCGTCCAAAGTTCCTAGAGCGTACAAAATTAATATTAAAATTTTCCACCATCATGATGACAGAGATGATTGCTCCTTCCATAGTGGTAAAAAAATGTATCAGCTTCAGTAACCTTTACATGATTTAATTTTTTTCTTTCTTCATTCTTTTTATGATGCACAATGAAACGCATAAACTGCTTGAGTGTTTTTTTTTTGTGTCTCCTTGATTTGAATTGTTGAAATGGTATTAATCTAAGGATTTGAGAAAAGGGATTTGTACATATATTGTACATAGATGCAAAACTTTCCTTTTTCAATATCTAATGAGGTTGGCAAATGCACTTCTATTGATATCTTATAGTAAAATCATAGAAATTAAATAACAAATATTACGTATACGCCCGAGTCATCGAAGGATTTAATTTTAGCGTGTGCGATTGGGAATCGTGTTTTTGAATTTTATTAGGATATGTTTATTTGAATTTGTTTAAGGACAAGCTATAACAGTGTACCGAATGTTATGTTTGTACATAATGTATTAGCAATGAAATTGTTAAGCAATTCTAATAGGATAGCAATACAATATTTAACCAAAACTAGCACACACATAAAAAACATAATTAAATTAAAATAGTAGTTGTGGTTCTTTTCAATTTTCTCAAAAATTAAAAGGCATAAAATCATTTAGTTCTCAGTTTTTGATTGAAAATTTATAAGATAAACAAATTATTAAAAAAAAAGTTATATTTAAACTTATGGTTTTGAAATATTGAATTTAAAAATTTTTTTTTAACTTTTTTTTGCTCAAATTTTGAGTTTAAAATAAAATTTTTAGAAAACTATTCATAGTTTTGACTTCATTTAAAAATTGGCTAATAGAATAGAATACTGGGGGAGAGTACGATAACTTGGGCGCCGAAAATCGATAACGGTTTTTTGTAGAGGGGTCCAAAACAAGCATTTTTTACTATGGGAGGGGGGGTCTATCTTGCCCCGTTTGGGCGGGAGGGGCAATTTTATGAAAAGTGTACTAAAAGTAAAAAAAAATCATTAAAAAATAACGGTAATACTTACAGTTAAGTTTAATATTGTTTTAAGTTTTATCTAGTTTTCAGTTTTTGATAAGGAATCAATAAGAAAACCGAATTCTATAAAAAAAATTTATGTGAAATCTTATGGTTTTGAGAAATTACACTTCAAACTTTTTTTTTGTGTTTTTTTTCCCGAATTTTGTGTTTGAAACTCATTTGTTCGAAAACTGTGTATAATTTTTGATTGATTCAAAAAGTGGCTTATAGTACAAAATACTGGCTGTAAAAAACAATATTAAACTTAACTATAAGTATTACCGTTATTTTTTGATGATTTTTTTCCACTTTTAGTACTCTTTTCATATAAAAAACCGTTATCAATTTTCGGCGAACAAGTTATCGTACTAGTGCCGAATACTGGCTTTAAAAAAACGTATAAAACTTAATTGTAAGTATTACCGTTATTTTTTAATTTAACGTACATATTTTTTAAATTACCCTTGCCGCTTAAACGGTGGGAGATGGACCCCCTCTCCCATAATGAGAAAATGCTTTTTTTTTAACTGTTTTATACAAATCCGTCATTGAACTTTGTCGCCTGAGTTATCGTATTCTTGCCAAAAAGACTATACAGTGTACATTGTACAATTGTGAAAGAAATTTTTATAAAATTTTGGATTAGAATTTTGCTTAGAAGAAGCAACTCAAGTTTAGCTTAAATACCTACATATGTATGTACCTACATATTACTACAATTCTCAGGTTCTTAAGATTCAAAGTTATGTACATACCTATACCTGTTCTGGGTACAGTGTATTTAACCTACATCAACCTATAAGATAAGCTAAAATCATAGCTGTGTATAATATATTAATTTAACATAGTTCCCTTGGTAGCATGAAATTCTTTACGCCAAGATTTCTTTCGTCACCTCATAGAATATGACACACTAGTGTTTCTTTATTCTTCTTTTTTTCTAGAACAAGTAACGAGGTCTTTCGGATGACAAATCTCGGAATCGCTGATAACATTTTCATTTACCCATTTGCTTATTTTCAGCTTTAAAACAATTTAATAGCGCAACATTTTAAACAAGTTTGCACGATACTATTTGAAATGCCGAATATCATACTAAAATTTCCTTATGTACAGTAGGTATAACCTTGTTTAAGACTTTGCGCTAAAATATTTACTCATTCATTAACTCCTATCCTAAAGTCTGTTGCATGTGACGTCATAACTAATTTCCATTAAACAGAAACAAAAAAATAAGTTCGTATTTTGTATTTTTGTTCTTTTCTTCTATTATGTTTGCATAATTACTATGTTGTGTTCTGATTCTTAATAAAAGTAATTACCTTCCATGGTATTTTTTTGTCTGTAGTTTTGCAAAGAAAAGAAAGCAAATTTATGCAGCAACAAAATAAAAATAAATTATAACAATTCTTTCTTCCCTCTCCTTTAAATCGAATCAGCCAAAGATCATGGCAAGAAATGGCACAAGAAACAAACAAAGAAAAAAGAAAAACTCACAACAAAACTAAAATCAATCTCAAAAGAACCCACAACACCAACAACAATATCAAAGCAAATCAAGAAACATCGAATAATAACAACAGAACAAGATGCCAAAGCAGAGCCCGAAATGTCATCGACCCAAGAGCTCAAGCAGACATCAAGCATCACTGGCCCGGGCCCCTCTGCCACAACCAAAAGTGGTGGTGAAGTAAAAAATAATACCCCCTTGGCCATTGAATCAGTTGCGGTGCAAGTCATAGCTGGGGAAGCACCATCACAACAACACTCACCAACAAAGGGAATCACCAGTGGTTCGATTCAGCTTCAGTCATGTGCGTCGAGGCTAGCTATGGGAGTTGAATCACTATCGACGGCTCCTTCTGGAACGGGAAACATTGCTATGCCGGTGTTAGCACCAGCACGACAAATGGCAGCACCTAACCAAGTGGAACCTTCCAGTGGTGGCATGGCTAGCGCTAGTGTCGAAGCAACAGATGTTTGCCATTCAATCGGCTCAACCAGCAACATCGACGACGCCACTGTCTCAACTGGAACGAGTTGTATCGTTGATGGTGGTGGTGATGGCGGTTGTAGTTTTTCCAATGTTGTTGGTAACCTAGCCTCAGCAGATGAGTCGACCCCGGGCCCAGGCAGTAATAATTTGCCTTCGGTTCTCGATGGTGTTCCGTCAGTGTCGTCATCATTGTCGTCTTCGTCGTCGTCTTCACATTCGGAAGTAACACCAACGGATGTCAAGTTGACAGTTATATCGAAAAACAATTCCGGTGCCGGTGCCCGCCACCATCAAGTCGAGACAATTATTGTGCAAACTGAATCGTGGAAAACAGCAAATACCTTTAAAGCAGTCCTACATCATCAGCAGCATCAGCAAAACCCGTCCACGTCGTCGTCCAATACAGGTGGGGAAAAAAGTAGAATTATTCATTTGTTGTTGTTTTTTTTTATTTTGTTTCTACATTATGTACATATTTGTGACCCTTTTGCGTGTTTATGTTGTGTTTTCTTTGGCAATTTTTTTTTTCTTATTTTGTTTTGCTCTTTTGTTTTCTTTTTCTAATCATAAGATCTCGCACACCCACCTTAAGCAAACGGCTGAGCTCACACTTAAATATACATACATAACGCATAAGCTAACTAGCTGAGTTGCTCAACATTGCTTCATTGATTCAAATATATTTTTTTACAATACTTGTTGAATTAAAAATAAAATGCCTGCCTTGATTGCACGAACTTGCTCCTATGTTAAAAATGTTAAAAAAATATAATTAGAGAAAAATATGAAAAGCAAAAAATTCCTTATTTGAATTGCTAAAATCAGCCAAAAAAGATGATTTAGAAATTTAAGTTTTAAGATTTTTTGAAGAAAATTAAATTTTCTATCAAATCCAATGATATAAAAAATAATTCAAAAAATATTTAAATATGGAAAACTAACAAAACCCAACTTAAAATCTTCTACTAAATTGTTCTTGTTTTTTTATCCGTCAAATAAAAGACATTAGATATTTTTCATTGACAAATGGACTATGCTTAAATCTTAAATACGAAATTTACTTTCAGCTATAGATTACTCTATGTACTATTCTTTAGAAAAAGTTTTGCATTCATAAAAAAGACATTACCATAATAGATTTCCTGAGGAGGAACTTTGATTGTTTTAATCCTGATACTAAAATTTTCTGTCATACAACCTTTAACGAAAAACTTTTGCACTTTATGTCAAAAGTGGCTCCAACGATCTTGATTAAAATGGATAAAAAAATTTTGTTTACACTTCGCATACACACTTAACATAACATGTTACTGTAAGTTCCCATGTTGGAGAAATGCTTACCGTAACACTTATGTACAATTTTTCAGCAAAATTGTTAAAAGAAAGAAATGTCTTGTTTTCATAAATTATCCGAGAAGTGCATTTGTAAATTTTAGATTTGCTGTAATCCGCGAAACATTCCTCAACTCGCTTATATTAACGCCTGCCTGGCGCCAATTTGTAGCCGGACACTTTTTTCGACCCGCTATGCTAAGTAGATAACGGGTCATTCATTTGGTAGTTTTAAGTTGGTAATGGTGGCATTTAACATCTGTCAAACTCAGCTGTCATCTGATTATCTGAAGTGTCATAATATTAGTTGAATGTTTGGCATTTACGATAGTGTATCACTTAATAATCGAAACCTTTCTACAAATGCAGTGATTCCAACGTAGCCACTTTTCGCACATTGCGCGGTCGTCACAATTTAAATAAAATTACTTGTTTTTATCGATTTCCCGATAACCGAGTTTTTTGTATTTTGAATTTGTTCCTTTAGAAGTTCCTGGTTGCGTATTGTCACGTTTTGGTCAATTCGCCACCAAGATAATGCGATTTTACATCGTTAGATTTTTTTTCTATATACGCGAATAATCTAAGAACTCTTTACCGCTTTAACCGTTGAAGAGAAGTATTATTGTATATGGAAATAGTTTTATAATTTTTTTAAGGATGAGCCGTTCTGGAGATATGGGTTCTAACTAGAGCACCAAATTTTTTCGAATCAATGAAATAAATTTTAAAAAAGCGTTTGTCAAAATATCTGCCTACCCACAGCCACTTTGTTTTTAATTTCACCTTAGATCGAAATCATAAAATTTGAGTTATGTGATTATGCATTATGGAAATTATTTTATATTTTACATTTTGTGGTTTTATCAACATTTTTAATATCTCTTACACTAAAATACCAAGAAACTTAAATAATATCCAAAAAATAAACAGTTCTTGCTGTTGTTGTTTTCATGGTAGGTATAACTTAAAAAAATATAATAATGAAATTTTAAAATATCAAAACAAATAATTTTATGATAATTTACAAAAATTAACACTTTTCAGTGTTTTTCCCAAATCCACTCGCATATAAAAAAAAAACAAACACTGTGCGAAAGGCGCCACTGAAACTCAAACCATTACTCGCATAGTGCCATACCTGTTTTGGAAATGTATCACTTTCCAGTGGTAAAGCGTAGAGGTTTTGTTATTAAAGTGATGTGTGGTACCGTGGGTGGTTGGGTTTTTGGTATGCTAATACAAAAAGCAAACAACATATTGACATGTCATTCTGGTTCTTCGTGTATCGTGTTCGTTTTTTTTGTTATTTATTTATATTTTTTTTTTTTTTGTTTAGTTTTATTTTTTCGCGTTCGTCAAGCGTTGCGCGTAATGGTCTTTTGTTTACATTACATAAATTTGACACAAAATAAAACGATAGAGACAGCAGAGGAAAATATATTTGATTAGATATTTGATTTCAATCACTTTACACACTTGCAGCGCAACGGCTTGAAGTTGAAGCCATATTGCCAACAATGATGGCGTGTCAAAGATTCGATTTGATTAAATTTTCATGCTGTAATGGAATTTATGGAGATAGAAATGGAAATGTTTGACATGAGCCTTACAATTCGATACAATGTAATTTAATTTGGAACTGTTCAAGTTCGTATACTCTTACCTACTCGTAGGTAGGTTTAACGTTTAGATTGTATAGAATAGATTTTATTTCAAATTCAAGTGGAGCACTCGAAGTAAATCTGATAGATCCATATCTCTAAGTTTGGTTTGCGTTAAATTATTGAGGTATTATTCCTGGTATATTGTATTAATGCTGTATTGTTTGAAAGCTATTTTAATTTTGTTTTCAGAAAAATAACGAAGGAGAGCTTGAGGAGAAATGCAATGCCTACTTATTTTTATTACTTCTATAGATTATCTAGGTGATCTATATAGGGCTAGAAAATCAAAAGATGTACTTATTTTATTATTATTACACTCAACATATTCTGTCCAATAAGCTTTTAAAAGTTTATACAGGGTGTGCCTAGCCGCAATTCAAAGAAGAAAAAGAAGAACAAAAAAGAAGAAAAAGAAGGAGAGAAAGAAGATTAATTTCAAGAAATGCAATGAATCAATCCTAGTACAAGGGCGCCCAGCATTAAAAGCAAGAGGCTGGCACAAAGTTCCTCTTTTGCAATTTTCCGTGAATATTTAGAAACTAAGCATAAGTATGTATGTATGTCTTGGCCGTTTCAAAATTCTCTGATCGTTTGATGTCTCAGAAACTGTGGAATAATAATATGACGACCAGTAGGTATGGGTTTATTTAAATCAACCACGGATGCAATCCAGAGTAGGAGAATAGAACCATCCCAAAATCCTGTCAAACGCCCCTAGTGAAAAAAAAAATTAAAGTGGGAGAGTTTGTGGTCTCAATCTTCTAGACTTGAACAGGAGACTCTAGACCATGACCACTTTCGGTAAAAGTAGAAGAAAATGCCCTCTCCATCGCATTGTAATTCCTGAACAGCTGTAACGTCGGCCTTATAAGCCTATCAAAAGTCTCCACTAATTGTTTAGCTGCATGTGGTCTATAGGAATAGAACTTTCCACGAGCAAATCCGAAATGTTGTTCTTGTTTCGTTTACTGATGTCTCCAATCAGATCCGCTGCTTGCTGTTGTTTTTGGAAGCAATTTTTTTTTACAAGAGAAGAGAAGTTAATTCAATGCTAAGCCACCGTGAATGAAGCCCTACTATAAATGAAGCAATTAAAACAGCAACTTGTAGTGCTGAGGTTCGAATATATCAGAGTAGCCCATATAATTTCTTTTCCAAGTAGTAAGGCGTACCTGGAAAGACAGTCACGTTGATTTCATCCATAGACTTCAAAATTTTCCATCAATTCGTTGGACTACCTTGGTTTGAATCAAAAATAGAAGGAAAAAATGAGGCCGTCAGTGCAATAGTGGCGTTCCCCACTTTTTTTCAAAAATGAGTTTTTCATGAAAATAGGTCCCTTAATATGTCTATTTTAATACAAAAATAGTTTTATGCAGCTATCTACACTCAAAACCAGATGGCACTCAAAAAGGTGTTATTGCATTTTATAATTTGATCATAGTTTGAGTGCAATAGTGGCGTAACCTTCATACTTCTCTTAGAAACTGTTTGCTTCGGTATAGATTGTGACCATTTCCTTTGGTATACATATAATATGGGCAGTGTAAAAGTTCACACGCATGTTTGGGAAGAGTCTACAACGTCAAGGGGGCCTCAAGAAATTGGATCTTGTTTTATGCAATATTTTAAGAACGTTGAACAGTCTAAAAAAAAATTATTATGTATTCTGATCAATGTGGGGGCCAAAATAGAAATATAAAACTTTCCCTGTTGTGTCAATTAATGATATACCATCCCGATTTTATTGTTAAAGAAATGGTTGAATGGCTTGAAATTCAGTAATTACATTTCGAAAAAAATAAAACATTTTCAATTTTTTATAAGTATTCCAATGAAATTGATGTTTTATTCGAAGAGGTAAATGTAAATAAAAGACAATCCGTGGATATTAAAAAACCTCAACCAGCTTGCGGAACCTAAAATAAATGATAAAAAAAGAGAGACTTAATAGAACTGCTTCAATTTATACCACCAATCCATCACTTTTTTTTATAATAATTTAAAAACGTCAACAGGTGTTCCGATTGAAAAATTTGAAGTTTTATCAGACAAGGAATAAAATCATTAAAAAATAAGTAAAAATGTACACATAATTTTTTGTTGTTGAAATATTGAACTATGGAAGAAATAAAAAAATAATATAATAAATTTGGCGTAACCTTTCTTTTTTCTTTATTTTTAATGAAAACCATGAATGCAATAGTGGCGTAACCCACTTTTTTTTCCAAAATAATGTTGAATTAAAAAAAAAGAAGCTTGCCCTACGAAATATGTCCTTTTTCAACGTCTTCTACGTTTTTAGATTAATCAAAAATGTCAAAGGGAAAATACAAAAAATGTTTAAAGAAACTCCGTTTCTTAAATCTCTCGTAACTCGAAAGTGAATTTTATGGCTTACGCCACTATTGCTCTCACGGCCTCAAATAAAACTTCCTCTAATTATTTTTGCAAGCATTTATTCTTTTGTTACAAAAGATACCATTTCCCGACCAAGACAAATCTTCTTCAAATTCTCAAATGAAAGTGTTGAATATTGAAGCAATTTCCTCCTAACTCCTCCATACAAATTATAATCCATAATATCTATACCAATCCCATCATAAAGGATTATATTATACATAATTATTATCCTTATGTTTAAGAGGAAGTATTTAACGTTAAAAAAAAAATTATAAAATTAGGTTACTTCGTGCCTGAGCCCCATTGTCAAAGTTGGCTGACGTTTTATCTATTCAGCTTAGCCCTTTATTCAAATTTTCGAAAATATCCTTATCATTGGATATTCCATCCGGTATTCCATATAGCTTACCTTAATTTGCAAATTTTAAGATACGCCTTGTTCTTCTTCTACATTTAAATTATATTATATTAAGTAGGTATGGCGAACAAACCATACCTTAACCTGCTCTTCTATATCGTCCACAGTCCACACCACACCCATCGTTTTTCTCAAAGCGCGTGAGTAATTCCCATTCAAAGAACTGCGGATTCATTCCCAGCAGACCTTCTCCGAACAGCTGGGTGTGCTTTGAATATGGAAAATGGAATCTAAGATTGAAAACCCAGTGATGCGAAGCGATGGTTGGGTGGTAAGTCAACCTCATTAACTACCCGTGAGCACTCTAAAGATAATGTTGCTGAGGGCATCAAAGGCCACCAGTGAATCGATGTTGTAACTACTATGAGTATGCTGGGTTCGCTTATTTTTAACTGATGCGCGGTTGTGAAGACTTTTAGTGCTTTGTATATTGTACCTACAAAAGGCTCTGTTGTGTTTATCATGGTTGATAGGAACCTGGGAGCATTTTTAAGGTAGCTTCAATACATTATAACAAAGAAAAAATAAAAACAAATCGTCGAAGTGGGAGGATAAAAAATGTTTCGGAAAAGGAAATTTTGCCTGGGGACAATGTTATTGCGTTTTTTTTTTTTACTTGTTATGATTGATGGCTTATAGATAGATTGGGGGAAAATTGAACAATCACATTAAAGTGAAGCCTGATGTTAAATACTGTTTGTTTACTGTTTTTTTTTTAGGAGTTCGATGCCCTAAGATAGAATTTGACTTAATGTACCTGTATATTGTAGGTATTCGGTTTTCTTTAAAAATAAAAATAGACTTTTTTGAAGAGTATTGCGATCTTTCATAGAGTTTCATGGCAGAAAAAATCCATCATTCTGAATTTTGGGAAGCGACTTTTTTTTAAAAGACTCTTATTAAACCTAAGAGTTTTACTTCCCTTGTCCTCTTTAAGTAACACTTCCTTGTGGACAATTTTATTTGCTTAAATTTTGTATTGCAATTATTTCCAGTACCATCTTCATTTATCACATTGCACAAATAATTTATTTTTACATTTTGACAAATTTTACTATCGGTACTTTTTTTCAACCATTTTTTTTTGTTTAGATGGAACATTTTTTTATAAAACACTTTTCTCAAAATTTATTTTTGGGAATTTTTTTCGGCATTTTTTCATTCGTCAAAACTTTTTTGCACAATTTATTTCTCCATCAATTTCTATTTTTGGGGTTCAAATTCAAAAAATTTTATGAATTTTTTTTTAATATAATTTATTTTGGTCAAATTTTTAAATTTACATTTATTTTTTTTACATTTATTTGAGAAAAAATTTTTTTATAAATATTTTTTTCAAAATTTGAAAATCGTTTGAGCCTTTTTTTCAAAACATAAATTTTATTTAAGTATAGATTTTTTTAATAATGTAAATAAAAAGTATAATAATTAGTACTATATCCTGAAAAGAAAATTTCAAAAAAAAAGTTCACCAATTTACAAAATATTGAGTTTTCAAATAAAAGAATTGTTTTTTTTTTTTTTAAATAGAAGAAAAAAAATATTTTGGAAAACTATTTCTTCAATGAACTACTATCCAGGTACCGTTAGTCTAGGTGATAAATATTCTGCCAACTTTACAGACGTTGAAAATGTTGTATTGTGATAAAGAATAAAAATTCTTTTGTTGAAAGTCAACCACGTTTAACCACAAAAAAAAACAATTCCCTACTTAATCCAGAACCTTGCATTTGGATGTGTAGAGATTGAATTTTAATAAGTAAAATTTTTTCAAACAATAAGTTTTCCGTATTATAGAAGTACATACATAGGTATTCTTCTTAAAATAATACGAAAATCTTATTAAATTTCAAAATCTGATTTCTCTATAGAAATACATTGCTGGAAAAACTTTTTCTTTTGTTGATTTAAATAAGATTTCGTACTAAAGTAGATTTTTTCTTTCTGAGCTTAAAATACAGACCGAAATAATCTGATCTATCTATAGCGAAATATCGAAATATATTTTTAACTACCACCTTTTTTCATCAGACAGCAGTAAAACATAAATTTTGACCTACAAATCCAAAGTTGAAGTGTAAATGAAATCCGTTTTTTGACTAGCTTGTTAAAGTTTTTTTTTGTGTTTACAACTTTGGTAATGGTCACTTTCTACATACATAGTATAAACACATTTTTCACTTTTAACTTACATCTTATTTAACCCGATTCAAATTTCCATTCATATTGTCATATTTCCTTAAGGTCAAAAGTCTTAAAACAAAAAAAAATAACTCCATATCTTTTGTTTTCGTGAGTACTTAATAAACCATGCACACTTTATTTCCATTGACAAACCTATGACTTCAATGATCATAGTGCCTTACCAAAAACCTCTAAGGTGTGTGTTGCATGCATCACTACCCGCATGTCATTGAAAATTGATATTCAAAACCGCCAACCTCTTTGATTCTTTATGTAACATCAAATATAGTTTAACCATATAATTTTATACAATCGCCATACTTTCGCTGAAAATGTCTACATTCCTCAAAACAAAACTACTTCATGTTCTAGGTCCCTTCCAAGACCTCATTAATACCTCGAAGTTGTGCGACTTAAGCCTTATTTGATTGTCTTCATATAAATAATTCGCATTCCGATTTAACACAAAGTCAGACTATCCAACCGAGATTACAAGCTATAGGCATTATCGTGCGTGAGCGCGTTTGTATCGCACAAGCCACAGTCAAAATCGCGCAGTTCTTTTGGGCAGAGAAAGTCTCAGTATGGTACGTGATAACAAGAATATGCCCAATTGACTAATTTCCATTCCGATCACACTTCAATCGGATGTGCAACGGAACGCTCGCAACTCCACTTTCTTCCATACAATATAATCGCAGCGTGCTTACGTCGAATTCGTCGTATTTGTTACTGACCATCATTATAATCGATTTAACAATGATCTATTGCTATAGATTGATATTCACTTCCCACATGACACATTTGTCCAATTCGTGCTGCTCAAATGAGTCCCAGCACTGTTTAATTGAACGAACTTTTAGTTGGTCAGTCGGTGGCTATCAGTCAAGGTGTCTTCAAAGAAACGCACGCTTCGAAGCAGGTGCATAGCGCGGCTATCTATATATCTTCAACAATCATGAATTTAATAATAAGAATTTTGTGTTTTGGCTTGATTGCCCTTCAATTTGTGAGTGCTGTTCCTTCAAACGAGGATTCGTACCTGCAAGCTTTCCAGAGTTCCCAACATCCATCAGAGCAATATGGACCACCTCCAGGTTATAACTATGAACCGCAGATTCAACAACCCCAGCAAGAGTATGGTCCCCCTCAGGGGGTATATGGACCTCCACAGACGGAGTATGGTCCTCCGCCGGTAGCACACACGGAGTATGGACCTCCCCCGGTAGCACACACGGAGTATGGACCACCACCGGTAGCCCACACGGAATATGGTCCTCCCCTGGGCCACACGGAATATGGCCCTCCCCCGCAAACAGAATACGTCAATCATCATCCAGTGATCTACCATCCTATGAAGCACCAATCAATACCTTATAATCATCAACAAGTGTCGCTTCCCGAATGGCTTTTGGGCAAGCTTAAGTTAAAGTTAAATCTTTTCACTTTGGGCAAGATCCTCTTAAAACTGATCATCTTCAAGAAGATTGTCAAGTTTATCGGAATTATTTGTCTGCTGCTGTTCCTGCCCAAATTGGGAAATATGTTTAAGATGGATGAACCTGCTGCCGATAGTGGAGATATGGATGCATCAGTTGAGATGAGGGACTTCCACACTGACAGAGATTACTTTAATGTGCGTTTGGAGGAATCAGCGAGACAGGTGATGAAATCTCTTGAAGATTTTACAAAACGATATGGAAGCCAACCCAGCAGTAGTTAGGTGGTGGTTTAAGGTCAAAACGCGTTTCCGTTTCCTGTAGTGTAAATGATTTATTTATTTATTTATTTACTATTATTTATTAGTTACATTTATGTTTAAAGCATTTATTTAGTTCATAAGACAATTACAAATAATAATCTTATTAAAATTGTTTTGCTAAAATCTGTGTTTTTATTTATCAATTTTGAAGAATTCTGGCGTACAGTTAATTTTGTACTGTTGACTCCATCTCAGGTTATCAATCGACATGAAGTGCTCCGTTTTTTGGTTTTAACGACAAATATAATTTATCACGTCAAAGTTTAATAGAAATAGTGAAATTTTTATTCGAAAAAACGGCTTTATAATTTTGGGTCAGAATATGGAGTGAAATAACAAAATCACGAAAAATCGATATTCAAAAAAAAAAATGAAAAATCTGTAAGCATCTATAAAATCCTGCATAGAAAAATGGCTGCAACAAAATTAGTTCCTAACCAAGTATGTACATGGGGATCCGGAATCTTATCAAACCAAGTTGAAACCATTGCTGGCCTAACTTGTTCTATTTAAATAATTTTTTTTTCATTTGAAAAAATAATGCATTTGTACCGTTATTCCAAGCAAAGAAATTCTTGTCTTAGAACTGATTTGTGAACATTTTTTCTATCCTAGGTTTGGAAAACAATTGTGGTTAAAAGTCAATTTTGATTTTTTTTTCCTCAGACTTCTAGGCAGTCTCTAGAATCGAATTGTTGTTCCTCATTTTTCCCTCAAAAACAACACGAGACTGAAATTTTTAGATTTTGACGAGCCCGAGACGAGGCTAACAAAAATGTCGCGGTTTTGCCCGATGGTGTCGTCTAGTAGACAGACACCCCATGGCAATCAATGCTAAAGCACCCCTCCATAATTATTTTCATATTATAACAGCTGTCAGATAACGATCCAAATAGGTTATTTATTGACCATTACCTTATTCATTTTTTTTCATTTGGCAACAAAATAATATCAAACCATTCCAGCAAATGTGACAAGACCAATAAATACTCATTTGTATGTATGTGTAGAAGTAAAAATGCAAAGTGATTTAATTAAAACTCATCGAAATTGAAGTTAACATGAGTTTCTGTAACAATAATCATTAATTTATATTCAATTGACAAGGCAAACAGTATTTCTTAGCCAAAAGGTGTATTCGAGTTGATTTTGTAGACTACACAGTTGCATATTTAATTGAACTTAAGCTGCATTTTTTGGGCGAATACTTAATTATTGTTAATTTAAATAACTTGGAGGCAGGGTGTATAATGAATCATGATTATCATTAATTTAATAATGAAGAGATCTCTTTTGTTGGCATTATCCAACAGAAGAGAAGATAACAGAATATTGTTTTTGCTGATTTTTATTTAAAAAAGGATTTCATTTTTCTTTTCTAATAATTCGAATCCAAACCTCTGCATATATAGTTTTTTATTTAATGAACTACAATTTTTTCCCCGATAGTCCAGTTGGACATTATAATTACGAGTGAAATGAAAAAAATTAGGAGCAAGCTGAAAGAATTTTCAAACAAAAAAAATTACAAAGAAAATGAGAGAAAAAAAATATTGGGGATACAAAATTTGCAAAAACAAAAATGTCAGGAACACCCAAGTGAAAATGTTTTTGAACTACTAGAATACAAATTGGGCAAAAAATAAACATTCCTTCTCAAAGAAAAAAATAAATAAAATTTTTCAAAAAAAAGTGTCAAAAAAATTTCAAAAATATTATTATAAAAAATTAAATTGTGGTTAATAATTCTGCCGAAACAAAATTTTGGTAAGAAAATGCCTCAAAAGAAAACTGTCGTCAAAATTAAAATTTGTCAAACCATAAATTGTCAAAAAAAATCTTCAACGGTTGAATAAAATTTCAAAAATGTGTACAAAAAAATATTGTCAAAAAAAGGCATTAAAAATTATTTTCAAAAAAAGTTCTGTCAGAAAATTGAAAAAATCATATTATCAGTGTTTCCTGTAAACAACGGCTTATAGCTGACTCTAAATTGAACGAAAAATGTTCTGTAAAAAAAATGTGCTGTAAATTGGAACAAAAGATAATGTGCATTGTTTTCGAGCAGTGTACTTTTCTATGCCTAGAAGCTCTGGTAGCTATTAGCTCTAAGTATTCTTCTGTACATATATGTAGAGCTTAATAAATAATAATAATTGTATTTGCCTTACTTTACATTTTGGACTACAAATGAATGCATTTCATGTTTTTTTTTTTAATGTTATAAATATTTTTGTGAGAAAACATAAGTGGTAGAAAATAGGAATAACCGTTACACTTAAATAAATATTCATGTATGGTTTTCAATGCAAAACGCTGAAAAAAAATATTTTTGGAAATAACTTTATTATTTTTTATTTATTATTTTTGTATACCTTTCGTATACAAAAAATTTATGGCCACCTGGTTGGCCAACCAATTCTAAAATCGCTTAAAACAGATATTTTTAAAACCCAGGTGGTCATACATTTTTTTTACGAGATGTGTTAAAACCTTTTCAAAAATTATTTTTTTTTTTTAGCATTTGCATTGAAAACCAGATTTATTTATTTCTTAAGTGCAACGGTTATCCCGATTTTCTACCACTTATATTTTTTCAAAATTATTAAAGAATATTCCAAAAAAAAATTAAAACCATGAAATTCATTTACTTGGGTCGTTATATTCAAAAATGTAAGATAAGCCAAATAAAAGTACACTCAACGAAAAAATGCACATATCTATATTTTGGCTTTTCAGAGTCTGCTATTTCAGGAATATCCATTGTTTACTGGACGCCCTATATATTAATAAAAATATTAAATATATAAATATAATGGGATAATATTTTTTCGATCATGAATGATAAAAATAAAAGATGTTAACTAAAAGATAAAAGTGTAACTACAATACTAGCTTTTGCCAGTCAAATTATCAAAAGGAAAACTCATTAACAACATTTTGTCTGATAAGCGATAAGGCCGAATAGTGCGAATAAAAGCATATTTTAACTGCAGCTGTTAAAACAAATTAGAAGCTTAAAAGAATTTAGATTAAAATGATAACAAACAATAATTACTTCATAATCAAACAATAGCCAACAAATTGAACATTATAATGAGAATGTTTGCGATTGTATGTATCTCGGAATTTGTTTAAGTGCAATTGAAATTCAATTTTAAACAGCAGCCGCCAAAAAAACAACAATCGATATTTTTTGTGAGTAATTCAGTTGGTTCACCATAGTGATGGCTTTCTGCCATTTTGTTTGCTCACGAGTTTGTCAGCGTGGTCTTATCCTCCTCGTGAATTTATATCTTTCAACCATCTCATTACTTAACATGAATTATTTATCCATCACCTCCTGCACACCTGCAACCCACAACCCACTCTTCACCCATGTTGTTACGGATGGGCCTCCTTTTTTTTATTATTTACTTATAAAAGTTTTAATTTATTTATTTTCAATTTTCGCTTAAATTTGTTTTTTTTTTTTCTTTTTTTAATTTCCACAGCGGACAATCAATTGGGAAATTGTGACATTGTTGTCCTTAAGGAGACCTCATCAAGCTCTGATTCATTATTTACAGACCCCCTGACTCCGATTGGCTTCCAGGCGGAAATAAATCAGTGCTATTTCTCGGAGGAGAATCTCTGTGAAAAATCGGACGAAAGAACGTTGAGAGAATTGACAGCAGCAGCCCTAGCAGCCCGAAATTATCCACGACAGAATAATAAATGCGAGCGAACGCCACGAAGGCGAACGGCGACATATTATCGCGACGTGGCAGCGAGGCTGGCCAGATTGTCACAAACGGAAGTGACGCATTTAAATTTGACAGGTGGGCGACCAATTTCGATTGACTTCGACTGTGAATGTGCGGATGAGGAAATGGCTCTGCAGTTGGGGAATAAGTTAGCTCAAGTGTTGAGCAACAGCGGGGGCAGTGGCTCGAGCAGCAGCGGTGTTGTTGGTATTATGGGTGCTGAGGATTCGGGAAATGGAAATGGAAATGGAAATAGTGGGAGGAGTTCAGCTGACTTGGGCATTTTCAACATATCCAAGTCGAAAAAGATTGAATTGCAAAACTTATCGTCGAGGATTCCAGGTGGTGATGTTGGTGTGTCATCAGGTAAGAATTAATTTTTTTTTTTTCGTATGTCTTTATTTTTACACAAAAAATTTAACTTTTTAAGTTTTGCCATTCTTAAACTGCAAAATTATATTGAAGTACAAATTAATTCATCATTTAGACTACTATAACGTCGTTGCTAATAAAAACTTAAGCAATGTAGATTAGACCGTTCGTTGTTTTTGTATCAAGCGCTTAAATGGCAGGCTATTTCAAAATACAAAATTTTTAAAATCCTCAATTTTTTCAGACTTTTTTTTGACGTTACATGGCTCCTCAAGGTTTTTGAAATTTCTTATAAAAATATGTATATGAGAAGGTTTTGGAATTTTAAGTCTTTGTTGGATATTTCAAAATTCTTGAAAAGCTACGTGTTTTGCATCCTCAGCAAAAGAATTTATGTATTTAAAAAAAAAAAAACGATTCAATATTCTTTTCAATAAGTTATGAATTAATCGTCTTCAGACCTTTTGGGTGTCTTTGGCGTCTCAAGCGACTTGGAAGTCTTCGTCACTCTGAGCGTTTTCGACGTCTTGGTCGGTTTGGATTTGGGTGAAATAAAATTCAATTCAATTACAGAAAAATTTAGGTTGGATTTAAACTTTTTTCCAAATATCTTAGAAATGGAAAAACTTGTGAATTAAAATATTGAATTTTCGTTTAAATGTTTTCTTTTTCTTAATAATTTGTACGTCTTTTAATAACTTTGCTCAAGTTAAGTGGTGACTCAAATGATTTTTTTTAAATTCTTTTTCTTTAGCTTTTTTTTGTAAACAATTTTGTATTTAATTCAACTTAAGTAGAAGTAGTTCAGTAAAGTGAAATGAAACTTAATCGATCGATCATTAGTTCAGTTAAAGTCTGTAATTGGCCCTTGCAGGATTCCCAAAATTTAACTGGTTAATGTCCAAAATAACATTATACTGCCCCGTCAAAGTGGATAATCATGACAGTCTTTACATTTCGCTAATTTTTCTTGGATTACATTTTTGATATTAATCACCTTTACAGACGTTGTGAACATTCATTAAAATTTGTATGGATTCACGATTATGAACTTTTCTTAATCAATGTCAAAATATCATGAGCTTTCGAAAAAATATGATCTTCTATTGGATGAAAGAAATTTTGTATCTTGTCCTTTCTGTAATTATAATAGATATTCATATTTGTACCCATAAAAAATATTATGCATTGATAAAATTGAATCCTTACCTTTTCCAAAAAAAAAAAAAAAAAAAAAATTGGGTTAAGTAGATACCTAAGTATCCAAGCTAAAAAAAAAAACAATAAAAACATCCGCACTCCTTTAACCACGCTCATTTAATTACCTTTTCAATCCAAACCCGCGTGTTTTTGAGAGATGAAAAAGGTTTCGTGTAATTTGTTTGGACTGATTTTGCCTAGTGGCAGTTTATTGTTTAAATTTAATCAAAATGGGCTTTAGTGAACTTTTTTTTTCCGCGGCCAATATAAATTGATTTAATTCATGGCACACAGACAAGGGTTATCATATCATATTCGTGGCATTAAAAAAAAAAAGAAGAATAAAAAATAACAGTGAAGAGGGTTCAGTTCCGGTCTATCTTGAGGGCTTTTCTGTCAAATCAACAAACAAAATAGAGTTTACACAATTTGTAATTTTTTTTTTTCTTTTTGAATATCCTATAAAGGTTAAAATTCTTTTGAGAGATTTGTTTCCAATTCAGAGAAAAAAAAGGATTTTTCCTAAAAGGATTTAAAATTTTGGTCTAAATACACTAAAATTTTGTGAGAGGTGATAGGTAGTAACTTTGTGCCCTTTCTACCTTTGCGAAGTTTTTGATTAACTAATCTAATCACAGCATACAACATGAAAAAATAATTTCTAACTTAACCTTCATTAATAATAATAAAAATTTACAACACCCTTGAGTATTTTGCAAAAAAAACATGTCTGACTGAATGAATAAAAGACTAATACATTTTTTTTTTGATTCAAAAGAATCCCTGTGTCCTTTGATTAAATTATTGTAGACGTATCTTTTAAGCAGCAAACGACTATAAGTAATGACTTGATAGCAAACATTGCCATAATCTAGTATTCTCTAATAGAAGTTTCAAACAAAACTTATGTCCACGAGGAGGATTGATCCTGTTTTTGATTTCAAGTTTGAGTTGTGTACTCTTGAAAAATAAAGTTTACAAATACAAACATTCCATTAAATGTAACAAAAGCATTCAGTTTTCGTCTCCCTGTGGGACAATACTTTGTCACATACCTAACATACGGTTTTGGAACATGCCCTTTGTACCTTAGACACCCCAAGCCTCAATTACCCAAGGCTCTCTATCTATCTCTGCAACATGATGTTGAATCCTAAGTAAACCTTTTTATTTATATACCTAAGCATAGAAGAAAGTATAAAGGATATAAATAGTAGGTAGGAGGTGTATTCTATATAGGATTGGTCAAATAGTCAAATTGTCATATTAATGGAATTGCAATTTTCTTAAAATGCTCTCATGCCTAATGCCTATCCAATCCATATACTCTCTCGTATGTATATATTTGTCAAATAACAACAAAGGGTAAAGGACATTAAATTGTCGTTTCGAAAAAAAAAATATAAATACATATATATATTTATTTCATCTTTTATTCAGGAAATCCTTATTTTGTTTATTTAGATGTTAAATGCATATTAATTATTTATAAGAAAAGGACTTTGAGGATCCTAAACATACAATACATGCCTTGAAGGATAATTTGTTAAGGACAAAAGCCAAAGTGGATAAAGTTCTTTGGGAACGGCTGTTCGGTTAAATTGTAAAACCTTCTTCTTCTTCCAGGAAGTTGTATAATAAAAATTAAGCGTTTTATTTTTTCTTAAAACTGTTTTTTTTTTTTTTTTTTTGTGAAATACAAATTTTGTCATGAATGTTTAACTACGAAAATCATTTTGCTGAATTATGTTTTTTTATTCAATTGAATTGAGCAATAATTTAAAAGTGGTTCATGTTGTAGCTTTAGTAAAAGAGATTCACAAAATTAAAAAAAAAAAGTGGAAACAAAGTCAAAATTTATATCTTGGTGTTGTCGTCATTTTGCGATGAACGTATCTGAAAGTCAAAGAGACAATTGTCTACAACCGATGCAACCGATTAAAATTGAAAAATATTTTTAAAGGTGAACTTTTCCGTCAACCTAAAACTAGAATAATAATTACTTCTTTACAAACTTTGGTTGAGTTCTTAAGCGAAATTTTTTCGAAGATCCTTAAATAGAAATGAATTTTGGGAATTTGAAGTATTTTTAGAAAACAAAAACTTGGTACTTGTGACAATATAGGTAACATAAGGCAAATTCGTACTCAAGATCAATAATCAGAGCAGACATCATGATGTGAATGCGAATAAAACGGGTCCCGCAATTCTGTCTATCTGAACCTCACCTACCGCCTGAACCTTTAGAAGGATTTTCTTCAAATTTTGGACTTAAGGCTTTGAAGAGATTTTTTAGTTCCAAAAATAACCGTACCTTACATTTACCCGTTAAAACAAAACTTATTTATCTAAAACGACTTTAATGAAATTTTTTCAATAGGGTCTTTGAGTAATTAATATTATTTGGTACATTTTTTTTCTTCAAAAAATCGATACTAACGGTAACTGTCATAGAACCAGTCTTTTGGTTTTCTATTTTCTGATAAGCGGATTGACGGATTGCTATGAAATAATTCTTATATAATCTTAATAATATTGAATGTCAAAATTTTCAAAAAAATATTTTTAGATTTTTGAAAATTAAGAATTTTTTTTTGAAACTCATCATTTTTCACGCAAATATTGTTTTTTTTTTAGTTTTTAAACCGATCTTATATGGCCTTCAGTGTTTGAATCGTTACCGTTGGCATAACATGGGTCCTTCACGGCCAATTGATATCAGAAACGATGATTTTTCGCCCAAAATCATTGTCCAATTCAAACTGCTATAAGGCCCAAACTGCGAAGCGATAATAAAGCGTTCTTCTTCAAAACAACCTTTGATTTAAAATTGAAATCACTGTAGGTAGATAATAATCTTTGAATCAATCAAACATTTTCTACCTTCTTTTAACTCCCATTGTTTTGTTTTTGGTGCCATAGTTAAAATTACTCCATTTTCATCAAAAAAAATCCATCTGCATTTGGACCGATTTTCCCAGTCTCTTTTATTTAACAAAATTTATTGTTATTTCCTTAAAACAACCATTAAAATATTTGAAAGGTGATAAAGCTATCCTTTGTGTAATGTTGCTGTGGTAAATTAATATTCTGTGACGTTTTAATTAACACGTGCCAATTGGCAATGCTCGTACTTCTTTAATTAACAGTTACATAGGCTAGGCATACCGAATTTAATCACCCCTAACCCACTTCCATTAGAAACTTAAAATCTTTATTTGGCAATAATGAACCTTAATTGCTAGGGCTATTATATTATGTATATATTCGAAATTAACGACTTATCGTAAACAGACCTTAAATTTAAAATGAACTTCTTCTAAAATTCAATCTTTGTTATTTTAGTGATGTATCTATTTTCATATATAAAATATCCTTTACGACTTAATCGAAAATTGAAAGAAAGTAGAGGGGTATCAGGTATGTCTATCAGCCTATCAATCATGGGCTACTTGATAAAGAATATTCCATCAAAACAACTCTTTGTGAGAAGAAGTATCCTTTTCAGAAGGACAAACAAAAAAAAATTACTTGTTAATTAGAGGCTAACATTTTTTTAACTGGCTACACCTTAAATCCTGAAATTGATACTTTCAAAGAATTTTCACCCAACGAACGTATCCTTTTTTTTTGTTCATCCGCAACATCAGCTGCCAAAACCCGTTGTAAGGAATCTCTTCTTTCTATAACAACAACAAATTATAAATTGATAGGTATGCTCTGGACATGAAAAAGGGTAATTTTATAATGAAATCAAATTGTTTACCCTAATAAGGATGTTTTTCATTACATTTTGTTATATTCTCCCTCCCTCCCTCACGCGCAATTGCCATCTTTCTTATAGCTGTTTTTCAATCTCTTGTTTTCAAAATAAAGTGTTGTCCTTAACAATCCGAAACAAAAAAAATGGTAAACGGTGTCATGCCCATGCGTCGATGATGTGGATGTTCCCACCCATCTATAAGTACCCTTAGAAAAATCGCATCCTTATTTTAAGTTGTTCTTTCATGAAATTAAAATAAAAAGCAAAAGATGAAAAAACTCCCATTTTGATAAAATTGTTAAGTTTATACTCATTTCTTTGTTTTTAATTGAATTTTTACAGCAGACAACTTAACACCAGCAACAATAGTTAACAAACAATCACCCTTAACAGAAACTCAATCAACCGTAATAATTTCATACAAATCACCACCCCCTACACCTGCTTGTTCGGTACCATCATCGACATTCCAGCATCAGCATCAAAATATCGAAGTTCAGCGGGATGGAATCTGTAGTAGTAGTACCAGCGGAGGAGCATCACCATCAACATTAACAACAGGAACATCAGCATCAGCCAACGTTGTCGTAGCAGCACCATCATCAAGCATCGGTGGAGGGGTGGAATATGCCTCCCCGATAATTACCTCCACGACAACAGCGAGTACTTTCGGAAGCAGCAACCCAAATAACTGCGCCAGCAGCAATGTCCTTAAGAAGGTAGCATCTTTTACGGTTGAAAGATCATCGCAAAATACTTGTGCGGCCGGTGGCAGTTTAGGAGTGCCATCAGGTGGAGCTACCATAGGTATGGCGCCGGATGGAGGCTTTCACAAACGGATGTCTTATGTCCCACAAAAGTTAAGCTTTGCTGCCTACGAAAAGTTTGAAGGTAGGTAGTTTTTTGTTTTTGTTTTATTTTTACTTTTATTTTATATTATAATGGTTTGTTGTTTTTTTTTTGTTTTTTGAGCAAGGGGGGGGGGTTAATTTTTTGGACCAAAATGTTTGTTTTATGATTTAAGCCAGAGGAGTTGGAGTTAATGACTTATATAATGGAGCATGGAAAATGGTTTGTTATGATGTGAGAATTTGTTCATTCAGTCAAATATGAATTTTTAGTTTTTTTTTTGTACTTAGGAATGGCTATTGGTTATTTAAAGTTATGAAATTTGATGTAATAGAACGAAGGTTTGCTTATACAGTGGAAACACTGAAACTTATAAGCTTGCTCCCAGAAATCGAGTGAAATTAATAGCGGATCCAATGACTATAAGGGCCGAGCTAAAGTTCACGCGTACATATATTTTAAATGAACCAACAATCTTTCTGATCATGTAAATTTTGTTTTAACAAAATGTAACACAATTGTTCTGCTGATTTTTGGTCGTTTTTTATTTTGTTCTATCTGTCAATTCTTTATTCAAAGATCAAGTTTAGCATCGAAAATCAAAACATATTTATAACTGTTGGAATCTGACAGAGCTTTTTAATGAGAGCCAATTGCAGTAACCAAATGGTTATTTTTCAACCAACAAATCTGAATTTAATTTTTTTTAAATCTGTTTTTTTTTTTCAAAAATTGAGAAATCGAATCCGAAAAATTCCATTTTCATTATCGGATATCCCTCTTCAAGCAAGCGACTCCTTTTTGGATCGGCAAACGCTCCATAAACAGATCCAAAACGGTTCCAATAAGGTTCAAATTAGAATGGAAATTAAAATCACCACGGACCCATTTTTTGAATATATTTTGAGAGCTCACCACACTTATGAAAAAAAAATACCTCTTCACACTGAGCGAAAACCGAAACCAAGATGGATCCAAAAAAATATTCGAACTTTCTACCTGAAAAATAAATTTTTTTTAAATAATTTAATTTTTTTTTTCATAAAATACGTTAAAGCCTAGTACAATGTTTTGTGCAAAAAAAAGCCCTGGTGAATACAAATTATTCACTTCGATAAAAAAATTAAACGTCAAAATTTTTCTTCCACAAGAATCACTCCTATAAGAAATACATATAGGTACAGTCGTATTTATAAACGCCACATAGAGGCTGCGTAAAGTTACAATGGCTCTAAACGTCAAAAAGTTATTTATAAAGGTTATGTAACGTTAAATAGAGGTATTTTAAGCTAAACGCGTTGAGGCATAATGTAATAGATTTCTCTTTTCGGTACTTTATCTGACACAAAGGCATTGAACCAGAAAATGTTTTTTAAATAAGGATTTACGTAACGTTGAATAGAAGCTTAATAAGCGCTTATACACTGCGTAACAATTCACCCGTTCAGAGGTGTTTTAGTGAATTCTATTAAATACGGCTGATAATTTTTCACATTTAATTTTTTTCTATCGAACTGTCAACGAACCCGAAGTGAAACAATTTTTATTCACCACAACTATGTCACTATTGTTTTGTGCAAAAAAATATAAACTGGCCTAATGATGACTTTCAATTTCAACACCGTTTTTTGCTTTGAAATGTCTCTACGCAAATTCCGTTGTTTTTTTATTTATAGTGGAAAGAATTGAACATTTAGGGCTTAAATAAATTAATGTAATACTTATTTTTAACAATGTTTCTAAAAACTTTTTTCCATTTAAAAATACAATAATTAAATTCCTCGATGTGCGCCTCTCTTTCAATATTTATTTGACGTTGGTCTAATAAATTTTCAGGCTATTGGTAACCTTTTATTGGACTTAAGGTTAAAGTTCGACTATAGTACTATACAGAACTTGTTCAGTTTTGACATTTCGGGTTTGGTTAAATAAATACACCTGAACAACTTATTTACTATCGAACTTTGACCTTAAGCTTACTAGAGGTTACTAATTGAGGATTAAAATGTCATTTAACAAGAAATAATTTACTTTTCAAGCTCTTTTTCTTCATAGTTTCTTCCATCATTTATTGACTTTTCCCCTTCAGTTCGCTTTCCTGTTATAATAAATTGATGGTATTATCTATTCAAAGACACCAATAGTATCTTCTTGGAATCTTTATATTTTTTATCAGTTTTACTATATAATTTGCAAGCATTGTTATACATTATGAACGTACATAATTTTGTACATAGTTTAAGTTTTTTTTTTAAATTCTCACAAGGCGTAACATTAAATCCACCACACTGAACTCAAAGCTAAAAAAAATAAAACCCAAGGTCTTATAACAACATTTTGTCGTTGTCATTGTTAATGGAGACGAATAAAACTACCTAAGGATTTGCTTCCTCTAGTGAGCAAATCCTAGTGTTTAGTAATTGTTTCTTTGTTAAATTTCCCTAATGCTGCACTGTGAATTCATAACACAAAACGCAATGCAATGCAAAACAAAATGAAAGCATAGCACTTCTATATTATAGAGCACAACACCACAGCAGGCAAAAAGAGAACTGTGTGCTATGGTGTGTTACGGGTTGGTGTATAATCGTCAGAAATAAGAAGCTCCTTTCTATACGTTTATATTCCCTGAAGAGGAGCATATTTTGCTTCTTAAAAGAGAATTTCCTTGGCAACTTGAAATGAAATTGAATGGAAGAACCAAAACCAAAATCACCTGAGGAGTAATTTAAGCACAGTTTATAAATCTGTCTTACATAATATTGAAGAGTATTATGAAAGTTTTTTTTAATTGGATGACAAGGGAAGTTACGCTCAACGAATTACTTAAAAACCACAAATGCAAAACTAATACCTATCTATGAATTAATCATGGCCTGGTCATGTTTCAAAAACGTTTTATTTCTAAACATTTTTGCAACTGAATTATTGAGAATAAGAATTAAAGGTTAACAATGATTTTTTTGAAAATCAAAATTACCAAAGAAGAATTTTTTTGTTAGAAGAAATACTGTCTTCTTCTTAAATATTGGAACAAATGCTCCAATTTTTGCTTTTGGAGCAAATGCTCCACATATATATTAGGAACGCGTTTAATTATCGTTTATACCAATAATATAATCGTCTTATTGGATCATATTTACGGGGCTTCTTAAATATTAAAGCAATTACGCCAATATATTACATATCTGAGGAAAAACGTAGTTTTTACCCCAATAACAATTGTCTAATTGGAGCAAATACTTCCTTCTTTATCAATTATTCGTTTTGTATTAAAGTATTTACTCCCAGTTTCCTGAATATATCTACTGCACTTACAGAAAACTCAAATCAACACGACTTTTACGATGATTAAATGTATATCCTACAGAAAATATTTCAGGAATTTGTTATATTACCCATTGATCTAATAACATTTTTAATTCTATTCACAATAGCAAAGAACGCTTTAACTTGGAAATCGGAAGGAAATTCTAAGTTCGGTTATCAAGGTTTATTGATAATGATAAAAGAAACAATATTTCCTATTTATTTTAATACTTTGCAAAAACCTACAGTGGGTCCTAACCTCGCCCAGATATTTTAAAGTTGCATACAAAATGGTTCCATTCTATACCATTTATAGTACCGAAGCTAATTTGTAGTTTTTGTTTTCTTCTGACAATTGTTAAATAATATTTACCAAGCAGGCAGATACCTACCAAAAACATAAAATCTGTCAAAATCTAGTAGGCACCACTGGCAAATATTATTATATGTTTGTCTGACTTTCTTCCCGATAAACTTGTTAAAAAAATCAATTAAAATA
The DNA here is from genome assembly GCA_958431115.1 of Syrphus vitripennis. Lineage (NCBI taxonomy): Eukaryota > Metazoa > Arthropoda > Insecta > Diptera > Syrphidae > Syrphus > Syrphus vitripennis. Next base: position 122,217,686 of record OY288108.1, on the reverse strand, counting down.
AATAGACGTAAGTTTTCATCAAGTTTAAGCAACTTTAAACTTTGAATCGAACCCACCCCTCCGACATGACATTCCCAAGCACTAACCACGTGTTACTACAGCACGAACTAACTTAGCTTATCTGTTTCATTGTATTTATGATAAAATCAACTCTTAAAGTTTAAGTCTAAATGCCGACATAACGGCACAGTTATATTCCTCAGGAAGTAAAAAAAAGAATACATTCATTCTTTCATTTTCGCCTGAAAGATATTGAAATATTAAGGTATGCCTCGAGATTAAAAAAACACTTTGCTGTCTAAAACTTCACACAACTTCTGTTCATATATTTTGGTACCTATTAAAAAAAATGGCTAAGACCTGTTGTTCGAGAATATTTTCTAAAATGTATAGTTGAAGAAAATAGCAAAAATATTAAATAAACTCTTACTTATACGAATAACTCAAGCTTATAAATTCAGGATGCAAACATTAAAGGCTTTCATATAATGGTATTTCTTTTTGTTTATTTTGTATATGCCTACATACATACATACATGCTATAGCTATTCAATATTTTCGGCTCTCATAATGCAGCAACTCCACAGTGAATCTTTTATAAATTCTTAGCCTGAATCTCATAAAAAGGATGTGCATGCCTCAGTGTTTTTATATATGTATGTACCTATCCTGCATTTAAAAATATTTTGGTTTTTGGGTAAAGGATATTAGAATTTCATTGAATATCCTTTCACCTTTGTGTTTAATTCAAGGAGGAAAGATGATTTTTATTTTTAGTTTGATTATATTTCATTTCAAATGATATTCAAGCTAACTACATAACATACATAGATAAATATAAAATAAATCTATTTTCATGTTCTGTAGGTATAGATAAAATACAAAGAGTTCGGTGAGAAAATAATATTCACACAAAAAAAAGGCAAAGGAAAATATTTTTGATGAAATACTTTTTAATGAATTTTCATATTGGGGAGATAGTAGATAGATGAAGAATTTTAGTATACACTCTGCATCACTGGATTATTATGCGCATACAATTTGGTTTTCTTTCAACAAAAACACCAATTTCACCTATCAGGGTGATACAGAAAATTTTAAAAAACTGTCAATCAAGCTGATGTCATGCACCATCAAAATCGTTGAGCGGGTATCGAATGACCGTCTACGACTCTCTGACGACCAGACGGTTTGTTTCGGGTAAAACCACCACAGATGCAATTCAGAGTATAGGTACTTTTTAGAATACAAAAATATCGGGACTTCTCAAGAGATTTGCGACAGACAACCACGAGATCAGATATAGTTTATACTTAGACAATGAGAGGTTCCACGTTTGGATGATCATGGACATGTTCGAGCAAACTAAAACAAAGGTTAGAGACACCTAACCAGGAGTCACCGAACAGTTCCCAACTAAAGTAGTGTTCACCATGCTTCTTGAGTGATTTGCTCTTTATTATACACCTTCATTTTCTACTTGATGATAAAGTGACAGACAAGAAAGTAAATCAATTTTTATTTTCTGAAGATAAAGCCCTCATATGTAAGTGAAGATCCTACAACCTTGCAAAGACTACGAGTGGATCTTTTGGAGGGAAATGGATACCGCTTTAGCGCGAAGAAGACCGAATTCCTTTCTTCTTCCCATTTTCTGATCCACATAGGACTATTACGGACATCTATTTGAATGGAACAGTGTTCCCCAAGTAAAAGAAGTTTAAACATCTTGGATCTGTGATCATTAGCGAAGCTTCTAATGATGGCTTAATAAACATTGCGCACTCTTAGGGTGGATAAAGTAGCGGGAAAACTCTGTCATATTCTGTGATCGAAAAATGCTTCCTAAACCGAAAGGAAAGCTCTCCACGGCAGTTATTCATCCAACCTACCTGTTATAGCATTGTTAAAAAAAAAATGCCCTGGTAAAAAACAAGTTCAAAGAGCAATGACACCAGAAGTTCACAGAAGAGAGGCAGGTGCAAAAACTCCTGAATCAAAGAAATGCAAAGACACCTGTGTTTAGTTGGCCTCAGACATGGAACAATCCAAAACAGGGAAACCTGTCGACACATTGAATTCAAGTAAAAAATTCAATTCCTTCAATCAATACTTTAAGACACCACTGCGTCGTTTAGCGATTTATATCAGGCCAAAATCAATTGATTCAGAGTGTATAACTTAAATATAATGTATTTGCATGCAGAACTGAAGCAGTATTAAGAATATAATGGTTGGCTGATCAGGAGAATTCATCCATTAGGACATTTGATTTCGTGAATAAGTACATATTATTTATTTTCCGAGCTTTTTCTCGGTATTTTTCCAAAAAAAAAATAATAATACCTACGAAACCATCAAGACCAAAAGCAGTTAGTTATTTTTTTTTTTTTGCAAATGTGGCAGGTATTTTTAAGAAAAAAAAATAATGTAGATACATCCGTAGATAGGTATCCCAGAAAATTGTATTCCTATTTATTTTGATATTCAGTCTTCCACAACGTCAACTGTTGTTTATGTTTTGTCTTTATATGCTTCAAAGGATATTTCTATTAAGTTTATTTATTTGAGGAAAGTATCCATCAACAAACAAACAAAAAAAAAAAAAAAAACAAGTTAATAAAAATGTTGTGTTTGCGTGAAAGATTTTATTTTTTTGAACTCCAAATACTCAACCTCATCAACAAGTGAAAGAACTACATATACTTTCAAAATGAAGCTGATGACCAGAATGCTTCTGTCATGAAAATTTATAAGGAGCTTAGTAAAGCCCACCATCAACCCCTAGGTAGTATAGTCATTGTCAGAACCTTTATAAATTCCTTGACTGATGGAAATGATCAACATTTCACTACACTTTGCTGAAAGACTCTTTTAACCTACTTTACTTATCTCTGGGCCTTATCAAAAAAACACATTTAGCCAACTTTATTTGTGTGTGAATAAACTCTCAAGTTCAACACAAAATGAGTGTCAATTGCCTTAGTTTTATCGAATGCTGACAAAACGTTTATCAAAAAGAAATATTTAAAAAAAAAACAACACAAACCCTCCTTCGCACTGCTTGAATACAATCAATCGAATGCAATCAATTAAGTCAAATGGTCTTCCCTCACAACCCCGATAAGGGGTGAAACTACTTCAGATAAACCTCACAATCTAAGACCATACTAAAAAAAAAAAAAAAACGATAACCATGCGAGAAATAGAGTTTCCAAACACAGTCGATTCATAAGAAGTATCGATAGTATCATAGAACGGATCCCCTAAGCAAAGTCATCGATTCTTTGATCAAGTTCATCACAAAGCATTCGAGAAGACCCGACCGACGACCAACCGGACGGAACAAAAGAAAACAATAACAATCCTCGTTAATAGCTTCACAATATACAAACTCACTTGGATGGAAAACAAAGCCAACAGTCTATAAGATGACACAAATTCTAATCCAGTATAAGGCAACACAAAGTGGAGAGCCAAGTGAAAGACGACATGTAAATAGGCAAGCTGGCATTGGCACTGGCACTAGAGCTGGAGGAGCAACAGCGGCGACCACATCATCAGTAGCGGGAACATTGGATGGCAGAACCTCAGCAGCAGCATGGTGTCCTTTTTTATATTCAAAGCATGCAAGGCAATTTCTAAAGCCGGAAAGGCTTAAAGCAATTACGTGGTCAAATAAAAAGTTCATCACGGACCGTAGTCGTAGTTGCGACTGTGGCACCGATAGCAGTGACAGCAGTGAAGATGTATTGAACTTTCACCTGGGCGCTGCTGCTTGGATCCATCGCTTACCACCTTCCGAGGAAGTAGTAGTTGTTATACTTGTAATAGATTGCTATTTGGAGAAAATTCGTTACTCGTGGTGGCATCCCTCGTCGGGGGATATTATTACGACTACGACTGTACTATGTCGTCATTGTCTTCGTCGTCCTCTCAGTAGTTGTTGTTGTTGTCGTTATCGTGCTTGTGTTCTTGCTAGTGCCTGTAGCATTTGCGATGTTAACATGCCTTCTCAGATATCTGGTCTTAATACCACCAACTCCCGGGGGTTTATCTGCAATTTCCGCATGGCTTCGGTTGACATGGTTTTTGATGCTATCACAGCTTTGATGGCAAATGGAGGAGGCACAACATTGTCGACAAAAGCTAGAAGAATCACCAAGGGTCTACAAACAACCATCAAGGACTTCTGTGATAAAAATAAACTTTCGGTGATAACAAGTGATGGTGAGTGTGTTAAGAGTTAGTATATAAATATATTTATGCTTTGTGTATACGTTAACTTGTAATTACTTAGAGAAAAGAAAGACGACGGGACGGAGAATTAGTTGATTTGTGAGTCTTAAGTTTAACAGTTGATAATGAAGTCCTTCTTGTTATCACTAATCCTTTGGTTGATAAAATAAATTGAACTTAGCAATGACTATGGGGCTAGAAAAAACATGAATCAGGTTTTTTTCTGATGTCATGGGTGGTGTTGTCATTGAGGAAGTTTTTTAAGCTTTAAAACACTTCTTGTTGAGTGGACTAGAAGCTTGTTTCTGATAATGATAACAATAATTAGAGCATTCAATAATATCGATAAATATTGGTTTGAATACAAAAAGCTATCTTGATGTTTAAAGAAGAAGACAAAACAAAATTTATTTTGATAGTCAAGAACTGAATGAACACAATGATATGATAAACAATCACCGCCGCGTCGTAGATGAAAACAATTTTTTTTAAAAAAGAAACGACGAAGATATTTGTAAAAAAAAAAGAAACATTGCAACCACAGGTACTTTTTGAAAAAAAATTTTTATACTTCACCCCTGGTTAAGGTATTGAGATTTCTTACACACGTTTTCGTCGAAAAATATTGCTCTTGTAAAGGGTCATTCATTTTTTGCTTTCGAAAGTTAAGCTAAATAATGATTATTTATTTCTTGTCATTTATATGTCCGCCTAGAGAAGATTCGCACCATTATTTGTCAAATGGCATGATTTTGGTGGTCAATTGCGTGACATTACGCGACCAGGAAACTTCTCACGCAATGAAGCCATTATTGTTGAAACTACATACTCGTATCGGCCAAGTCAATCCCCAATCCCATCACCGGCCAAAAAAACTCGGTTTTCATTCGACAATACCTGCAAACATTGGGAAACCGATCGGATCATCAGCAATACTTGCACTTGCAGCTGCAATAACAGTAATGCTTCCACTCAGTTGATTATGACGACCATTACCATCGCCTAATTCGCGAAAAGAGACTTCGTTTGAATCGCCACTTTTATTAATAATGCTAAGCAAACATTCAACCAATATAATGACACTTTAGACGATAGATGAGTTTGACAGTTGTCAAATGCCAGCGCTGCCAACTTGAAACCACAAAACGAATGACCCTATGCAATGTCAAATACGATCACACAAGATGGCAGAGTTTTCCCGCCACTTCATCTACCCTACGCCTGCGCAATTTTTGATGTCACTGTCACTTTTGGAAATTATTGCTCCATTCAAATAGATGTCCAGAATAGTTGTATGTGGGGCGCTGAAAATGGAAAGCATAGATATTCAATTTTTCGCAATAATGCGGCAAACATTTCCCTAGAGAACATTCATCATACATCAAGTGCGCGTTGCAAGGTTGTAAGATATTCACTTATGATGTCTTCATCGTCAGCAAAGAATAACTGATTCAGTTTCTTGTCTGTTATCTTTTGATCAAATAGAAAATCAAGGATTGAAATACAGAGCAAATCATTCAAGAGGCCTGGTGAGCACCACTTTAACTGGGGAATGTTCGTGATTCCTACGAGGCATCTAACCTTTGTTTTAACTTGATCGAATCAGTCCATGATTATATACATTTCGTGGTTGTCTGTCGAATGCCTTTTCAAAACTGATTCTTACACTCTGAATTGCACTTCTCTTAACTATTGGAAAGTCTAGCCTCCAAAACTCACAATTTAAGGACCATTACCATACTGCGATCATCAACAAGGAATTTGCATTAAGCAGTCTTAATGAATTTCAGTGAACGAATTTGCTGAGAATATTTTCCTCTCTGTGCAGTAATTTTGAAAATAGTTGCTGAATAACATGGTTTGCATCATATATTTCTGCCAGATCCCGATACATGCTGCTCGTACTCTCTGCTTGAAGTTGGGCACATTTCTTGTTTGCTTCTCCCTTGCAACGTTTGTAAGCACGCCACGAGTCATGCTTTTTCATCTATTTCATGAGAATTGATCAAACCTTGAAAGCCATTTTATTCTAGTTATCAAAGTTATTAGAACTCAGTTTAGTCCAGTTTTCAAGTGGAAGATCATCCTTGTTTCGGGATAAGAACCTGATCAACTTATAAAACAAGTGTTTCAGTCAATTTAGAAATTTTTAGGACTTTACTCTGGATTAAAAATTATTTGCAGAATTAACTGACTCTGAGATTACTTAGTGTAAGCTCATGACCGAAAAACTGGCTCTAAATACTATAAATTAAAAAATCGGAACTTCAGAGAAACAATTTAAAAAACAAAAGAAATTGTTTCAAATATTATTCTTCTTCTGAAATTTAACAATGATAGTTTTGAATTTCATGTCATTTTTTGTAATAAAAATTAATTAATTAATAAATAAATTAATATTAAAATTACGGCAATAACAACAAAGAAATTTGGTTTTCATCGACAATACGGCTCTGAATCACTTATAATTGAGAAATAAAGCATTAAACACAGTGGCGGTCACTGGAATTGGCCCATCAGTCAACTTCCACAACCGCCAATGCTGAACAGCAGAACAGCAATCATTTCACGACCATACTATTAACTTGTGGACAATTTAAAGTGCAAATTTCCAACCAAAAATATCAATAAACCACGTTCATCTATTTTGAGTTCGTGCATATAGTGCACATACTTGAATGCCTTTTGTGACACAGAAAATTACTAGAGCATCCGCCCATCTCATCCGTCCACCCATCAAGCCCTTTAAATTCTAACCATATTTCCAAAGTACAGCCAAAAACCTGTCAGTGTAAAATTTCCAACGCAATTCTGCTGTTCCGTCCAGCCTCCACGTACTTGGAAAATTTCAAGCGTATAGTATACACCTGCCGCAGTCTGTCTACTAACACAATACATCTAACGGTACTTATCAAATAACATTCATTCAATTAAATTGCAATCTTTATAGGTAGAGTAGAGGATCCATACCTCCAACATCTAGCTCCCCTCAGTAGCATCCATCGACAGGTGTGGATCAAAGGGAATGGCGACTAAGGCAGGACGAGTTTATAGAAACATAATATATCGAGCGACGACGCGACGGCTGGTCGGCCGGTGTTGGCAATGGCAATGTTCATTTTAATATAATTGAACGCATTTCGGTTTGCCTCGAATATGAAGCTAAATCTGTTTTTGAATCTCTGTCAAATTGAATGAGCACGCGGTGGCTTTGTGGATGGACATGTGCCAATGCAATGCGATTGATTGCATTTTCGTGGTTTACCAAAAAATTGAACAGGGGTCTGATGCTGAACGCTCAAACTGAAACTGTAGCCCCAATACAATATGAAATGGAGCATTGTGGAAATTTGCAGTTATACGCAGTCTGGTCTGATATGAAGGTCTGGTCAAAAGCCAACGAAACAAATATCAGTTCAAAAAATAATTTCACTTCTGTGATTGTACAGGAGGGCTTTTTTAATGTCAAATTGAAATTGTTGAAATTTATTTACTTCGCATTTAAAACGTGCTTGTATATAATGTTTGCTAGCAATTTCCTGTAAAATTGGTCAAAATTATTTCACGAGTACCCCAACCTATGTACGTGAAATGAAAGTGGTTGCCATAGGCGCGTTTCTAGAAAACATTACAGCGTCGGATGGAGTTCTGCATCTGCAGGGAAGTGATGGTTTTTGTAAGGTTACACTTAAACAGACGAATTACATCGCGGTGAAGGTTTATGTAAATTCTAAATAATTAATTGATTTGAAATTTATTTTGTTTCCATATGAATTGAATTGTTTTATCAAACTCACAGTACAATTGTACATAAATAAACAAAAGGCCTCCACTATATAGTTCGAAACAGTCAAAGAAATTGGTTCTTATGTAGAAAGATACAAATTGACATTGGTGCTGTTAAAGCGGACTGGCAACGTTTTGTGGAGAATGCATATCATTATTTGTTCAATGTATCTTTCTGTTGAATTTTGGTGAATTTGATTGGATTTTTGTTTTTGCTCGAAATACATAATTCAATAACATTACATTCGAAAAATCTGAGGCCTTAATTGGAATCTATTGTTACATATGTATCATTTACAATCCATCACTGACCTTAATTATAAGTGGTTCTTTTTTTTTCTGACTTACAATACATTTGTTTATTTTGTTATGAAAAATTATATTTGTAAAATCACCAACGGCCATGAAAATAAAGAGTGCGGAGTACAAAACGAAATCATTGCTTGGAACTGACAGAGCCTACCCCCGCGAGAAAAAAACATAGTGGTGGAATGATAAAACCAAAGCAGTGATCACTAGAGAAAAAGCAGCTTTCCAAGCTTGGTGGCTCTCTCATAACAAAGATGAAAGGCACGCCTCGGAGTTGATTACAGACACTGCAACCTGCAAAAGGGAAATAAAGAAAAAGTGTACCACGCTTCTAGCAACAAGTACAAAAAGTTTGTATTGGGAGATGGAAGAAATATCAGCACCGGCTGCTGATGCAAAGTATGCTATTCAAGAACTGTGAAATGCCAATGTGAACAAGGACTCAACTTTTTTTTAATTTGCCTCACAAAGAGAAGAAAAACTGCTCGGGAGACTCGTTCACTAAAATTCATTGACAACACCCCTTGTGGATGAAGACAAAATTCTTCACAGATGGCAACAGTATTCGGAAGGACTTTTGAATTAACAGTTTCCGTGGCTTTACTTTCCAATAGCTGCTCTATGCAACTTATAACGAGGAATTGACCAAACAACCGATATCTGGAAAAAGATAAGAATCTGAAATTTTTTATTTTTGACGAGACCAGCACGGGTCTTAAAAGTCACGTTTTGGTCTAATTTAATCTGAAAGGTTGACAATTACATACACGGTTAGACAATGTACAAGGAGCGAGAGTAAATTGATGACACGTGAAATAAAAGTGCTTCGCGTGACAGTATTAATGACAAAGCGTAATGGAATAAGAAGCAATAAATAAGAGGAAGCTCTTACGCCAAAAATACCATTTCGGAAAAAATACCTTATGACCAACTGAACTGCTACTGTCATGTACAAAGAAGATGCCCTGAGAACCCAATTCAAAAGACAATAGCACACGACCTTCCAATACCATCGCTAAATGCAAGCAAAAAAAACTATAATAAACCAAAAAAATGCAACAACTCCTGTATTTAGTTGGCCTTACCTTAGACATGATACACTCCTAAACCGAGAGACCTAACAACGTTTTGATGTCAAACCGGGGAAGCAGTGAAGTGGGAGGGTTGTGGTCCCGTGTTATCGCATTTCTTCCTGTGTACACCATGCCAACCCAGTTAATACCTATAGGGTCACTTCATACCAAAATGCAAAATACACCCATCCAGCAGGGGGGGGGGGGCAGGGAACTGCCCCTGGAAATGAAGTGTCCCTCGGATGAACGTGTTTGTATGATGTCTACTGATATGAACCGTAGCGGTATGATCCGGCTTGGTTTGTACTATACCTTTGTGTATGGATCCGGGATCACGACAATCGAAATAAATAAAAATAAGCTTTACAAAAAATGAGGTACATGGACTCACAACCTTCTCACATTTATTAAGTGTAAATAATTATATTCTTGAATTATATGAGTTTTAGACTTAAACATTAAATAAAAAGTGTTGAAAATATGAACAAAGATTGTTTTACTGCTCTTAACTTATAGAACTTTCAAAAGTGGCTGACTATATTAATACCTCTTCAACAGATACACCATATTCACAAACTTTTTCTATTAAAAATACAAAAAAAAAAAAAAAATAATAATAATAAAAACCGTAATTACAATCCAATTCAAATTTCTCATTTCACAGGGCAAATGCTAATGAAATGGCTCATCTCATCATTTCAAGCAAATGGTCCTTCGCTTAATGAACACGAACTGAACATTCTTACGCAGCAATATTGCAACAATCTACTCAGCATTGGAGTTCTGAAACAGATATCCAGTTCCGCCAGTCCAATCATCAACTCTAGCTCTACATCTTCTTCAGCAGTGGCGATGATGCCTGGAAGCACTGTTGCCACCAACACCGCTGTTGCTGCCTCTAATGCCGCCACCGCCAATGCCGCATCAACTTTGTCCGTTGCTGTCGACAAAAGTGAATTGGAAACTTTCAGTGTAAGTTTATACCCCTATATAATACAATATGCGGAGCTGTAAGCTAGCTGTACCCTTACATTCCGCTCCCTATCCTTCATTTTAGTTTACACACCGACATTCTTTGTTGCACATCATGAATTAAGTTCCTCGTGTAGTTCGTAGTAGAATGAGATTTACGTGAAAATTTGTTGCGCACAGAAAGTTCTCAAAATGTTTCTCACACTTAATTCGTGGCAAGTTAAAGTGTGTAACACACATGTGACTTGAGGGCTTTTGGGTCGGGTTTTACTTGTGGGCCAACCTCTATACACCACGGCACGGAAGCCATAGTTAAATTTTTGCGAACAAAGTAAATACTTTTCCGTGAGTACTAGACTTAAGGAAAAGGTACCTACTACTCTATTCGATTTGAAATTCGCTTGTTGGTTGGTATAGCAAGAAATTTATAACTGTATACTGCAATTACCGGTATTATCATGTTTGTGGATTTCCACATTGCAAGTTCTGAATTTGAGTTTTGTCTGAAAGTTTTTATAAGTATGGATTAAAGCGGAGATATCTTTGGAATAAGAGTTTGTTCACGAGAAAGTTTTGTTAAATATTTATGAGAATTAAATTAGTTTATCTAACACAATGTTACGTATAGAAGTTTGATTTTTTGACACATGAGGTTAATGAATTTGACATCTGCTGTCAAGTGTAACCGAATTATAATGAAGGTATTCGCATGTCGATTACAGAATCCGCAGACAACAATGCGGATTTTTCTTTTGACTAAAAATTTTATATATGGGAAAGACAGTAAAAATTTTTGTTCGATTTCTGCGGATTCTGTAAGCGATATGATAAGAACTTCATGAATGACAATGTTGTTTTATGGAATAGATCCAAATTTTCCTCCATCGGCTTTATGTGAGCGAAAAAAGAATGCTGTGGATTTTATTATTCAAATTTATTTAGCTTCCTTTTTTGTTTGTTTGTAAGAAAAATATGAAAAATTGTCGCCTAATCAGAATATATCGTGATAACGAAATAGCAATAACAACAACGTGTTATTGTCAATCATAGCAACGTGTTGTTATTGTCATTTGATCATCGTATCCGAATGTTTCGCGTTGGCCTGGGCAAGCCATAAAAAGGAGAATGGGCAAAAATCTATAAAGCTTGGTCTACCTAGTGCTCAAAAACGAGATATGTGAAAATTATTGTAGGTATAATATAGAGTGACCAGCGTACGAGTATTTTTGTTGTCCTAAATAAATGGGAGAATTACATTGTTCACGATGTCAGAAAACGTAGATAGGCCTCCCATTTTTTGGATTGTTTCATATGTTGTAGTTTTTCTTGATATTTTTCTACTAAAAACTTGAGCTACTAAGACTTGAGCTTTTCTAAAACTCCTCTTTCAGGCATAAAATATTCAGCATATTTAGCAAGTCGTTCAACGAAAAAGTGTAGATTTTGATTGTTATCTTCTGCTGTTAATCGCAGCCGGAGTCGAAAGAGTTAAACAATTTCTAACTTTGCTCCAACACTTGAAAATTATACCGATGTCGGTTGTCCACTAGGTGCTTGGATTTAGTTGTTAACTGTTGTTCAACGAATTGTTCGCCAAATATACGGATAGTGTACGAGCTTCTATTAATCGTTAGAAATGTTCAACCATTTAAAATGGCGCCTGCCTGTTGTTGAACGTACCCAAAAATGAGTTAGCAGTAAAAAAGACATGGACACCAATTGGTGATAAATATTTGAAAAAAATTGTCGTATAACTTTTAAATATCCTTTTTGGAAATAGTAGTATGTAATATAATCGTAGTGGTGCACTTGGGCGTATACGTATTTTTTTATTTGGCGCACGCTATTTTTTCTTTTCGCTTTGTGTAAGTAGAATAATCGCTATAATCGAATCGCTATATTGACTATAATGAGGTAATTATTGCATTCCAAAATCATATCCGCCAATATTATCCGACCAACCGCCATATCAAATACCAACCGTCACCCTTCCGCTAACTCAAGAAATTGCAATAGAATTTGCGAAAATCTATTTAATACACACCGAATTGTATGTTCAATCGCACATGTGATTATGTTTGGTAATGGAGCATGACTTCTCCTCGGCCATACTTGGGGATATGTACCCAACATGTACTCAAATACAAATATGAGATTGTCCTTATAAAATGTCCCTAGGGTATAGTGGCATTAGGCGACCCAACTATTGGTTGGTTGTTCCAAGGCCACAATCTGGACCACTCGCCGTGATTATGTTAAAATTAGCCTAATAGGCCTAGACTATTGAGGCATGTTGTATGAAGGACTTTGAACATAATGTTGAATGGCTATTGGATATAGCTATATAGCTAAGAACATGTATGACACTATGTAGTATATGAAACTATACTATTGTTATTGAATAGCTATAATATGAAGGATTATTATTATTGAGGTGTGTTAAATGTGTGTTCACATTATTTGGTAATTGGACAGAGAAGTAATTTGTGCGTACATTAGTGAGAGATTGCTTTATACCCGCATTCGATCACCATCACCACATTATCCTGTATATTAATTTATTCTCGGGAAAATAGAGAATGAATAAATGTATTTTGGACTGGCGAGGACGATGGAGTGGGCGATGGGTGTTATTATATCGATTAAATTATATTGAAGGAGCTTTTATATGTACATACATATGTGCGTACCTACATAATTATGTATTATTGTTTTAAAAGATGAGATGTGTGTGGAACTATTTAATTAAATTTAATTTTATGAAGAGTGCCTTTCTCCTACCTACGAGTACGACAAGTTCGAATATTCATAATAATAATAATAATTGTAAATTTAATGAAAATGATTTTGGTTATAGGTTGTGAAGTGAATTTTTGCTAATGAGTCTGATGTGCCAGTATGATTAGTAGCTTTTTCAACAAGTGTAGGTACTTTAGAAAATGAGGTTGGAAATCATGTTTTCTGCTTCAGTTGAAGGGATAAGTAGCCCATAGAAATATTTAATTAAAAAAAGGTATACTTTGAATTTGAATTCAGTATTAAAAACTATTTTTAAATTAATGTTAAGACAAGGATAACATTTAAATTTTTGGAAGGGATAAGGTAGACGTTGTTACATGAGGTGTGGCACAGCTACAAAATCATTTCATAGCAAGAAATTCCCACTTGAAGCTTTTCTTGATATTCATACAAAATTGATATTGGAAAAAAAATAACATCTGTTTTTTTTTAAATATTTTTAGTATCTTCGGAACTAATTATGTCGAGTCACCACTACTCTTACATATGCCATCGTTTACTATTCCTGGAGGTGTATTTCAGATCTCTCTCCGACCGTTCTTCACCAATTACTTCTAGGTCGTCTCACCAAGTGCTTCTAGATCATTGCATCGCTTGAACCGCTATTTAGTTATACGGCAGAAAGTCTCATTCTAGCTAATTCGTTAATGTGTTTACTTTTATCAAGCCACACGCTACAGTGAGCTTCTTTCATAGTTATGTGGTACATAAACTCTAGCTTTTTTCTCCCTGCTATTGGAGTAGCTGCTTGCTTAAATTTCTCCAATAGTGAAGTACTATCAATTGTTTTCAATCCTTGTCAAAATGCTCCTCTAGTTGTTCGTCGATAGCGGGATGCTTTAGTCCACTGGTATTAAATTTACGCATAAGGGTATTTTCTTGCGATGTCCGAACTGAAATTATACGTAATCCTACTGTAACAACCAATATATGGTAGTCCCGGATCATTCCCATTAATTTGGTAGGAAGTTGCTCAAAACCCAACTGACTTCGTGCCACGTCTTATGTTCAAACATGGTTCCTCTGGCTTGTGTTGCAGAAATCAACATTTTCTCCATTGTCAATGCGACTACCACATTATGTCTACCTATAACAAGCCTTGGCTTCCAATTCTCCCATTACCATCATGATGTCTTAACGCTGTACTGTCGTAACTCGTAAGCAGCAGAGCGTAACAATGTACGAGGATCACGCAATATACTCTCACCAAAAACCTGGTCCTCAGGATCCTGCAGTCATCTAAAGGCTCCCAAAAAATCAAGCTTCTGATTGAGATCTGTTTTAGGAAGCAGGAATCCAATGCTAGACTCCTAAAGCTTCCGGGTGCCTTTCCAGAATAGAAAAGTACAGTTTTACTTCATTTATCCCTAACATGTAGGATTTGAATTGTATCAATTCATTCTCTAATCGACAGAATCCCGCATTTTTAAAACCTTCCGGTCCATTGTCAAGAAGTGTTCTCACATTCCAGAAATTAAACTTTGTCCGAGTATAATAGCCAAAGGTCGGAAACGTCTTGTTTTGGACAATCACTAGTTTCTCGATAAGGCACGACACAGGTCGCCCAAAATTAGGTTAATTAGGCTTAAATAATTTCGTTACATCATATCAACAATAGAAATTTGAGAAAACTTTGAAAAATTCGATAAAATAATCGTAAAAAAGGCGTAAAATAAAGCCAAGCAGAAATTCTTGTTTCTATTTTTTTTTTGTATTATTTTGTTTTGAAAACGAAACAAGACAAAATTTAAAATTTGATGTTATTTCACTTGGCATTATATAACGTCATCGAAAAACCTCTTACTCAGCAAACAGAGATACCCTTATATGAATTTTAGGTCAGGAGCTAAAAGTCAAAGTTAAAAAAGGATTACTCCAAGAACAGACAATTCTTTCCGTATACATTTTTAACTTGTCTTCTTAAAACTACTCCTGAACCACTGTGTTCTGTTCTACAAACATAAATTGAACATATATGTAAGTACCTTTGTACCTATGTACAAACGTCCAATGTTGTTTGAAAATCTAAACCCCTTCTACGCTCAGTTAACAAAAAAAAATAAACTTAAATGACCAACAAAGTTTGGATTTTCCTGGCATTACATATCCTCCTATAACCTAAGTCACTTTTCAACAATCGTGTCAGTAGTTGCAAAACTTCAATCTAAAACGCTCAATTTAACTCAAACTCATGTCATATCTAGTATTATGTACAATGTACCTACTGCTTTGTGAGTGCTGTTTGTTCTTTGTTTCCCTTTTACCGGAGAAACGGTCACCGCACACAATTGTCCTTTTTTCCAGTCCATTCAAAAAGGCTTGCAGAATGAACTTTTGGAATAGAAATGGAAACAACAAATCCTAAAGTAACGCGTGCATTCCCATGGGACTAAAACGATGCGATAGCGACGCACGGTGCGGGAGGGAGGAACCATCAGAGAAAACTTGTTCATAGGATTGCTCTGGGGCAATCGACTAAGACGACCATGATGATGACAACAACCAGACACTGTAAATAAGGGACGATAATGGTGACCATAACTGCTTTAGAGTGATATCGCTGCGATGCAGCATCCTGCATCCACCATCATGCTGATGATATGGAACAAACTCCATTCCCAATGCTTATAGGTCCTTTCAAACAAAGTCATCTTATAGTTCAACCCAAATCTCCAAAGTTTAGAACTTGAACGATAGCATCCTTTTTTTTCACCGTCTTCAAGTCGGAAAGATTTTCAGTGTTTTTTCTTCCTTTTTTTTCAATTTGTGTTTGTGTTCGAGTCGAGATTTAGTTTCACTTTAAAGTTTTCCAATTCTGAGAAAACTGCTGAAACTTCATTTTCTTGGATTGCATAGAAAATCTGCAAAAATAAAAAAAAGGAAAAAAAAAACACTGATACCAACAACCACTCAATGTCATTGTGGGTGTTGAAAGTTGAGTCCTGAATGCACGTGCAGCCAGCCAACTTAGCGGGTTTGCTGAAAGGGTTAGTAACAATATAAAGTCTGACGACTTGACTCGAACGTCAACTTCGACATCCTCCTCCACATACTTTTTGCAGGGAAACTTATATATTTTATTTTTTTTTGTCTAAATGAAAATCCAAGCCACTTAGGAGTTTGTTCTGTTTTATATTACAAAAAAAAACACGAGATCTTATACTACGACAGAGAATCGATTTCAATTTATGAAATAAAAAAGTGCACAACTATAATCGCTTTTTGTACATAAGAAGAGAGATTTTCTATATTGAATTCACTTTAAACGGTATCGGAGGAGTGAACCCTAATTCTGCACGTCTGAGGAAAGTTTGGAAATTGAGTATAGCATATGGAGGCTATAAGTCGTTTGATTGTTTGTACTTGGCATTAGAAGAATTGCTGATAGGTGATGTACTGGTTGAATTGAATTGCAATTCTTCTTAGAATGCATGCTTTTCTGCAAGTACAGAAAAATTAGGCTTTCACTTCTTTGAAAAAAATCCTACCAAGCTGAATTTTGTGTTCAACCTTATTTACATAATGGGGTCATAATTTTCTATGCGCCTAAAAATTTTGAATTTTAAATTCTGTTTTTCAAAACACCCCCCTTGCATAATGCTAAAAAAATGCTAACTACCAAGTTAAATGGAAATCCAATAAACAAAAACAATGTCATTAGAGAAAAATATGAAAAAGTATAAAATTAATTATTTGAATTTCTGAAATAACCAAAACAGTAGTTTCAGCTCAAAATATCATCATAAAAATGCAAACTAAATTAGTAGATATGCAAGTTTAAATATTTGATAATGTACAGTTAAAAAAATTAAAAGCCCTTTTTCAAAATATTGTGTTTTCAAAAATCCAAAAAACATTGTTTCGGAAACATTGGTAAGGAAAATTTATTATTAAAATTATATACGATTAGAAATTGGTATCGCAATCCACCAATTCGTTCATGAGAAAATCCAAAATCCGGTTAAATGAAGGATAACTTTTATAACAGTTTTTTTTTTTTTTTATTTAAACAAATAATTTAAATTATTTACAAAACCCACTGAAAAAATTTCATCAAAATCGTAGAGCCGTTTTCGAGATAAAAATGCTGGGCCGTTATATGACAGCTACGGTGTAGGTAGAGGTACAGAGTATAGACATTATGGTGCTTGGTCTAAATATATCCACTACGAATGAGATCAATGTTCAGTTCCATAGTACGCTTAAAATGGAGTTATTTTATGTATCACCAAGAAAAAAAAATGTGGTAATTTAAAATATAGTCAGTTATTATAAAAAGTCTATGAATATTTAAGCACGAAATTTTCTCAGAAATTAGATGAACGCATTCAGATAAGTATAAATTTGAATTGGATTGTGAACCAACCACATAAATACCTAATTTGAAATGTGAACGCATCTCTAGATTCAATTTGGCTTAGTTTTCCAGTTGTACCGACCAAGAACATTAAAAAGTGATCTTTGTGATCATTCTCTCAGAAACGCACGGCAGAATTTGGTAGCATTTTGGTTTGAAGCATCCTTTGGTGGTTACACCTTACACATAAACCCTAAAATCTCTTGATCGAATTTCTTCTTTCTTCTTCCTTATTAGCCTCCATCTATTAAACATTCAGTGTGTATCTAAACATTGTATAACAAAATAATGAGAAATGTAATTAATAATTTAAAAACGTAAATAAATAAAATAAATTACCGCTCTAATGAATTTGCAACAAACAGCTGTCAAAGTGGATAATTGTTTTGTGACGAAAAGTAAAACAATTTATTCCAATGAGTTCAACTTGATTCCACTTGAAATAGCTAAATTTCCCATCTCAAATTATTTCTTATCAACAAAAGTTCATAATTAATTTAGGTCGAAGTCATTTAAAGTCTAAACATAGCATCACATTACTGTCATGCATCATCTGGTTGATGCATATTATTTATTGAAATATATTGCATATGGCATTCGCTCTGCTCTGCTCATGCGTTCAATACCAAATCTATAAATTTAATCGCTTAAGACTTCCAAGACTTCACTTGTATTTTTCTTCTCTCAAACGTGATAACAATAATATTATAAAGTATTCAATTTGTTTTTTTCTTATAGCCATTCCAAATGTATCAATGGCGCTATACGGAAGTGCCAACAACTTCTATTCCAATGACACCTGGGAAACTTGATAAGGAATCAGCGTGGCCGTATTGTAGTACTCCAACTACTAGTAGTGTTGTGCGTGTTTCGAAAGGATTTCAAGTTGACACCCCTGTTGAGGTGATAACTGCTGAACTTCAAAAAGCCATTCTTAATTGCAATAGTTTGAATGAAGTCCATGGAGTGATCAATGAATTACTTGTTCGGCAACATCAGTCTACACGAACAAAATCAAAACGATGTCTTCCACTTAGTGAGTTGCTGAATGCCACAGAAATAACGTTATATGAAAAAGATGCTAAGGATCAATCGAATAGTGAAAAGCAAAATGAAGAAATTGGAGTTCAAACGAGTATCCTTGAAGACGCACAAAGTGATCTTTGTCAGAAATGTTGTGCTCAAATAAAGTCGCCGAAAAGTGTAGCTGACCAAATTGTGCAAACGAGCTTTAGTGAAATAGAGTTGTCTGTGGTTAAAGCTCCACCAGCATATGTGCCTCCACCCCCACCACCTCCTCCTCCTCCGCCAATTTTGCCAAGTGCCGGAATAGCTCCTCCACCTCCTCCTCCACCACCAATGCCAAGTTTTGGAGGTGCTCCACCACCACCACCACCACCCCCTCCTCCCATGCCAGGGCTAGGAGGTCCACCTCCTCCGCCGCCTCCACCGCTGCCGATGTTCAATGCCCCACCGCCACCACCACTTCCACCAGGAGCTGGACCGCCTGCTCCACCTCCACCACCAGGAGGACAACCAACTCCTCCTCCACCCCCTGGCCTTTACATAAATACTAACATGACACCACCACCTCCTCCACCAGGTGTACCCAAAACTTCAACACCAACTCCATTCCCAGCGCCACCTACTGGATGGTTTCAAACTAACAGTGAGTTTTATATCTCTCTTAATTTATCAAACATTTTATTTCTATCTCCCTTCTGTCTTTCAGCCCTTCGAAAAAATGCCGTCAACCCTCCTAAAGCTATGAAACCACTCTATTGGACTCGCATCGTAGCACCAAATCCTCCAGTAAAAACTGAAGACATTCCAGATGGTGCTTCCCGCAAAAATGGCTCCAAAGAGCTATGGCAAGAAATAGACGAAACTAATCTTGATAATATCGATGAATTCACTGAACTTTTCTCACGACAAGCAATTGTCCCCAAAGTCAAACTGGAAAAGGCCAAATCCATTGTTAAGACCGTCAAAGTTCTTGACACAAAGCGTTCTCAAAATGTTGGAATATTTGCTCGCAGTTTACATTTTGACATTTCCGAAATCGAGCATGCAATTTATCATGTTGACACATCTGTTGTGAGCTTGGAAATTCTTCAGCAAATCATGGAAATCAAAGCTACCAATCAGGAATTGGAAATGATTAAGGATGCTGCTCAAGGAGAAATACCCTTGGACTCACCGGAAAAGTTTCTACTTAAAATCGCACAAATCTCGTTCTCAGCGGAACGTATTTCTTGTATTGTTTTCCAATCCGAATTCGAAGAAGCAGTTTCGTTGATAGAGAGAAAGCTGAAAGTTGTTAAGGATTTGTCTCATGTTCTGATGACATGTGAAGATTTGAAGCTGGTCTTCTCGATAATTCTTACTCTAGGCAATTATATGAATGGTGGCAATCGAACTAGAGGTCAAGCTGATGGTTTTACTTTGGAAATATTGGGAAAACTCAAAGATGTGAAATCGAAAGATTCGAAAACTACTTTGCTGCACTTTATTGTGAAGACTTATATAAGTCGTCGTAGGAAGGAAGGTGTGGCACTGACAGAGTTATTATTGCCCATACCAGAACCAGCGGATGTTGAGAGAGCTGTGCAGGTGGATTTTGATGAAGTAAAGCTGCAGATTGTTAAGCTGAATGAGAAACTGACGGGTAAGTACAAGAAGGAAATTATTATTATTAAATCTTCACGAATGCAGGTTTTGAGCCAAGATAACAATAGTTATGATAGAATTATGTATAAAGAAACATTTTGACACATGTTATCGATAGTTTCTAGGAAAATTCTTGAAAATCTCTAGTAGTTTAAAAAAAATTGGTATGCAAGTTTTAAGAATTTACTAATATGCACTTAAAACTAAAATAAAATTAAAATAAAATCCAAAACTTTCCCTCCTATTTTAAAATTAATTTAGCTTAACCCTGAGCTAAAAGGGGTAACTGTAGTTCGACCAAAAATCAAAAAGTCGTCTCCGGTTAAATTCTGATTTTGTGACTTAAACCAATATTTATGTACTTTCCACTGACAATTATATTAATTTTAAACATTTTTTTTCTCTTTAGCTTGCAAGAAAACAACACAAGAAGTTATAATCAAATCAAGTGAAAACAATCTTCAGCCATTTAAGAAAAAAATGGAAGACTTTATCGAAGTTGCCAACACAAATGTTGAAGAGCTACAAAACCTTTTGCAGGAATGCCAAGAACTATTTATCGAAACAATGCGTTTTTATCATTTCATACCTAAATCAGGAACATTGGAAAGCTCCACTCCTGGGCAGTTCTTTGATTATTGGACAAATTTCACATATGATTTCAAAGACATTTGGAAGAAAGAAATCGCTTATCTCTGGAATGAATTGTAAATTCTGTTATTTTAATTTTTAACATAACCTATTTATTAATTTTGTTTTTTTTTTTTTATTAATTTAGATTGAAGAAATCAAAAGAGAAACAAACTGCAGCATCAGGATCAAGCTTGAAAACAATAAAGATGAGACCTGGTGGATTAAAAGACCGATTAATGAATCGACTCAAAAAGTAGACTGAATTATAATAGAAATATTTTTTTTAGGTTTTTTTTTAGTTTTACAACATAGTTGTTGTCTAATTCATATTTTTGGTAGACTCAAATAGACTATACTATGGTTAAATTCAGAATAATAAAATATTTAGTTATATAGTTACGTGTTATTTATAATAAATTAATAATTGTTAAACAAGGTTTGTAAATAGGATAAAAATTATTATTCACAAATATACAAATAAATATTTTAATTTTGTTCTTAAACTTGGTTAGTATTGTGATATGAAAATGACTTTTTTCGAAGATCAAAATGGTTTATTCTCCTTGATCACTGGAGCAAAAATTTTAATTATTTGAAAAAACGAAAAAATGACAAATTTGAAGAACATAAAAGCAAATTTTAGATACTTAACCTTAAAGGCCAAAAAATAAAAATGCTTGTTAATTAAAAAAAATTATTTTTACATTCCATTTAAATACGCTTTGTATATAAAAACTATAGTACTCTCATGGCGAGTTTTTTAGGGTTGCCCGGATCCTGGTGGTGGCACTGCAAAATGTGAGGTGTAAAATTCGATTTGGTGAGTCTTTAAGCCTTGAAAATTTATTGGTAGGAACAAGAGGAGACTATTTTTTGGATAATTTCATCCAAAAAATATCAATAAATATCATTTAAAACCTCCATAAGCTCTCCGCAAAAAAAAAAGAGTAAGGGTTGCCGGCATACATTAGATGTCGCCCCTTTCGACTTCCACCACGAGAGTACTATAGTTTTCATATACAAAGGAATACATAGAGGTATTTTTTGAAAATTTATGTTAAGTGCATATAAGTTCTATTTGTTATTGATGTTTTTCATGAATTATAGGTATAATCGTTATTGTGATATTTGATATTATTTAAAAAAAACTCATTGATAGAATGTGCATGTAAATTTGAAAGTTAAAATCATACGCTTTTGAATAACGGTTCCTTCAGTAGAATACTACACTTACAAGTGAGCAATTACTTAAAAACTGATGTTTAATAATAAGCGCTTATGATTCAACATTCTCCTCTTAGATTACATTAATAAATTGCTCCAAGTGAAGGAAAGCAGGCAGATCCGAATGTGCCTCTCGTTTGTTGTCCAAAAGTACACCGAGTACACAAAACCACATTTTCTGCAAAATCACATTTTTTTCATTAAAGAGAGTTTAAAAATGGTAACCCTAGTCAAGAGATTTGGTCTTATTTTGATGTTAATAAATATGTATAGGTATGGATAAATTCTTATACAAGTAAATTTTGGGAGAGGATCACATTGCCTTGGGTGGCCCTCTCAAGGATTCCAAGGATCTTAAGCATTTTTTCTCTGGAAATAAATAATAAAAAATAATGTCTCATATTCATAGTCGTCTGACAAGTTCTTTTTTTGTCTCTACTAATCTAACCTGCAGTTTATATTATGTTATTCATAGACAATTTAGACCCAGGTCAGGTCCAAAAGATAAACTGTAGCTCAAATCTCAAAAACGGCTGACTCTTTGACTAATTTGTTTTTTCTCTCTGTCAAAAAAAAAAAGAAAAACAAGAAACAGTTCTGCTCCCTAGATCTTTTCAAGTTTCCCTTATTATAATTCATTTGCTTTAATATATTTTTTCTTTTTTCGTACTTCTAACATTTTTTGTTTATAAATGATAATACTAACCCTGTTTTTGTTTCGCCAAAAATTAATCCCGCACCCGCATAAACAAAACAGCAACAGTAAAGTGAAATACCGCACTCAATTTTTTTTTTTTTTCAATGGATTGACTGCAAAAGTACTAAAATTGCATGCATAAAGCATGTTTTAAAACTATTATTTTATTTGATTGAGCGATTTTAGATTTCTAATTTTATTATTTTGAGTTCACAACCTTTTCCCAATCAATTTGCTGCCAACATTTTTTTTTAAAATCTGAAGCTTGGGTAGAAAAAATCCCAATTGTACGAATCATACGAATTTTCAAGACACCAAACAGGCCTAATGTAGTCGAACATTTAGCTGTCAACAACTGTCAGGCGAAGAAAGAAAACGTCAAAATTGAAATCCTGATAAACGTGCAAAATAAGAAATTTTGCTTAAACTTTTCGTGGCTACTGCGCTGCCTAATTTATCAATTTTTCAAATTTTAAATGCATTTACAAACTATCGCTGCCTTTAATTATATATTTTCAATTGCAAAGTTATTGATCTCGTGAAGGAAAAAGGTTCAACTAAAAACAAATTTTTCGTTTGCATTTTCTATAAATTTTTTCTCTCATCTCAGATTGTTTATTAATCATGTCTCGTGTTACCCGCAACAAACATGTCATCAAAGAAATGATGGACGACAATTATGAGCTTCCAAAGGAAAACCAACAAATTGTTCGTGTGACTAGCAGCCGAGGTAACAATCTCCTCGAAGTCGAAAACTCGGATGATGCAGAGAAGTTCTTGGTTTCCATGCCTACGAAGTTTCGCAAAAATGTTTGGGTTAAACGAGGTGATTTTGTTCTGGTGGAACCAATCGAAGAAGGAGACAAAGTTAAGGCAGAAATTTGTAAAGTTCTGACACCCGAGCATGTCAAGGAATACACTAAAGCCGGCATATGGCCGAAGAAGTTCACAAAAAAGCGAGAGCATTCTGAGGATATGTCTGACGACGAAGAGGCAGGCGATTCATTTAAGGTGCGGAACTTGAATAGGCCTCAGGAGACTGAATCCGACGAAGATGAAACGGATTCATCCGACGAAGATTAAAAACGTATGAGCTATAAGTTAGGTGCTTTATTAAAGAAAAACTATGTTGTACGTACAAATTTAGGGAATAATAAAAAAAACATTCTTATTTAATGACAACTTTTTAAAATAACGAACTTAAATTTTTAGCGAAGCGAATAATCCTTCAGAAGGATTCTCTTGGTTGATGACGGCCAGGCCAGAAATAAGATCTTTTTTTAAATGCCTATCCCTGTCGATAGATATCTTTACTATGGTTCCAAAACTGCACCATCATGTTGTACCCCTCGACATCGAGTTCTTGATTACCACCAAACAGGATAACCTAGAAAAATGTGCATTCAGTTATTGGCCTCATTTCAGAGTTTAAACAGGTTTCGCTTTTTTACCTCTCTGGCACGAATAGCATCGGCGCCAGCTGGTGTTCCTATGATTTCAACCCAATCCGACGATCGAGCACTGATTGGCTCTGGTAAGGTGACCCGCACATCCTGATCGTCGGTGGTTTTGACACGAATATTTAAACTGCTGCTCTCTGACTCGATTTTCACGAACAAACTGACTGTTTTGCCAACGAAATTTCGCAGCATTGAACCATTGACTGGAGTACGCAGTTCGAAAGCCATTTTTTTTATTTTATTATTGTTTGTTTTTTAAAGAAAGTTATTGTCGGAAACAAATTAATTTTTCCTGTTTGCTTGCGGTATTGTCTATTGTGTTTTTGATGCTGTTGTGTTGTTGTTTTTTATGTTCTATTTTGACAGTTATTTTGGCTTGGTTATTAAACTGGCGGGAGAATTCATTCAGTTCTATTTTAAAACTTGGTTCTTGCGAGCGTGTTCAGCTAAGTATTGTTGAGGGCCGGTGCCCATTTTTCAATCAAATTTTTGATTTATCCATCAAACTCATTTTTTTGCATTAATCAATGGCAGTGACAACGTTTTGCGTGAAAAAAGACGTGATGAATAATTTTTTTTTCACTTCGGGTTCACAGTTCGACCTAATATTCAAACATCAAATTTTTTTTCCCTCAAAAATCACTTCCTGTGGAACTGTTTCTAGGCTTTCGACATAGGCAAAGTTAAAAACGAAGACATGTGTCCCTCTCAAAAGTGTAGAGATTAAATTCAGCTTGAACGTTGAACTGTATACCAGGCTTAATCACTGTTTGAACTGAACTGAGATGGTGGGTTATTTTTTTGTTTATGAACTTTGAAAGGATTTTTAAAATTCACACTCGTATGAATAAACAGATTTTTGTCTATTTAGACCTTTGAGTTTATGTATATAATGTGGAGTGCTGGGTATACATTCCAAATGCCTAACCATAACAGAAATCAATTCCATTATGGAGCGGTATTTGACAGCGGGCAGCCACGACGTGATTGTATTCGCTTTGTTTGTGTAAAAAAAGTAAGTGTTTAGATGTCGGTCCATTCGACAGCCACCATAGTACTACAATGTTTTTCATATACAAATATCTATTAGACAAAAAATAAGACATCCACCTAAAGCAAGATAAAGTTTATAACTATATTTCATCATATTTTTTTTATTAAAAATCATTTATATAAAAACTTTCCAAATAGTCTGAATGCATTCTTTTTATATCTAAGGGCAAAACCAAAAACTATTCAATACGCACACCATATTTGGGTGTAACAATATTTCAGTATAACAAATAACTTTACGAATTGACGTTCACATTTGACAGTTCTTCATGCAATATTTCTGTTGTGTGTGGGGAAAAATCAATCGTTGATGGTTGATGGATTTCGCATGAAATGGTTTTTATTTGAAAAATACCAAAAAAAATTAAATTTTCTTCAATAAATAGTGAAAAATTAAATAGTTATACTGATGAATTACAAATAACAACATAAATATTAAACAAAAAAAATCAAAACAAGTATTAAAATCAAACATTTACCATGAAAAAGGGATAAATGAAAATTTCAATTCTCCAGTACGAGTAAATTGATTTTTCTACCGTGTCCCGTGTGTGGTGCATTATTGCTTACAACAAAATGAGTAAGTTTGAATTATTTAACAAAAAAAAAAAAAAAAAATATTAACTAATGTGCAAAATAGATTTTTTTTTATGTAAAATAATAAAAGTTGTCGATGTGGAGAATTGACCAAAATGCTCGTTCAATTGAGCGTGGGGGCTATCCTCCAACGCAGTCCTTCGAATTTTAAATGAATGCAATTTTTTGTTTACTCCCTTTTCCCTAATGAATGACATGTCTCAAGGATGCTTAAAGGATATGCTCAGTGTAGCATAAGGACGACGTACCAGAAAATTATTACACTCTTGTCCAAACCGAAGTGAAAGTGACAGACAACGACAAGTCGAAGTATCTACATCCTGCCTTGTTAAACAAACAATAATGTGTAACCTGCAATGTCGTTGTTTGTCCTATAAGTGCTTTGGAATTTCTTGTTCGGTTAAGCGGCGAATTGTTATGCAATTTTTGTGTCTAGACAAGAAAAATCAAATACTGCAGTTATTGCAATAATGTTTATACCTATGTATGAAGAAATCTCTTTATTATAGAAAAGGAAATTGACTTAATTTTTTTAGACGTTAATGCTGGACTTTAAATTTGTCTTATTCAAGTCCTTGTAGAAGAAAACTAAATTTTGGTGCTTATTTTTTTGTTTGCATTGAAAACGAGTAGGTGCCTAGCTACTAACATCATTAAATTAATACATAAAAAAATAACTAACCATTTGCAGTCTTGAAAACAAGAGTTGCCATAAAAAATCATTTAATCAAGGATTTCAAAAAACCTTTTGGTGTTAAATGCGTTCAAGTTAAGACTAAAGAAAGCAACTGACACACTCTAAGTCGTAGACTTATCAAGATCAACATCTTTATTGAATTCAAAATCTATTAAAAAAGGATTCTCAAAGCCACATATGTACTTACCCAGTACTCAGTGAATTAACACGCTCTCAGTCGGTTGAATGTGGAATTACGGCAGAAATACGCTAAATTTAGTTACATTAATTTTTAAAATTTCAAAAAAAAAAGTTGAAATAAAATTTGCATGAAGTTCGATAGTTAGTTTTATTCTTATTTCTTTTTTTAACTATGAGCAGAACTTGGCTAACATTAAACAAACTGATACACGAAAAATTCCTTCGGAGTTGTGTTCATTGAAGTGTTTCAAAATATATATCCAGAATTCTACAAAATCCGCATAAAACTAAATACATGATGAATAAACGTAAGTTGTTTTGCACAAGGTACACCAAGCTTTAGCTTGAGTCAATACAAGAAAAAAATATTATGAGAGGGAGAGTCTAAATCGCTGTGTTCCTCTCGGTTTATTTTGTTGAGGATAGTATTAAAAAACCGTTTTGTACTAAATTTCAAAAATATATTACAGGTAAATTTATTCTTATCTTAAAAAAACAAAAGAAAAAACGTGTGGAAATACAGTTCAAAAAACACTATGCACTAAGCTAAGAAAAGCAAAGCATAACTATAGCTCAAACGACAGACAGAAATGTTAGACATACTTTTTTCGACTTCCCTATAATAGTAATGTGAAGTTTGATCAAAAATCGAGTTCGATTTTAACGTTTTTTCACGTACTTGACCTTTGCTACCAAATTCACAAGTAAAAAATAATTGCCAAAATGAAAAAAAAAACACCTCTACCTAAACAAACAATATCTAAAGTATTCAATTTAAAACTTTGAATCCCAAACCGCCTTTGACTTTAGTACAAAAAAATGCAAACATAAAATGCTCGTGTCTCTTGAATTTAACCTTTCTTATGCAGAATATTGTCTTGTATGTTCTCATACAGGTGACTTACTTGACATTTTCTTAATAATACTTCAAGAGAAACGTTTCATTAAACGCAACCAACGTCATTAACTTTGTACAAAAAACTGATTTAAAAACAATATAATCACAATTGATCTCTTTTTCTTTTATAGGTGAAGAAGAATCCGACCGCATTTCTTTAGATCTCTCTAAGAGGTCTTTGAAGAAAGTGCCCAAACAAGAAGATGCACAAAATGTTCGAATACTCATCCTGGATGAAAATGAATTACAAAAAATCGATAATATCGATTCGTATCTTAAGATTGAAAGTGTTAGTAGAACAAAAACCATGTAGCTAGGTGTCTTTTTTAAATTCTTTTTTTTTTTCCTTTTATTTGCAGTTATCATTGAGTAAAAATCAACTACTTCGAATGTATGGTGTGTGTCGTTTACATTGTTTACGTGAACTAAATCTTTCCTTCAATGGCATACTGACAATTGAAGGCTTAAAGGAACTCGTCCATTTAAGGCATTTGAATCTTGAAGGCAATAATATTAAAACGATTGAACATTTAAATACTAACATAAAATTAGAATATCTAAATTTATCTGAGAATAGTATCGGAAGCATTTCAGATATATCGTTTTTAAAATGTCTAAAAGTAAGAAAAGATTTATCTTTTAAATAATATGAATATTAACATTTTTTATAAAACTTAGTTTTGGTAGTTTTTTTTTATTTGTTTGGTTAAATTTTTCTTCCTTTATTTATTTGTTTTGTAGACAGTGATTGTGGCACTTTTTCTTAAACACTTTTGGTTTTATTTTAAATACAAAAAAAAAAACTTAAAACTTTTGAACATCACAGGAATTATATCTTCATGGAAATCGTCTAACACATCTGCGTCAGTGCGATAAATATCTACCAACATCCATTGAAGTTCTATCACTCGCCAAAAATAATATTAGTGATCTAAATGAGATCTGTACCCTTTCGAATCTGTGCAATCTCCACAGCATTACAATCAATGAGAATCCTTGCGTTTCAATGACTTCTGGACAGGAGTAAGTTCTTATTCTAACGAAATAACTTCTTTATATTTATCTCTTTTTTTTATTAAAGTGGTTTCAATCATCGACCTTTTGTACTTAACTGGTGTATGAGTGTGAAAGTTATCGATGGATTCATGGTTGATCCAATAGAAAGGTAATTTTACCCCACCTCCGTGTTATAATTTAAACATAATAGAAATGAAAAAATAACTAATTGTAGCCTCAAAGCTGAATGGCTTTATAGCCAAGGAAGAGGGAGGCAATTTCGGTTAGGCGAACAAGCATCACTTGGTAAATATCTGAGTACAGTTTGTCCAATGCTTGGTAAAGCTTTAGAAAGCGAAAACGAGAGGAAACTACGATTGATTTTAAGCAAAGCCCAACAGCATCAAAGGCAACTACAAGAAGAAATTTCTGAGAACTCGACACAATCTGGAAATAATTCACCATCAACGGGCAGAAAGAAACCAGCTAGTCGAATACAGTCACCCAGATGTAAAATTCATGTCAAACCTTTAATTGAACTTACAAAAATATAATATATATATTTTTAATTTAGTTTCAAGATTAACCGGCAGACAAGGATCACCAGACTCAATGGCAAGCAGCTATCATGGCAATACATCTAACTCTTCGATCATTTCAAATGAGCAAAGTAATTATTTTTTTCAATTTTTTTTTTGTTTTAAATTTATTTTTTCAATTTGTATATTTTCATTGAATTCAGTGTCAAATGCAAGTCATCTATTACAAATGACAACATCACTTATTGAGAATATAAAAAATGATTCGATTATGACGCAAAGTTTTGATTCTAATTCTACAAACTGTAATTCCAAGGGAAATACAACATGCTCATCGCAAGATTCAACGCCTCGCACTATTACACCAAATCAATATAATGGTAAGGAAGACAAACTATTTATTCAATCTCAATTGAAGTGCTTTTAATTAAGTAAAGTGTTTTTTTTTCTTCATGTCTCTCTTGTTATTGTGCCATTGACAAATAACTAGAGTTAAAAGAAAAAAAAAATGTTTGGTCAGAGAAGAAGAATAAGTGAAAGATTTAATTACATACTACATTTGTACGACGTTGATCTTATTCAATCACTAATATGTAAATGTGTCACAACCCAATAACAAAATGCTAGTCGTACTATGTACTTTTAAAGTAAGGTTTTAATTTTAAGCCCTTAAGCTGTTTTTGTATTTGGTGGGTCTAATTCTCTCTTTGGCCGAAGTTTCATCCATGTTTAAATGAGGCAACATAATAAGTTGCTAAGTCTCCGTCTATTATTGCTAGAATCTTCAGTTCCAGTTCTACGTGTACAGGCTTCCAACGCGTAATTCCTAGAATGAACGTAAGCTAATATATTCTTTAGAGAATTAATAGTTTGAGTTGTTAGTTATGGATTTGTCGAATAAGCCAAAATCGATTGATTAGCACCAAACTTAACTTATTGTGAACAAATTGGGGAAGCAGTTTTTTAATACTGTGAGAAAATGAGATGAGATTTAAAAACACTTGACGATTTAAAAATACTTGCTTCCAAATAGTGCAGGTCGTGGGAATTATTGGTTTATTGTTTAAAATAGAGTAAGTAGGACATTCTGTTAAAAATTAAATTTTTAAAATATATCTTTTAATACTATCATGGACTTGTTAGATGTACGAATGGAACATTAATAGCAAACAACTGCTATATTCGCGATTGAAAATTTCGATGAAGGTTCGATTAAATTTCCTTAAAATTAGTTTCAAATAAAATTCATTAATTTATTTGCTAAAATCTGATCCCAAAACTGAAGATTATTTTTTTTTCTCACACAAACGTTAAAACATCAAATCCATTTCCTAAGGCAGGAAATGGCATTTTATTTACTTTAAACTTAGCCCTTAAAATAAAACTCAAATAAGTAGTCTTTAAGATGAATGCCTACTTTTGAAAAATTGGGTACACAAATTTGTTTTTCACTCATTTCTCAAAAAGTGGTTCTGTAATTTTTTTCAACATTTTTGTGTTTAGTAATCCAAAATTAAAACCAAAAAAATTATAAAATAGTGTTGTTTGTCTCCTTCTGAACTTTTTCAAAGTTTGTAAAATTGTAAAGTTGGTGTTGATAAACTGTACCACGGTACACTTTTTAAATCCAATAAGCTTTTGTTATTTCTTTTTAAAAGAAAAAGAAAGGAAACTCAAACGCATTTGCAAACAGAAAACAAATAAAAAATAAATATGTTTTAGGAAGAAGTAACTTATGTTTTTTAATTTTCTTTCTTTCCTCAGATCAACCAACACCAACACCGCCAATGGGTGGACCACTAGCTGCAGCGTCTAAAATGGTACCAGTACCAGAAACCCTAATGAGTCCAGATTGTTGTCCAGGATCTGTTGCTCATAGAGTGACTGTATCTGCTATCAACAATCAAGTTCATAATTCAAAAGTTAATAAAAACAAAGGTAAACAATTTCCCTTACATCTGTATGGCTTTTTAATTATGTTTTTTTTTTCTTAGAAAATAAAATGAGTTTACCGAAAATGCGGAGCCCCCACCTGAAACGTAACGCCGAACGAAGTCCAACACTTAGTCCAAGAAAGCTAAATAATAATTCGAATTCAATGCGCTCCAATTTGATCAATGACAATCAAATAAAACAACGTTTAATGAGCAATTCAGTACATGTTACAACACCGGATGTTGGCTCGACCGGTGTCAGCTCAGACGATGATAGTGATCATATAAATGTGGATAAATTGAAAACTATTCGTAATAAGGCTGCACAGAGGTACATATTTCAAATATAATTTTGATCGATTTAAAGTAATTTAAGTAATTTATTCATATTCAATTTATTCTCAAAAAAGGTGTCAACAGCAAAAGGAAATTATTGACATTTCAAATGTAAATACCAATCACGAAACTGAATCATCAGCCGTGGTTATTCAAAAAATCTGGCGTGGCTATCGGACACGCAAAAAAACTAAGGATATCGCTGAGAAATTGTTAAAGAAACGAACCCAGGAATACATTGAGTAAGATTTGCCTTACTTAAATTATGGTGATACAATTAACTTATTGTTAAGGTTATTCCACAGAAAACTAACAAAAGATATGGAAATGACCAAAGCCCAACTTGAGAACGAAAGAAAAATCCAACAACTACAAATGCAAGCTATCAATGCATTATGGAAGAAAGTTTCAACTATGCAAGGTGGAACAGTAAACGTTTCGACAGTGAACAGTGAATCGGGCGATGCAGCGACAACAGCAAACAATCAGGATGTTAACCAGCCAAGTAAGACGGTTAGTTTGGACAATAGCTCGACGGCAGTTGTTAATGATTTGGCAAAAACCTGTACTATGCTTACAACGCAAGTGAGTTTCAACAAATCATGATAAGTTAAACGTTTCAAACTAATTTATTTTCTATTCGGTTATTATTTTGTTCAGGTCCAACAACTCCAAGGATCTATGCGTGACATCCTCAACTGCCTGACAGTATTTTGCAATTTGCCACAAGAAAATCTCAAGCAACTCATTACCTCCTCTGCCACAATACCATCAGTCGATGATAAAAAAGACTCTGCAGCAACCCAAACAGAAATCGTTGCCGTGCACACACCACAAATAGAGAATCAAAGCAGTTTCCCATTCAAAATTCGACCTTCAACACTGCCTCTAGAAACTAGTGAAACGTCTGCAAAAAATATTCTAAATCAGTCGATATCGGAGAACGACGAAGATTCGCAGTGTGAACATTCCGCGGCAATACCATCTTCAGCTGAGAAAGTCGACGAGGAAAAATCTGGGGCCGAAGATGAAGTTGGCGATTGAAAATAAAAAGATAAAAGGCCATGTTGGGAAAAGTATTTGACATTTGTTTTGTTTTATTTTGTTTATTGTTGTTTTCCTTAATGAAAGGTAATAATTGTGCTAAGATGGAGCTTATAATATCGTTTTAACATCGAGATCACGCGCATTATACATTCTACTTAAAACTTCACTCAAAATACACTTTCAGAATCAGAACCCTCCCCATTTCCCTCCAAAATCTTAACATTTAAAGTAAAAATAAACTCAAATAAAATATTCCTTCGACTCCCAAAAAATAATATTTTTATCAAATTTATAATTAACCCTTAAAGTTAAGTGTCATTTTGAATAAAAATAAATAAATATATTTACGATATTAGCCCATTATGTAGGTGTAGTTGTAGTATTTCTAGAACAATTTGCACACAACAAACATACTCACACACACACACACACACAACACACGTATAATTCTTTTACACAAACGCCTGCGCAGTAATTTAAATCTAACTCAAACATAAAAAGCATAAAACACAAAAATACAGACACATGAACAAGACAACGAACAAAAATTTAAATTTTTGTTAAAAAAACATCTTTTTTATTGCTATAATAAAAAAGTTCGTTATTTTAATAAATACAAATTATAAAATAAAATTTAACAAGTAAAATTAAATTGTTCAATGTGCTATTTATAATAACAAATTAACTCTAATAAATTAGAGGAAGTGCTTTTGTAAAAAAAAAAAACAAATAAATTAAAAATAACATTTTTACACGTTTCGCTTTAAATACTGTCAATAAAATTAAAAGTGAGTACTCAACTAAATAATACACTAACTGTTAAAAAAAAAAAACAAAGTAAATTAAAGAGATATATATATTTCGAGCTTTTGCCACTTTTTATTATTATCTAAATATACAAACATATTTAAAAAAAAAATAAATAAAATACAGCAATGTCATGAATTAAAAAAAAATATTGCATTTTTATATTTCATAGATATCTGAACTACAAAACGATATTTAAATATTTCATTTAATGTATGTATGTACATAAATATTAAAAATTATAATTTTAATTTCAAAATTAAAACAACAAAATCACAAGCAACTGCATATACAATTATTTTATTTAATTTATGTTTAAATTGGCAGACTGCCAAAAGTATGAACGGTTATACTTTTTAGTAAGTATAAAACTTATGAAGATACTTCTGCTGACATCAACTGAAATACAACCAGAGTCATTTATCGAAACGAAACTTAAATATTAAAGATGTTGTTTTGAACTTATTTTGATGTTAATGATAAGAAAAAACTAAAACATAAGCGCTTCACATTTGTACATACTTTTGAAACGTTTCGTGAATCCATACAAATTATAGTTTCTGTGTGGAGACTGGAGAGTTTTCGTTCACGATCGAATGCTCGGGAACTTAACGACTAAAGACTTATGGGTTTAAATGTTTCTGCACTGATAATTGTTCACTTCACGAGGAAGTATGTACCTATAATGTACTGGGCTTTAAGCTGAACATAAACGTTCGTTTCAGTAAATGTTCCCAACAGCTCATCTTAAAGTTTTTTTTTTTTCTTTTTATTTGAAAATTATTGTGAACATTTTGCTTCAAGTTTTGTTAATGCTTCAAGTACCTACTATTCCTATAGCAAGATTCACTTAAATTTCTGACATGCAAAACATAATGATGATTCTGATAAATTTTGTACTTTCTTACTAAAACGCATTTTTTGATGGTAAAACCATTAAGGAGAATGAAAAAAAAACTTTAAAAATTACATGAGGCTAAAGTTTCGAAATGGTCGAGTGAGTGAAAACAGGATGAAATTGTGGGGATTCAGATTCTGTTACTTCGAGAGAATTTGTGAAAAAATCCATGAAATTATGTTGACTAAAAGCCGGAATTTACAAGCAATAGTTGGAAAATTTTAAGCTAATAATGTATTGAGATGATTATTTGGTACATGTTTTAAGTATTATGAGTTATAGATATATTTAAAAAAAATTTCACATATATGATTATGGTTGTTTTTGTATAATTACTGTTATTTTAAAAGCAGCACATTTATTTTGAAAGTTTGATAAAAGATTTAAGACTGGTTCTTCATTATTGGTAGAGGGAATAGTATATTAGTAGTAGTAGATGGCAGCAATATGTACTTTTAAAGTACACACAGTTTGAACGTCCTTAATATATTTTTTTTAAACATCTTTTAACTTCTATGCATCGATTTTTTTTAACTCAATCCTTAAAAGTATTTTTATTTAAAAAGTAAAATATTCTGGGGGTATACTGAATAACGTTAAGTCTGCTATAATACAGTATAGGTATTTTATTCCAAAAGAATTTTTCAATAATTTTGAATAGTGTTTTGGAATATGATATTAGAAAAGTGATTCCCGATAAGACCAATTGTTTGATACTTCTCTTTATTAAATTTTTTCAATGGTAATACTTTAAGGAAGGTTAAATTTCTTTTGGTGTTTCTTATAATGCTCTATCCAATTTTGGAACCGGTTGACTCTGATTAATACATTTCTGGAAGCTTTCTTTTCCCTTGTAACTTGTCTTCGGACTTCTTCTTCATAGTGTTTGCAAAAACCAGGCTCTAAACTATCAAGCTCATTAAGAAGACTCTGCAAAATAGAAAAAAAAATGAATTTACGAAAATATTTTGTAAAATTAAATGATATTGAGCTAAAAGTATTACTAACCATCAAAATGTTATGTATTGTCTCTAGTTGAGTTATAGCACTAATTGGAGGTCCTTTTTTTTCTTCCTTATTCTTTTGCTCTATTTTCTCAAGTAGCACTGGTGCGATTCCTTTGATATCCCAGCATATTTTACTACTAAATAATAATAAATTTGAGAATTATTAATTTTTAAAATCCACAGTCCATAATATTATTCACTACCTCTTTATTTGTTTTTCTTCAAATTTGTTAAACAATTGATAAGCTTCACGTTGAAGACGGTCCTTATGTTCGTTGAGATAACTCGGGCTTCGAGCTATAAACTTTAAGTTACAATTTTTATGAAACTTTATCTGCAAAACAATTTTGTTTTCCTTATAAAATATCTTATTTCGGTTTGTGAAACAAACAAATTGAGACTTACAAATTTATAATGAACAATTGAAACAATATGGTTTAAAATTGCAAGCTTTGTAAATTGATTGTAATATTCAAACAATTTACGACGTGTATTTTCGTATCCCTAAATTAAAATCAAAAATTTTTAATTAATTAATAAAGTAAAATAAAGTTCATACATCAATCCAAATATCGGCGCTCAAATATTTTTGCTTTTTCAAATAAGGATCAATGACATCAGCTACAAATCCTTTCAACTGTTTAATTTGTTCATTAGAAATAGAATCAGAAATTAAATTGCTTTTAAGGAAAACAAAATCACCAGCATCTGCCAATCGATTTAATTTAAGGATATTAATTCCTTCTTCGCTCACATCGAAATATCCCTGGAAATATTTTTTTTTTTTTATAAAATTTTTGAAAATTTTGGAATTTATTTTGTTGCTAGTGTGCAAACATGAATCTTACTATCAACTTAAGAAGAAAAATGAATCTCTTATGAACATCCTTGGCATCTGTGGACAATTTTTGATGCATCAGAGTGGTGTCTTTAAATTCCTCAGATACTGTTAGTGCTTTAATTTTTCTTAGTTTTTCATTTTCTGTCAAAACCTTACAAAAAGCATCGTTTTGAAAAACATCGAGTTGATTTGAGGTCATCTAAAAAAAAAAATTTAACAGAATTTCGAAAATATTTCTTTGTTTTGAATTTCTCACATTTAAAAACTTTTTCGTCTCTTCATAGACTTTTGTTTGGTAGGAATCTTCTTGTGCTTTTTCAAGTGCCCGTTGCTGTGTGACGTAAAAGAGAAATTTCTTCCTGGTTATCTCTCGAAGTCGAAGAATATCACTAAAAAATTAAATCAGCCTAGATTAGGAGCCCTACATAATTCAAGTTAAATGGTAGTACATAAAATAACTGTCCCTAAGAAGGAAAGTATAAAATGTGAACGAAACTAAAAATATTTTTTTTGGTGAACCTTTTAACGTTGAATTTATAAAAATTTTGTTGTCTATTGGCATCTTTTGTGTACTCTGGATCAATTGTTGTAACGACGCATGGAGCCTTAGGATTTGCGAGATGACCTTTCTGTATACAAACAAGTAAGTTTAAGTTAAAGGAGAAATAGTTACAATAATTTATTATTGCGTTTTACCGTATCCAAGTCCGTAACTGAAAAATTTAGTTGTGGTGGTTTTTCCTCAAAAATATCTTCTGCTGTATAAAAGTCTAAAATATTTTTTTTATTATTATTATTTGTATTGGTAGGTTGGTAGTATGGCTTTGAGAAAATGATTTATGTAGATAAATTTTACCAGAATATTTCTTTCGATTTTTTTTGTTAACTTTTTTCATTTTAATTTTATCTACACAAACGGAATACTTTGTTTTGTGGATTGGCTAATAAAACGCATTCATATTGTTTGTGGGTATCCATGGGAATAAACAAAACTCATTCAGTAACATCGATAGTGAATGTAAGTAAAATTTTATGCTTTATAAATCAGTTTTGTTACATTTACATGGTGGAAAATAGAGTTTGGTCTTGTAGCTAACTTTTAATGGAGGAAACTTCTCCGATTTTTAAGACTTTTTTAAGTTTATGAAATTGGAATTAGAAAAAGATGACTGTTCAAAAATTGACTATCTCAAAAGGATAATTTTTGAATATTAAGAAACTGAAATTTAAAGCAACATTTTTGTTTTATTTTTAAACTTATTTTAAATAATCAAGTATCATTCTAAAAGTGTATGAAAAAGGCCCTTATATTTTAATTTAATATAATATGTAATTGAAAATAAATCTTGCTTATTAAATTATTTTATTTTTAAAATAATTTTACATAAATCAAAAGATTTTTAAAATTCTAAGTAAATATAACAATTAAAAAAGTATTGTAAAGCGCACTTAAGGAAATTTTTATAAATTTTATTTTTGGAAAAAATGTTGGACACTATTTAAACAATTTTAATCCAGGACTCTCTTCCTATAACAACTCGTCTATTTTGAAGCTTTTGAAAATCCAAGCTGAGTTGTGAAAATAATTGTGAACAAAATTTTTCCATTTAAAAAAAATATGTTTGTTGAAACGTGGCAACACTGCAAATAGTTTAGGAGTGTAATCTTAATACAGGCCTATCTTTTGACATATAGCATGCCCTGTTGTGGGAGTTAAATAATTTCTATGCATTAGTATCTGTTTTATTTGAAACTTTGAAAAAAAAGTTCATGACATTTTTCTATTTCAAAAAAAAAATATATGTATATATGTATTTGAAGAAACGTGACAACACTGAACACTTTTTGAAGTTCTATTTTCTGTTCTTTTGTTTAGTGTTTAAAATAGAAATATTAAAAATGGAATAACGATTGCATTTTATTTAAGAGCCCCGGAACACTGATCCGATTCCGATATTTGTTTTTATTTAGGAAATTGAAGTTAGAAAAAAGTTTCAATCGACGTCCTTAATATATTTTTTTTTTCAATTGAAAACAAAACATTTTTTTTTCTTAAATAATTTTAGTTATGCAAAAAATATTTTTAAAATTTGTGAAAAAGAGACCCCTGGTCACATTAGAATGCAATTCACAAAATACATAGTTAAAAAAAAAGTCAAAACTGTAATCTAATATCAAATCAGTCTACCAAAAGTGTTGTTTGCAAATCATTTATAATAACAGAATCATGAATAAAGAAATCAATGCCAGTTCAACTCCAAAAAAAAATCGCAGTCATCTTCATCCAAATACCCAAACTATGGTAGATGAGGCTTTTAAGGTACTAAACAAAAATAAGTGCTCCTATCAAGCCATTAAGCATTACATTCAAACAAGGTATCTTGTCGACATGCGCTTCTTGCTGAATCGAATCAAAAGGTATGCTTCAATATGTATAAGATATATCAATCAAATTCAAAACAAAATGAAAATACTTTAAGGATGGCAAGAACAAATTAAAGTTCAAATAATATTTTTCTCTTTTAAGTTACATCCGAGAATCAGTGGCAAATGGAAAATTGATTCAAATGACAGGTCATGGGTTGAATGGATCATTTAGGTTATCAGCTGCTGCCAAAAGAAATCCAAAGAAATTCGTAAAGAAGTCAATTCGAAAAAGGAGTACCAATGAATTGAAATCTGTAAAAAAAACAACTACGTTCCTGATCGAATCAATTCATCGTCGAACTTCATTAACCCGAAGTAGAACAAGGCATATTGTTCCTCAGCCTGAAAGAAGCCCTGAGGCCAGGTTGGCCAAGAATGAAATGCAAACTGGAATAGATTCGGATGACGATTTACCATCAACGTCGACTGAAGCTATTCAAAAAGTGATGAACACAAGAACGAAAATGAGTTTTAAAATGTCTCATATGTTTTGAATCAAGTATTTATGTATCTACATACATAAATTCAATTTTATTATGATTTGTACCTTTTAAAAAATTTATATTTAGTGTTTTATGTTATTTTTATTGTTTAGTTATGTTTTTTTTTTGTTTGTTCAATAAATATGTGATGTCAAGAAAAAAAAATTCTCAGTTTTTATCTCGGTATCAATGTTATTAATCAGGGAACTTATTAACGCTGCTGGAACACATAGAAAATCATAATTTCCTTATGATTCCTTAGGTTGGAAGGAATAGAAATAATACCAAACAAAAATAAAATAGATATGGTTTTCTCAAATTCTAAAACACAAAACTTGTGCAAATTATGCTAAGCAAACAGTTCCAAAATGCAAACGTAAGCATCCCTGCTAGCAGTTTGTCCCTAAATCTAGTAGATTTTATTTTCATGCGCAAATGCAAATGTATTTATGCAAATGTCAAAAATATCTTGCGCAAACATATGCATTTTTTATTTGCTTTTCATGTGTTTTGCTTTGTGAATGTTGTGTTTAGGAATTTTTCCTTTGTTTTTCGTCAAATTATTAGAACTATTCATTAAGTGCAACTACAATTTCCACACTATAGTTAGGGTGCATGGTGTCGTATGTGGAACATTTTTTTCAAAACTAAATTAGTAGGCAAGTTGTAAAATTTGTTTTATGACAATAAATCTTTTTTTATAATAATAACATACCTTGAATTAAACAGTAGTTAAAAAATCAACAAAATACCATATAAGGAAACTTTAAAAAAAAAAAAAAAAATTACTTCAAATAAAATAAGAGCAGGGCTGATGGGTAAAAAGGTCGCGATTTTGTGAGGCGCAAATTCACGATTGTATTTCGTTTTGAAATGAAACAAGGCCGCGATTAAAAAATGAAATATTTACTATCGTGATCTTATTTTTTTTTTCATGATGAAATAAGGCCTCGACCCACAGAGCAATCAGATGCCGAGCATGACAATCGTTTTTATTCAATAGCGTCTTAATCTTATTTTTTTGCGGCCTTATTTCGTCCTGGAAAATTAAACCGGACCGCACGGAATGATTTCATTTTCAATTGAAGCCCTAATAAATTTTTGAATGTTTTTTTTTCATCTAACTTCTTTTTTGGCTACTTTTAGCAAGTCTTATAATGAATTTTATGCTTTTTCATATTTTTCTCTAATGGCACTTTTTGACAGAAAATTCATGTAAATTTGAATGTCAAAATTAGTTTTTAGTACAATGATAGGCTCAGGCATATTGGGCCATATACGAATCTGGGAATTTTCCGGTGGAGTTTCATTTCGGGGAGCGTTTTTTCTTTTTGAGGAATAGAAATTTGAAAAATTTATGAACACCATATTTTAATGTTGATTAGTTTATTTTTTTTTTAAATATAATTGAAGTGATATAAAATCATCTAGTATTTCATAGTACCTAATTATGAACTATTCTTCAAAAGGTTAAAATTCTACTTTACAAAATTCTTCTTCAATAACCTGCTTTTCTCAATTCTGTTATTGAAAATTGTGTGAGTATGGAAATTCCGAACTTTAAAACTTATTTTGTGCAACTCACGGTAACTCTCAATATTTGATAAATTAAAGTCCAAAATTTAAAGAAAAATAATGAGAAAAACTGTTCCACTTTTCTATAAATATATAAATTATATCATAAAGAATGAAAAACAGAAATGTTTTTCACGGGCTTCTCCTTCTAACGAGAAATTGACAAATTCTCTAAGAGTACCACTCGTGATTCGAATTCGGCAAATAATTATAGGTCCCCTTCATTCCTGCAATAACACGCACACAGGCATGGTTTAGACTTGAGAGTTGTAAGCCACTTAGGCACGCGTCGTTCTTCATGCACTTTTGCGAAATGAAATGTATTTTATAGATAATTTCAGCAAGATTTTGAAATAAAAATCATATTTTAAATAATTTATTTTTGAAAAATTATAATAATTTACATTTTTACAGTCTTCATAAGTTTCTCGAAGCAACTTGAAATTTTCGCATGATCTGGAGCTAATTGTGTATCAGCAATAATAGCTAAGCGACTTTTTTCTCCAAATCGATGGATGTTCAATGATAAACCTATAAAATTCAATGAAAATTCAAAAGAAAATATTTTGAGTTTGCTTATAGAATCAAAAAAAAAAAAAACTAAAACTTACAAGTTTTTGATTGCGGTGGCCTAAAAAGCAGCACATACTCCACATTCTGTCCCCAAATTGTTTCAAATTTCGACGAATTTCCATAGATTTCGGTCAAAGTGACGGGAAAATTAAACGAAAAGTAATTTATGAAGATTTTGGTTACAACACGTGGCAGAATAGATGTTAACATATCAAATTTCGTTTGTCCAATTGAAGCTAAATAAACAATAACTTGCTTCATGCGTATTCTTTCGATAATCTTTTGAATTTCCAAAGCATTTTGTCGAGTTGGTTTTTTTAGTGGAAGTTGGAGGAAGACTACACCACCGATATGATTCATTCGACCATCTCGTTCGGTAAAGTAACCCTTAGCCATTGTGCGACAAGTTGTATTCAGCACTTTCGGCACCGAATATCCCTCGAAGTCATCAAAGTACTCGTGCAAAGCCCCAGCTAAACACGCCAACGTAAAGTCGGATTCTCGCATTCCAGCGAGGTCAATACGTTCTCTTATTTTTGTCCAATCTATTATTTTCGAGAAAGAGACAACTTTTCTGCCAGAATATGATTTGACTTGAAGAATATTTGGATCTTTGGAGCGGTATTGGAAAAGTTCTTCGAAAATGTTACACGGTGCTTTAAAAATTTCATAGCAGATTTTTATGAGCTCAACTTGGGCGTAGATTAATAATGGAACATATACTGCTGTTGTTCCACTAAATGTATTGAGTGTTGTGTTTCCAGTAAAAACAATATCCTTACATGCTAGGAGCTCCCGATAAAAATTATACGGCATAAGAAGTATTATATTTACATTTATGTACCAGGCTATGCGAACAAGGTTTTTTAATATGCTAAATGGATGCAACGATGTCTTCATTGATTCCATAATAACTCCATACGAGAGATTCCTTCGGAGCAATTCTCTTCTAACCAAGGTGTAGAAGAGATTAAAGCGGGCTCGAAGTGAAGTTTTAATGGCGTCACTTGCCCTCCAAAAATCAATCAGCCCTGTTACGGCTGTAATGAGAAGCACCGATAAGAGTTTACTTATGCAATCGATTTGTAGTTTGGGAACTCCATCTGGTGACTCTAGCGAATCAAAGTGGTAGGTGAATTCATTCCAGCGATTAATAATTCCCAGCCAAATATAGTTACAAAGATTTTGTATATGAACTGGTTTGCGTACAAAATATGACAGTTTTGGACTCTCTCGATTCGAACCGTAGACATCGATCGATAGTTTATTCGAACTATTGAGCATTAGAATTTCACTGGTGTGCAAGCCATCTTGTTCGGCTATGAGTAGATGGTGGACCTTGACCAATATGTAAAAGTGATCGTCCTGAGAAATAAAAAAAAATTTAAAAATGTTAATGGAAAATAATAAAAAGCTTAGAAAATTGTTGTACAACTTAAATACTATCAAACTGCAAAGTCAATAGGTAATGTTGCAATTCTAGCTTTCATTTTTAATACTTGTCTTTTATTTCATTTATCGGCCTTAATTCTAACAAAACTAAATAATATAATATTTGTACTATAGTCCAGTCAAGTCAGGACTCCCGTGGGAATTTAATATGAAAATGGGTGAGCAATTATAATGTTGTCGTTAAAGTATCTCATAGGAAGCTTGAGTCTAAAATTTCGACCATTAACCACTTGCAGGGCTGCCAGATGGGGGAAAAATTATATTTTGACATATGTAAGTAATATAATTATGTCGTTCCAAATGTCGTCACCAGGAAGCCCTAAAAATATATTTTCCCTGAGCAAAAAAAAAACTAGAAAATTTCGATAAAATTGATCTTACAAAATATCTTAAACAAAGATAGGTAGGTATGTGTTATCGATAACACATGTATTGATTGGTGTATTGATTATTGAAATTAACTGTCCTTTTATGAGCATTGATTTTAATTTTCTTTAAATTACATAAATGAAATTCTAAAAGTCTTATACTGTGAACTTGAAAAAACATTCAAAGAGAATTTTAAAAAATTAGATTTTTAAATTTTTTGTTTTAACCTGTTGAAATTCCAGAAATGTATTAGGTACTCTAAACAGATCTCGAAAAACTTTAACCTATTAAAAAATGGCTGATCGATTTCTTAAACTAGCTGCCCTTTGTTGATCATTACTGACTGCTGACAAATTTTTTGGGCAATATCCAAAGAATGAGGTGCTGAAGATACCGGATTAAGTTTAAGATAGCAATAAGAACTTTATTGGTAAGTTATTCTCTCACCAAGCTTTCCCTCCCCGATAATGATAAACACAAATTTCTTACCGCCATATCTTCTTCAGTAGATGTTGACACAATTGGAATCACAATAACCTGCCATTGTGGCAAATCGGATGGGATATATTTCGTAACCAAATCACTAACGAATTCCTGAATATTACCATCGTGCACCTTTCTTCCCCGATAGTTTGTCGTATTTATGACAACATGATTATTAATATTGAATGAGCTGTAAAAAAAAAGTATTCCCTTGAATACCACCTCAAATCTCAAATAAAGGTAATCGCTTTTGCTTACCTTTGATCCTTCACCCAAGCATAGTGACCCCAACATTTTATCAATTGTTGTCTTAACTTCGGAAATCGCAAACCTCCAATAGGATTTAGCAATTCTGTTAAATGTTCTACATAGTGTTGTTTGATCTTTTCAAAATCACAAGGTCCTTGCAATTGGAGAAGAAAGTGAAAAATACCAGCATTTCGTGGTGTGTCTATGAGTGTTCGGATTTTTTTCGATTTGGATATCTCAAGTGTTGGGTATTTGACAGTTAAGATATAGTTGAAAAGTTGATTTGAATAATGTACACCTGAAATAGTACAAAATACATAGAATTTTTATATTACAAAAAAATAAACAGAGAGAGACATTTTAAAACAAAAAGAAGCTGGGATTTCGAGCCTCGAAATCATCATTTTCCAATTTGTACTTTGATTGCCTGGGTTTAAGAAATATTTAATTCAATCTTCTTAAATCGTTGAATATTGAACTTCTTTGTGGACTAGACTAGACACTGATAATACTTCCCGATTTCGGCATACAAAAATATTGGAAAAAAAAATTCAAGGCCATATCAAACCTATGAATAGGCTAAGAGTTCACAAGCATTTAATAAATAACAACAAACAAAAAATAAACAAGAAAATTAAAAAAATTAATTTGTGATTACGCGAGCCATTATACTTGCAAGCTTGCAACTGGGTAAAGGTCGCCTAAACTTCAAAAGGAACGATAACAGAAAACACTTCTTCTTATCAGCTGCTAAACTTAGTTAGTACAGGTCTTTGTTTTGCTTCGAAGTATACATAGATGATTAACAACTAATTCGCGATGATGAATGTTATCGGATGGCTCCAACTTGATGGTGACGAATGGCACACGACAACGAGAGGACGCATACTTACAGAAGAACGATGTTAAAAGAAGTGGA
Source organism: Syrphus vitripennis (assembly GCA_958431115.1). Classification (NCBI taxonomy): domain Eukaryota; kingdom Metazoa; phylum Arthropoda; class Insecta; order Diptera; family Syrphidae; genus Syrphus; species Syrphus vitripennis. The sequence goes on along the minus strand of OY288108.1, from coordinate 122,173,108 downwards.
ACCATGCAGCAAGCAATCAAAAAGAACACAAGCGTCTTGAAAAATGATTTGATTTCATTGAAAATTCTAAAAATATGTATGAAAAGACGACATCATTCACCAAAAAAATCTTTGTGTTGTTTTATGATTAATTACTTCTCCATTCTTCGGACATTTATTTATGTTGAAAAAAAAAATAGATGTAAAACAAAGGAGAACTTCGCGTCCCGATTTAGCGCTAATTTAGTTTGATACTGATGGCTAGAATTAAGTTCACTATCAGTCGAACCGTTTCGTTTGGGTATTATTTGTTATCACTCTCTCTCTCTCTCTCAGAAGACAGCTTTTTTATTTATATTTATAAACAGAGAATTGTTGCACAATGCACGATGAACGATAGGTAGGAAGATTAAGGCTTATCTGGCCATTTTTCTAGGAGCAGGAGGTAAAGTTCCCGTCAATCACAATTGGAAAAAAACCAATCATGCTCAGATGAGTCAACTCCAATTTAAAATGCTTAAAGGTCCATGAATGTTTAAAGTTATTTAAAAATCTTCAAAATTTTGTTAGGCGTCAACTTTTACACCAGAAGTTTGAAGTTTGTTGTTTGTTTGGTAAAAACCACAGGTTAAAAATAACGGTATCGATAATACAACATTTTGAAACTCTTAAGGAAAATCTTATCTTATATAGTTTTTCCATTCCATTTTTTTTTCTGTTTTTTGCCTAGGTTAAACTTATTTCGGGATGAAACAGGCATAACAAAATAAGAGAATATTCAATTTTCTATACAAAATACATCAAATACAAATTTTTGATTCAACTACTTAAGTCGGAACAATATTTAACACGCTTTTAAATTGACGTTTTTTGTGTGGAACAAACGTCATTTGAGACCTGTTTAGATTTTAAAAGAGTTTGGTGCAACCGGCCATTAGCCCAATCAACAAAGCCCTAAAAGGGAGTTTACACTACAAAATGTTAGGTAATTCTAAATTTTTGGTTTGATAGATTTGATAGAACCCAAACTTACATCCTGCTCCACACCCTTCGCAATTATAGAAAAACTACTTTTCACTTTTTCATCTATATCTTTTTAACGTGAAACTTATATGGTGACTTGTGTAACACAAATTTTTCTTTAAATTGTTAAAAAGTTTAAAACTCCTTTTCTAGTGTAAAATATCACTGAAAAAGGCAATTTTTAATTTATTGAAAAATCCTTTTTCGAAATAATTTCAGAATGTATACATATTTCGTATTTTTATAAAAAAATTAACAAAATTTCGAAAAACATAATCCCTTTCTCAAAATATTGATTTTTAAACAAAAAAAAGTAATTTTTGAAAGTATGTACTCCAAAATTTTTTTTTTTTTTTTGAAAATTTTGATATGCAATATTATTAAGATTAAAAATTAAAAAAAAATTTATCTCAATCTGTCAAAGCGTTTATGAGAAAATGGAAGAAAACAAATCCTATTCTATGCCATATAACGTTAATTATGGTTTTTTGCAAAATATATTCAAAAACTCAAAGAATAAATTTCAGCTAAATCGGTTTAGCGGTTTTCATGATAAATAAAGTTTTTTCGTAGCGGTTATATGACAGCTGCAATATTATTTGGAGCTATTAGAAAAATTCAATTTTGCCTTTAGGTTACTACCTTAGAGTAGGTACATACCTATATTATAATATGGAGTGCTTGTTCCTATATCAAATACATTGTAACGCCAGAAGCACAGATAGGGGGCGCTAGTATCTACTTTCTTACAGTCTTACTGTCAAACTTCAATCATAGTTTTTTTTTGTATTTTTTTGGAGAGGGATGGAAATTAAAAAATTTAGATTAAATTTAATTAAATTCTGGAGAGGGATAACCACTAATCAGTGGGGATAACGCACTCTTATTCGAGGTCCGAGCTTTTGCTTCCCGAAATTAGTGAAACTAGCGCCCCCTATAAAAGCTTCACGTTTGAAATTGAACAAGCACTCCATGTTACATGTATATGCTCTAAGGTTACTACCTAGAAACCCTAAGTTCTGACTTTGAAGAAAATAGTTTCAGTAGTTTGAACTGTCAACCGAAAATAAACAGACAGTTTATTTTTTTTTATTTTTAAACAAATTTATTTTATTTTGTAATATTTTTCAATATGCACAATTCTACAAATCTCAGATCACGACATCTTATGACCAGCGTTATTCAACCACCATTGGACCATAAGTTTGGCTATTCCACAGCTTCCTTCAGAGGAGACCAACCTAGCAAAAATATTCAACACAACATGCATTTAGACTATCATGATTATGATAAAGAATTGCAGTATTTGAAGCGTTTACATAATTTTGAGCAGCCAATAACTGAGCAAAATACGAATGTCTACAATGACAGCCCTGAAGAATATTGTAGTCGTCATATCCAACAGCAAGCTGTTAGTGGCGGAGGTGATTATAAACCAGGGCCGCTTCCTAAACATTCAAATTGCCATCAGCATTCAAATTGCCATCAGAATGAATACGTCCTACAGCATAAGAGATCACAAACTGAATGCAAGCAAAGAAAATCAGATGAAACTTTTTCCCAAAGTGATCACAGCGGTAGCACGCGGCAAACAGTTCTTAAAAAGCAAACAACAAATGGGAAGCAGCTATTGGATTTGGTAAGTTCGAAGGCAAGTCTTCAAAAGACAATCGAAGATAGCATCTCTGGCGTTAATAAGCCGCAGAAATGTTGTTGTAACAGCAGTTGTAAAATAACAGCAGGAAACTTAGTTAAAAAACATGAAAAAACATTGAACTCGAAACTACGCTGTTTTGAAAGAGAGGAGGATCTTCAATGTTCAACATCCCAATCTGCTGAATTAATCAATGACAAAATTATTCATCCAATGGTTAAGAAGTTCCGTTTGTTGTTTTTGCATAATATCAAGGAAGAAGTTGGTATAATGGAAGAATTGGAAAAATTGCCAAATCAATTGGCTAAATTTTGTCAGGAAATGGAAAAAAATGCATAGTGCTTCGAGTCTTACGAGTAAATGTGGTTTGCGAAATCTGTATTTAATTAAATTCAAAATAAAGGTTATAAATATTTTTGGGAAAACAAATAAAAGATTTTTTTTTAATATTGTTGAATTGAATTTATAGTCATTTGGTAGTTTTGCTAGGTGAGTTCTAGAGGGATTTTTTTCAATAGATTTTATAGTGCTCTTTTTTTGCGTAACATGAGTATAGTCTAAGCGAACAGTCTAATGGTACCTAAGAAACGCTATTGAACAGTATGTCTTTTCCGAATAATTTAATGTGAAGAATCAATTATGAGATAAACCTGGAAATAATCCCCATTCGCTAAAACACGTTAAGGTTTCACTGTTTTTTAACGCCATTTTTTCAAAAATGTTGCCTCCTGTGTAGCGCTCGTAAGCCTAAACTATTCATCGTACAAAAATAAACATAAATGTAAGAAATTTAAAATTTAAAAATTTAATGTTTCAATATTATTTTCATCTTAAAATTACTTGAAAGACATAAAATTACTTTGAAAGGGAATTCGAAAAAGTTGGTTCCGCAATTCTGTCTGTCAGTCTATCTGTTGAGTTACACCCTAAACGTGGATTTTCCTGAAACGTCGCGCATAGTTTTCTTATTAAATTTTTTTTTAAGACCAAAAATAAAGGTATCTGCCATAAACTTTGTTACCCTGTGCAAATCCATTTTTCTCCAAAATGGCTCCGAATTTTTTTTTTAATTTATTTAAATTGAATTTAAATGAAAAACTAAATAGTAGGAGGTACCGCTACGGTAATATCTGATTGTTATCAAAATTTGTATGAAAAAGCATCTAATATTGAAAAAAAAAAATCATTTATATTTTGAAAATTATGTATTTCAAAAACGTGTTGGTGCATACATATTTCTGAAATTTTGTACCTACAAACCGGGTTTTTAATACTACATTGAATAATTTGAACAAAAATTAATATATGTAGTTTTTAAAAAAACATACAACTGTTATAAAACCATTTTCAAAATTTTAAAATTTCTTGAAAACGTCCTATTACAAAATAATACAAAAAAAAAATTGAAACTAAGACATTATTCACATTCAATTTCATACTTCCACACAAATGTTAAGAACTACATACCTGTTCTCAAAAATCTCAAATTTCTCGAAAAAATTTGTGTGTGTGTTTGCTCAAGTGATATTTGTATGGTACATGCATATATGATACATATTATTAATCACAACACAAAAATTGAAGTATCAAAATGTTAAAAAACCCGTTCTCAAAAATCTCAAGTTCCTAAAAAACCTATATATAGGTATAAAAATTTTGTGTATTAGTATTAGTATGGCCTTTAATTAAAAAATACGTCCGTCAAGTTAGATCTGTGTTTTTGGAAATTACAAATAGTATGCATGCAGTTAATTGTAGCTTTTTTGTAGAAAGCCAAATTTGAAAATCTAAATATGCAATCTATTGTAGCTTGGTTTTTTAAAATTAGTTGTAAAAATAAAAAAAATTCAAAAATTATTTTTCCTTATTTTTTTTTTATCAAAAACAAAATAAAAAAAACTCAATATTTGAATATTCCAAAAATACCCATTAAAAAGCAAAATTTGAATTTGGGTCCTATCGAATATCGAAGTCAAAAACGATTTCAATTTTGTTCAAAAGTCCCGTAAGTACTTGTGTATACGGCGAATAGACGTAACTTTAATCGAGGACTTGCAGTGAAATTAAGCTAGCGGAAATGTTAAAATTAAAATAAAAGTTTGGAGTGACGTTCAATGTTTTCTACATCTGCTCGTACATAGTATGTATGAACGTAACCTTCATAGTTTTCTTCATTTCTTCGTTGTCCTCTTGGGAAAAGTTGAATTTTAAATTAAAATAAAAAATTAAATTGTTCACTTAAATACGTTTAATCCACCTACTGCTCCTACTCATTTGCCATCAGCAATTTAACATCCAATTTCGCGACGAGGACTTTTATTTAAATTCTTTTCAACTGTTTCTACACGAGTGGAGCTTTGCTCTATACGTCGTCTATCTACTACATCCTTATGATAGGAATGCAGGCAGCATAGTGAAGTTGCATTTTATTTTCTTCCTGACGCACATTGAACATTGAAGCTAGCAGCAATAGGTGTACATATAATATAGAAATGGAAGCTATATAATATACATATGTATATGTATAAATTAAAAAATGTTTTTTGATTAAAATCAAATTAATTTGGAAACTATTATTGCAAGCATATTATAATACGAGTAATATTCGATGTACAAAATCAATGAAAGATACATAAGTACGAAGTTGACATATCTTTTAATTCGATTTGAGCTAACACCAGCATAAATAATTTTTGAGCGTGAATAAAAATATTTAAGATCATAAAGCAAAAAGACCCCTTTTTTTGGAATTTAGATGTTTTTTTCTTAAATAATTATGTCTTTGAAATTATCGCTTTAAGAGTATCTATATACAATACCATGATGTGGTTATATTCGAGAATCCAACTTTCCGGAAATTTTTCCCCAATACAACTAAGGCTGGATGACAAAGCAAAAATTAAGATTTTGAATCTATAGGCATACAATTTTATCTGAACCAAATTTATAACAAATCAGTCAAAAACAACAAGGCACTATAAGTATACCTTCTTATAAATAAAATGCTATTTCTCTTTCAAAGTTGTCTTTAAAACAAAAAAAAATGTATTGCAGTATAAATTTTATATATACGAGTAGTTTTTACTTGCAGCTATAGAGCATGTTTTGCAAATGCATCAGTTTTTTGATCATCATACATTTTTTTTTTTTGCCTTTTTGGCTGCAACGTGTTTTTGAAAAAAAATCATTTACTTTAAATAGATATTCGGTTACTTGTAACGAAAAAAAGCACCGTTACCTACCACAGAATCATTTTTTTTTGGATTTTCAATTTTCTTAACAAAAATCTATTTTATTTTCGAAAAAAAACTGTACCTCCCATAGAATCTTAAATTTCTCTAAAACGGTTCTGAGGATTTTGATAAAATTTTGTGTGTGTATTTGCATTAGTAAAGCATATTATGAATGAGTGACACTATTAACGGTACATCTCATACAAATATTTTAAAAATCCGTTTTCAACAAATCTTAAATCTCTCATAAACGCCATCGGCAATTTTGATAATTGTCCTGTCTATTAGTATTAGTACGGACTATTATAAGAAAACAAAAAACACAAAAAACAACATTATATTCTCAATTATTTTATTTCTATAAAAACATAAATAGGTACATAAATGTACACAACAAATTGAAAATTTTTTTATGTTGAAGTAAACTAAAAGATCCGCACAAAATAGCTGCCCTAAAAGAGTTCTACTCTCAAGGATCACATTTTTATTTAAAACTCCAGAACGATGGGATTGCAAAAAGGAGCAAGTACGTGCGACCTAGTCAGACATTTCAATCAATATTTCCAATAAATCGTAAAAATTTTCCAATAATTAATATACTACTGCCCTTCTAATCCATAAATAACCTTTTATCGCATCAGAAACACACAGTTTTTCTTCATAACCTAAAAAAGTTTAATGCTTCTATTTCAATCCTTACAAAGTCAACGAAGTAAGTACCTACACAAGAAACTTAATCCAAACTCAAAACTTAGGTAATTTCAAGTTAGTGTAGTTTTGCATTTAAATTAGTTAACTTTTGTCACAAAATTAGGTCGCTTCAAAGTTCCTTCAAAATCTATAGGTGTGTAACCCATTTATATTAAATGCAGTTGAAGAGTTTTAATTCAAGATCAAGTTTCTGTGAAAGGGGGTAAACGTTCGTGATTTCATAAGCTTCCCTCCATAAAAAAGACTGTTTTTTTGTCTGACATTTTAATTCACTCCTGGTGATTATTATATCCCATACGGGACATCACGCTCTCTAAATATGTATGCAGAAAAAAAAGAACATTTCATGCAACCACACTAACTTTTCTATCTATCACAAACACAAAAAAAAAACCGTCAAAACATTTGTGAGCAAAATGAAAAAAAAGATTTTAAAGTCGAGACGAATAAAAAGAATAAAAAAAAAAATAACGAAATTAAAACCGCCAAAGGATATTGAACTAAAAAAGTATATATCCTGTTTGTGGTGCAGTGTACGGCATGCGTATGTATCAAACAAAATCCGCCGGAAGGAGCGGATGATGCATCGCAAAAGTATGATGTCCTCACTTCAAATGAAAATCAACCCATCCCATTTGAATTTAATATAACCTGGGCTGTGCAGCTGATTAACTTTCGGAGTGCAAAACTCAATTCGCCTGATGAATTGTGGACTGCAAGGCGCATGTTCAAAGATGTGTTCCACATTTTTTTTTTCAATTTTTTCAAGGAGTCAAATGGTGAAATTACATATAAGATAAAGCCTTTGGGTTTTTTTTAAATAATTTCTGTTTGGTGTGATGATAAAAAGATACAATGGTTATTTTCAAATAAAATGTTTATGTTAATGATAAAAAAAAATGCAAATCGTATGCATTTTTTTGGCTAATTCGAGTCACTGCACACTGGCGTCTTTTTATGTTTTTTGTGTAGATACGATTTTTTTCAGACATTTTGATGGTAAAGCAGATACAAAAGTAGTTCCCTTGATAAATGAGAACGATTTTAGCTTAACATATGTATGAATGGAATGTACCGTTATTTTCTCAAATAAAAATTATTTTTGTTCAAATTATTAAAGTTTTGCGCATGCATTTCCCCGTTTTTGAAATATTTAATTTTTAAAAAATAATTTAAGTAATCTTTTTTTCAAAACTCAAAAAATTTAAATTTAAAAATCGTTCAATTATCTGACCCAAATCATATAGATTATTAAATTGATATTAAAAAAAAAATTATTTAAAAAAGCTAGTTGTAGGATTTTTAAAATTCTTATTTTCAGTAAGGAAGTTTAGGATAGTGGAAAACATATTTTTGTCTATATAGAAAGTATAGTGAAAAGTAGTTTTTGTGTAAGTGATATATTATTATGTAAGAAAGCCGTGCCTATGCACAAATTGTGAAAAATCCATTGTGCAATTTGGAAAGTCGAAAATTTAATATAAATTCTTTGAGAAAAAAATAACAATAGACCAGGGTAAAGTTTTCTTGAAAGAAATTACACAAAGCTAATTCAAAACTAAATGAACCGTATTTGCCAAATTTTCAAATAAAGTTCTTTTCTGCTTAGGAGATTTTTTTTTGAATACAAAGCATTTTTGGCATTTTTTTTAAATTTGCTTTAAGGGGCTATTAGTAAACGGAAATTGAGGTTTCATCGCTGCAACTTGAACTCTTCGGTTAACTTTTGTTAAATTGAGTTCATCTTAAATAGACTATATGAAAAAAAATCTGCTGTAAACTATACGAGTTATATAAATAAAGATTAGACTTCAAAATCATTTAAATTGGAAGCTGTTCTTACCCGCTATCTGACATTTTGTTCCTTTACGAAAACGAAACTCAATTTCTGTGGAATTCTCTATAATAAATTATGGAAGATTGACGGAGGAATTTGAATTCCAAAATGTTGTAAGGCAGGGCTGTATACTTACACCAATATTGTTCCTATTGCTGCTCAGAGATACATATGCTGCACGTACAGCTTTGTTTTGTGGACTAGAACTGACGCTGACGACGTATGCTTGTTCTCCCATAGGATTATGGATCTCCATCAAATGACGAAGAGAAAAGCTGAATTAGTTGGGCTAATGATCAATACGTCAAAAATGAAAAGGATCAGCCTTGGAACTTCCTCATCTTTTCAAGTCTCTGCTGACGATGCGGCGGCCGGCGGCGGAATTGAACTAGATATTAACAGACAATTGGGGAAAGTAAGGGGTGCATTCGTTATGCTGTCCAAAATATGGAGAAACAATTCTGTAAGCCTAAAGACCAAGCTACGATTGTTGCACGCCATTGTTGAATTCGTGTTTCTTTATGGGTGCAGCACTTGGAAATCAACAATCTGCGCAATATCATGAGGTTTTTTTTTGGCCAAATCGTATCTCTAGTAATAAACTCGAAGCGAGAACGGTCAAAGAAAAATTGGCACAACTGGGGAAGAGTTGGAAAGAGCAAAAATATTTTCAAATGAAGTAGCTGTTGTATGCAAAATTAATAAGTTCAATGTGTTTTGTGCAATGTGGGATCTCAAAATAAACACCAAAAAGTCTAAGATTATGATTTTTCGTTCTCGCACTGCTCTTAATAATCACGGTTGGACTTTGAATGGTTCCCCAATTGTCGTAGTGAATAAGTGCCAATTATTAGGCTTCATCATTATTTATAATCTTACTTTACGAAGTCATATCAAAAATAAATTATTTTCAGCTATAGTAGAAATTAACGCTATGTTATCAATTTTTTCCAACAACAATCATGTAGATCCGGCTTAAAAATTCAAGGTCAAAATTTAAATTTAATAAAGAGTTTTTTTTACTACGCAAATTAAGAATTTGATGAAATAGAAGCAATTCAAAGAATTTTTAATCATCACATAACACTCCAAACTATGCCAAATCGGTCTGAGAAATATAAATGCTAACGTCTTTAAGAATTGATTTGCATTGGCATCCGGATATGAGATTTTATGAACTTTGCATATTGGTAATTGCTGAAATAATGTTTCAACCCTGTCTCAACAGAGAATCAGAATCATGTCAGTTCAGAGTTTTATTTTCGGTTTCGGTTAAGCTCGCGCAGGAATCTTGGAACTTAGATTTAGATCTCGCTAAGAATTGCATCATTTGTAACCTTAATTAGGCAGAATAGCCTAACAGCTCTATGGTCAAAAATAGATCTTGTTTTCACAAGGCAGCCAGCCATAGTTCTCATTGAAACGTTAAAAAGTATTGACGTGCTGCGTTCTGTAAAAAAAAAAAAAATCCACGTGGGGGGATTCTGGTGTGGTATTTATAAAAATCTAATAATCCGCGAATACCTTTTAGCAAAGCCACTTATTCGAACATTAAAGCCAAAGCCAGCTAAACACATTGTCATTGCGCCAGTTAACTCCTTCCGTAATCGTATAATTATATAAGTTGTTTCCTTTTTTTTATTTTCAATGTTGCCATGGCCTCATTGTACGACACAGGACGCAGACAAAACTCATTCACCTACAAAGAAAAAAGAAAAATATAGAATAAAATGGGTGTGTGTAGTAGCATCCTTAATGAGTTCGGAGGTCGGTAAAAGTTTCCTCTGCAAAGGACAATAAAATAGTTCTTTTATTTCAGTTTTTTTCTTTTACTTGGAGCACAGTTTGTTTTTTTTTTTGTATTTTTTTTTTGCGGAAGCTCTTTGTTCCAATTATTATGCATTCATTTGAACTGTTTGTACGAGTCGTTTTTCTCTATTTGCACAAATGGCTCCTACTAGAAATTGTCAATTTGTCAAAGTCTGACGAGATAATTAGTCCGAACGCTGCAAAGGAGATTATGGGAATTTGATTTAGTTATTATATTGGTAATCTAAACTGGAACTATTGACCATTTTTTCTTTGAAGTGCGGTGTCTGTCAATTTGGTTAGTTGTCGTGGAATAATTATGTTCAATTGAGGAATCAATAGTTAGTCTTGGAAAAAATGCTTAAGAAAAAAACATTTAATCAAAACGAAAATAATTTAAATAGCTTTTAAAAGATGTTTAAATAAATAAAATAAAATATAAGATGTTTTCAGCCACGGTTTCCGTGTGAGTGAAGTATTTGGAATGAAGATAAATCTCAAGTCTAGGTTGAGACACCTTCATCCAGAAAAACTGACTGTTTGGTTTGCAATGCCGGCCAGAATGTTACAGTCAATGCTGACCGCTAAAGAGGCATGACAACTGACTTTTTCGTTCCTTAATTGAACAACCATAAATCAAATTTTTTATTTTATTTTAACTCAAAAACGACTCGAAATGGTCTTGTTACCCTGAAGTCTTTACTATAAATAGTTTATAAATTAATTTGTGAATTATTTAGAAAAAAAACCATAATGTGAAGGAGCTTTGGCTTCATAAGAAGGCGAAATTTGTGACACAGTTCGTCCCACAATTGATTGAAGGAAACGGTCGGTGACTGCATGGTTCCAGGTTCAGACCCTTGAATTAGCCTCCAATATTTTTTGTGTGAGTATGTAAAAAGTCGCTAGTCTACGCCGATAAGCCCGAGACGATTAACCACTTCAAGGACATCATTCACCGCTTTATTCCCGAAATATTTGGCACAAATGTTGGAATAAGTGATCGAAATTCTGTCCTCCAGGTTGAATTAGATCCCAACCTGCCGTAGCGGTCATACGTTAGAAATCATATTTTAAATATAACGCCAAAAGATTAACTTTCCAATAAAGTGAATTGCATGTCACTTTAAAAATTAATCTGTTTTTGATTTTATTTCTATTCTTCTAAAAAAACACCCTTTATAACAGAGCGAACTATCCTCCCATACTCCATGTCCATATACTCAACGGAAATAACTTGGAGGATGAACTGTAGTGATGAGTTTTGAAAGTCGTTTTCTTAAATAATCCAGCAAACCAAACAATAATTAATTGTGTTTAGCTTAGGATTATACAAAAGAATAATTTCAAAATAAATTGCGAGTAATTCTTCGTCAATTGTGAACGATATACGAATACAAAAAAATCATTTTCAAAAGCCGCAAGTTTAATATAGTTTAATAATAATACCTAGCTGCAATGAAGTAAAACCTTGTTTTTTTCTATATCTCTATTGTCTATAAAATCAATTGTTGAACTCCTTCAGAAATTATACACAAATAAAGACCAGACAAAGTCCATACTTACCTCGTACCTTTGGTAGGTCGTCCCCTTCTGACTTGTTGATGAAGCCTTTGACTTATTGAATCCCCATAGTAGGTAGGAAAGGTATAGATAGGTACTTGTTTATAATTAACTTTTTCAAGAACTCTAATGAGACAATTGAAAATAGAAAAAGCTTTTAACAACGTTGAAAGAAGATTTAATGAAAAATAAAATTCTTTTGAAATTATTTTTAACTTGAAATAGAGGAGAATATTGAGTTGGATGTTGCAATGAAACTATAGAAACGTTACGGACTTAAAAATTGTAGTTTTATGCGAGTGGTTTTAAAGTTTGTTAAATGTTCACTCAAAGTAGTGCAATGAGCACGTTTTAATTATGTTAAATTGGTTCAAGGTAGGTTGAGTTTTCCTAAGAAATCGATTTAGAGATTTTCAAAAGATTTTATTATTATATACATAGTAAGGATGTGAGGAATACTAGTACTAGATACAATTCAAAACGTTATATGTATATAATAATGATTTAATTTTTCTTAAAATCAAGCCAAATTTATTTAGATCTTGGGGATTTTTTAATTTACGCAAAGAAGCGATCTCGTTGGTGGTTGCTGGGAAACAGAAAGTTAAACCAAATGCACTCAAAGTAGCAGAAAAATTTTTGGCCATAATAAATTCCACGTAAAATAAAATGCACGGCTGGGTCGCACGTGCTTGCTCCTATGTGCGATAACGTCTTGGTTTTAAAGTCAAATCAAAAAAATACAATATTACCCGACTATACCTACTATCGATTATACATATAGTGACAAGTAAAAATATGAAAAAAACAGTGAAATTGATTATTTGAATTGATAAAATAAGCCAAAAAAGTATTTAATCTTAAAACTGAAGATGTATTATATAAGAATACAAATTTTTGAAAAAAAAAAAATTCAAAAATCGTTAGTGGTTTTTTTTTTAAATAATTTTTTATAAAGAAAAGTTGGTACGTTGATAACATACATATATGTATATTAGTTTTCAAAATATTGAGTTTTCAAAAAAAAATATTTTTTTGAAAAATTTTGATATGCAATATTATATAGGACCTCCTTTAAAAAAAATTTTCATCGAAATCCAATAGCTTATGAGAAAACCGAAAACTAAATGTCATCAAAATCGTTAGAGCCGTTTTCGAGATAAAACTGTTCTGTCTAAACGGTACTATGACAGGACCATTATTTTTGGAGCTAAAATATTTCGATTTCCCCTCTAGGCAATCTCCACAAAACCTTATGTCCAAAGTTTGAATCGCTTCAGTAGTTTAGGCTGTAGGTCGAGGTACAGACAGACATAGACAAAATTTTTTCGCGTTTTCTATCATCATAATGTTATGTCTGGTTAATATCTCGAGTTCGATTTTTATAACGGTTATATTAGGTAAGGAACCGTTATTTTTAGAGCATAGATATAGTAGACAGACAGACCAACAGAAAAAATTTTGTAAACTTTTGTTTACAAAAAATTTTATGTAGGAAAAATGCCAAAAAATGCCGCAAACAAAAATTTTCAACAAAGCGACAAAAATAATAATTCCTGCTCAAAAAAAAATTGTTAAATTTTTTTTTTTTTTTAAATTGACAGCAAATAAAGTTTCCAAAAAAATAATCAAAATAATTTTAAAATATTACTATTCAGGTAACAACCAATGAACCAAGAGGAAATTTGTTGATTCGAGTCATTTGTTTTATCTTGGTGAAACCTTACGGTATTGAATTTATAAAAATGTGCACGCACCCCAATGATAATTTATTTAAATTTTTAATATCACTATGGCGCCCGTGCTTATACTTTTATACTAGTTTTTGAAATAGTTTAGTAGCTTAATTGAACTAAGTTGGTCAATCAACGAAATGAACTAAACTTCCCATCTATATTTTTTAGAAAGAATATAAGCAAAAATAAGTGCTTTTAAAACAAAAAAATCTAATTTTTGGAAAATGTTTCCTCCTCTTGCTATAACTGGATAAATTCAGGAAATAATGTGAGATTTGATAATCACAAAGAACAAATTAGGAATCTGAATCAAAACCACATTATTAAAATAAAACCAAACACGCCTATTTTACTGACGGTTGACTGGGAACTGACCTTTTTCTGACATTGACGTTGGTTTTGTATGATCATATCAAGATAAAATAGGCCTTTGGCAATTTTAACTTTAGTAAAATGCTATCATTGAATAAATATAAATAGAAGGTGTCACTCAGAAAATGGCCACTATGGTTGGTCGGTGCCGCCACCATCGCTTGAAAAAATATAATAGGTCTGGATATTCAATAAGAAAATTTATCCTTAGTTATAAATGAGTTGTGTATTCGAAAGGGATTTTTTCTCAATTTGAAAATTTGTTGTTTATCTACGTTTCTACGGCAACGATTGTTCTATTTGTTTTCTATTATTCAAATTATTTGTTTCTTTCAAAATAATTTGTTTTCAAATATGTATGAATGTAGGTATGTATGTACATTGTACATATGTATGTATTTGAATATGTGCCTATGATAATTTTCGTTATTTTTAATTCTAAATTATAAATCAAAAAAGGGGTTGCATTTGTGTTTTGATTTTTTTTTTGATACGAAAGTTACATTAGTCAGGTAGGGACATAATGGGCTCTACCAATAATCAAATTTAGCAACGACTTAAATATTTCGAAAAAATTAACCATTATGTTATGGATCCTAAATACTTAACCAAACACTGTATGTTATTTCTTTGAAAGCCATTTCATATATGGTTCATTATTTATTGTCCACTTAAATATTAAGGTCATACAATGTACGGTTTATTATTTAGAACTCTTTTCAATATGGTCCATTTCACAGAAATATTAAAGTGGTCACTAAATGTGATTATTGGTAGGGCCCAATGTGCCTATACCTATTACTTGATCTGAGTGAAGGTCTTTAAATACAAGAGAGATTATATAGTAGTAGTACATTATATAGTAGACGGAGGGAAGGCAGAGATGGTTTTTCCATGGAAGTGGGTTCCGTGCTACTGATTGTTCTCAATTCTTGTGAAAGTTTGCGTACAACGGGATTGTCTATCGGTATCAAACTTATAGGGATTCTAGTGTTTGTATTGCAGAAGTCAACAAAGCAATTGCTGCACCTTCGTTTATATTTAAAACAACCACCAACCAATGCGAGTTCATACGATAAATTGATTTGGATTCGATCTCAAATACATAATACATACTTATTTACAAGTAATGAAGATTGATTAAAAATAGCTTTTAATGCACCTAAGTATATGCTTGCTTCATCTCAGAAGGGTTTGTTAGCTGCAGAAATAATTGGAAAGTATAAGAAAAAACGCTATAATCATTTCGGGTTTTTTTTTTGTATCCGCACCATTTGCTTGAAAACTAGTTAATATATTTTCAACAACGATATTAGCGAAAGTTAAATTGTCGGTGCTTGAAGCAACGAAACTGTTTAATAATTGTTAAAAAATGCTTTAGCCCAAAGCACCGTACTGGTTATCGTATATACGATTGACCAACAAAAAAATGTCGACTGTTCAAAATTTCGACTTTTATCGACTTTTTGGAAAGTTAAAATAACGATTTTCTTAATTGACTGCCAAAAAACCTCGATAGTTGTAAATCTCGACTTGACAAAATATCGACAGGTATTAAGAAAAAGTCGAGAAAAATGTCGACTGCTTGTTTTGTCTTATATTAAGAAAATCTTATCAACCACGCCAACGCCGCGCCGCTTGCTGTTATCCTTTAAGCTTCTATAGAAGCTATCTGGATCTATATTTCCAGACTCTCTATGCTCGTTATGCAAATTTTTACTTAAAATACAAATAATTAAATATACTTCCTTCTGATACCTAATAAAAGTTAACTTCTCATCTTCTCATAAGTTAAGGTCAAATGAAGAACTTATTTTTAACTATGTACATACCTACGTATGTAGTTACATTTATAACGTTTAAGCCTTGCACCCTGCACAGTCAAGTGACTTCCATCTAAGGCATCTTTCTTAAAGTATATTTACATTATTTTCTTGTTCATATCTTCGTATCTAGCAAATACTTTACATGAATCAAATTTTTTTTTTTAAGTTAGCAATTCGGCAATTATTTTACTATACCTGCATTTTAACCAAAGCTTTTTCTAAGTATGATCCAACTATGTACATATATTATGTTACATCACTTTAAACATCATCTTTCTCTTTTCATTCACATTTAAAATTTCTTAAATCAAGTTATTTTAGCAAATATATTGCGGGAAAACCGTTATCCACACAGAAAATAGGTGTATGGTACATACAAATTTCTAACCTATATTGTTTAAATAAAAAATAATAAAGAATCGGTTGTGCTTTTGCAATGTTAAAACCAGCTAAAGTAAAAAGAATAAAAATGATAAAACCTTTACAAGTCGGAATCATTATAATGTACCTACTTTCTTTGTCCTTTGGCCTAACAGGAGGTGTACAAACTAGTAAAAAAAAACAAAGGAACAAAAACTAACAAAAAAAAGTTCTCTAATGTCTTGAACTTTTTTTATAGTAAATCAAATAATGCATTCGTCGGTTAACTTGTTTATTCAATTGAAATTTGAAAATTTAACAAAAACATGGATTTTTGAGAACAAAAAATTTTCTTATAAAGGTAACCTCATATAACTTTTAAGGTTTTTTGTCGGTTGGTTGAATTATACATTTTTAGATTTTAAAAGTTTATGAAGGTAACCTCGTTGTATATGTATGTAAGTGTTTCCTAAAGCCGTAAAATACCGTATTGAGTTCATTGTTTTAACAATTTAGTTTCAATTTTGAGTTATAGATATTTCCAACAAGTATCTGAATATAATGCATTATTTTAACGTTATTTTAACATTAGGTATTTTTCTGAGTAAAAAATGTATTCGATTTGCTTTTAATTTAAAATAATCTACACCAAAAACTAGGTGTTTAAAAACATATTTACAAATCAAATAAACAAACAATCTTCAATTAATTTCTTATGTTTACATTTCAATAGGCAAAAATGTACATTCATTTTCCGACAAAGAATTATCGACACATGAAACAAAATAATAAAAAACAACCCATACCCCTAAAGAAAACTACCTATACACATTTATAATCCATGAATCTATATTGAAATTTGAAAAAAAAATCAAAATAAAACTAAATCTCTATGGATACGGAAAGGCACAAATATAAAAATACAATAAATAAATATCCCGTTGAAAATTGGTTTGTGTTCATGAAAACCCCACATCTTTTTTTTTGTTTCTCAAATTGGCCACAGGTAGCCGGTGCCGCTTTGAGCTCTGAGGTGTCACTTCTATTTATATTTATTCAATGATGCTATGAAGTATTCTTTATTCTTTTACAATGAGCAAAGTTAATTTGTTTAACGAGTGTCATACTAAAAATCGACTACAATTTTGCGTCATTTTTTTAAATGTATAAGGAACCTCTTGATAACGACACTAATTCATTCAATGACAATGCATTCTTTTTGGCAACATTTTTAATCTTTTGTTGGTAATTTTCAAATAATTCTCTTTATAGCACAGAAACATATGTATCTCAAATTTGAAATACTGTCGCACAATTTTAAAATTTCATATTAAATTTAAATTTGAATCTTTCGTTATAACTTTCATTATTTAATGTTTCGTTAAGCCCTGCGTAGTTTGCTATAAAATAACAATACTGTCCTAATAAGTACATGTAAGAACCACTGCATGTCTTATAAAAAAACTGTTATATTTATAGCGTAGAATTTTAATGTTTGAATTCAAATTTAAATTCTAAAATAGAGAACACAATTTTTAAGCCATATTCTTTGCATATGAATTGCAAATTTATATACAATGGCCATATTCAAATATTCTGGTAGCTTCCTATAATTTAACTTATTTTCCCAATGCATTATTACGTATATTCTTTGTATATGAAAACTATAGTACTATCATGGTGGAAATCGAATGGGGCGACATCTAAAGTGCGCAACCCTTGCTCTTTTTTGCGGAGAGCTTATGGAGGTTTTAATTGATATGTATTGATATTTTTTGGATGCAATAATCCAAAAAATAGTCTCCTCTTACCCGTACAACCAATTTCCGAGTCTTGAAGGACTCCCCAAATCGAATTTTACAGCTCAAATTTTGCAGCGCCACCACAAGGGTCAGGGCAACATTAAAAAATACTCCCCATGATAGTACTATGCTTTTCACAAAGGTATATCGATGTTTTGTTGGCTTTGTATCCAACATTTTTTGCTGTCAAATTTTTTGGACAGAATTTTTATACATATATTCAAAAATTTTTTTTTGTCAATTTTTTTTTACAACTGTTATTATTTCGCCTACAAAATCATGGATTTTTTAAAGTATAAAAAAAAATTTGTTTGAAAATTCCTTGGAACCCCCAAAATGCAAAAAAGGGTCAAAAAATAAAATTTTGCCAAAAAAATTGGGTTGCACAATTATTGTCAAAATAATGGCACAAGGAACAACTTAGCCAAATTATATTTACGGTCAAAAAACTTTTTTTTACAATTCAATTTTTGACCAAATTTTTGGGTTGATTCAATTAATTATCTGACCTAGCTTAACTTGACAATCCGAAAAGATAAGAAAAAAAATAATTAAAAAAGTATAGGTATCAAATATAAAAATTCTAAAATACGGACCTTTTGTATTCTAAATTCTGAAGTTGAAGTTTTTTTATAAGAAGATGAAAAACTGTAAATTGGCACATGGGTTTTGAATGTCTAACATCACAATAAAATCGAAAAATTGAGCATTCCACATTCGTGTAGTGAGCAAAAAAAAATGTCTATATCGCAACCATCCTTTAATGGAATTTGACAATTTATAGCTTGACAGGTAGTCAACGAACTACATATATTTTTGAGACTTTTTCTGTAGCATTTAAAAAACTGGAAAGTTCTAATTTTTCGTAGTTTTTCTCCGTCATTTCAGCGTTGCAACTTGGTTTAATTTTGTATTCAATTTTATTCTTATTAGGTATTCAATTTGTGGGTTCGGATTGTTTGTTCAGCCCGAGTCGCTCTTTACCAACCGAGCCATAATGATTAGTATTTAAAAAAAAAAATGAGGCTGGCATTCATCAAGCACTCATAGTTTTATGAGAGCTCATAACTCAAAAAATCATCCTCCTTATTGTCGGTACCTATAAATATGTATACCGTTTAATATAAAATTTTGACTTTATAAACAGTTAGATTTTTGTTTGAAACGATTTTGATAGAAAATTTAAGATCAATCGTTTTTGTATTGCCTCTAATAAACCTACTCTAATTGTTGTTTGACTTTTAGGTGCCTAATTATAATTTTTTTTTGAAACAGCACTTAAAAGCCGATCATTTTCTTACAAAAATACTTCCAAAGTAAAACCATTCCTGTTTTGTGCCAAGGAATCCGGAATACTTTTTTTTTGTTTAAAACTTTCAATTTCTAAATTCATACCTCAAAGCATTTTCTTCTAATCAAATGCGCATACTTCTTCCTCCATCTCTATTCATATATGTACCTGTGCACTGTAATACAGACATGAAACCTACAAATAGGCGTTGGGACATAGAATTTGCTAGACTGTCGCGACAGTGTATGCGCTCCGTTGCGTTCTAAAATGCACACAAATTCCTTGGAATCTTTTGGCGGGCCTGACATCGTAATTCTATTCTAGTTTTTGTTCTTCTATTATTTCGTTTGTTTTGTTGTTGTTCATATCTACTTTTAATGTATAGAAAAATGTAGTTTGCTGTCGTTTTTGTTGGGCCAGATGTCTGGGGCCAATTTGGCCTCGAGTCTGGCATCGGCTCAATTCAGTTGAACTGATGCGCGTATCTCAATTGCGAATATAATGTCTTTAATCTAAACACTTTTGGTGTGCCGTGAGTTTCTCCCTTTGCTTCTCTTTCCATTTTTTTTTGTATTGTAGCTATTGGCGAAAGAAGTGATCGTGGACCGTGGTTCTTAATTTTCTTATTGGTGGCGAACATTCAAAGAAAATGAGATGAAATTAATATTGCCAACGAAATTTATTAAAAAATTAAAACATCTTTATCGATTCAGGAATTTGTCTTCTGAAAACTAACAGGATTTATTTTCTTAAGCTTTAAAAGATAATATTTTGTTTGGTAAATGTTTTTATGACCTCTTGGCATCAAAGATGTGTTGATTAAAATGTCAAAGTTTTCTTCTCTAACCGACGATTTTCATGATCCAGAGTCTCTCGCTCCACTACACCAAAGCTCGACTTATGGGTTTCACAGAAAAACAGCGATAGACCTCCTGGTTTTGAAATGTTTCAAGTCATTTGTTTGACGCACGAGTTTTCACGCCTGCCTGTTATCCGTGATAGTGTTAGAAGCAATAGCAATAGCAATAGATAGAAGTCGGTTTGCAGGCACCTTTTTTGTAGATGACAGTGCTAGATTAGTTGGACATTGCTAGGCCTTGTAAAACAAAATCTCGGGTCGGTATAAGTAGATACGGACTGAACTTTTTTTTTTTGGTCTCATCTTTTTTTTTGTGTGAAAAATGAACAACTATTTTAATGTAGAACCTGCCTAATAGCAACATTGAGATATTAAATTTTAAGCTTTGCTGGAAAGACCACCGTCTGTGCTACCCCGAAGTCTCGTCTCAGCGCTAGTGAAGGCTTCCTCGGATTTTCTGCGTCTTCAAATGCTGAGTAATTTAAGCATTAATATTGTCCTCACCATTCTTCAAAACTGCAAAAAGAGAGTTTGTTGAAGTGAGCGTTCACAGTTCACTTTCCAATCTTTCAATCACCCACAAGTTCTCATTTGGGTTTAAATCAGGAAACTCAGTTACAGCATATTTGAAGAACGTCTAAGCTTTTGGACCATTATCTTGCTGAAACTTTCTCTTTTTAATGAAAATATATATCAATAAAATAAAGTCAAGAAAAAGGTTCCCAAATAAAGGTTTATAAAAACACGTTAACTTTTGGTTTTATATAACCTTCTGAACAAAACTATGAGGGTGTGCATTTAAGCGGCTATATTTCGACAGATGCATTTCTCTATTTGAAAATCGAGTTCTAAACCAGGATAGAGAGTTGTTGCCGTTGGTGCCACGTCAGCTGTAGATCTGACGATCGGCATCTTCTTTACGATCCAAATGTCCCCGCACAGGGAAGTAATACTGATGGCTTGCAGTTCAGTACAACTGTGTTCGATGAGGATTGAAACAGGTGAAACCGTTTTGGTGGTTGAACATTAAAAATAATAATATTAAAAGCTTTTTTTAAATAAGCGAGGCACGCTCGCGGTACGTTACGCACGTAAATTTTTTTTTGACCAATTTTTAAAATTTTTTTCTCTAATTCTTGTGACGAATTCTTTTTTTTGCAAAAGTAAAAATATGTAGCGGCGAATTTTTTAAATTCTGATTTCTGATATATTTTTTTTTAAAGTATTAAAATACATAAATATGTATGTGTTTGGAAATTTCTTGGAACCTGCAAAATACTTTCTATAAAAAAAATGTTTTTTTTAAGACCTATGTATGTACCTTGCGATGGCGACGGAACATGGCTCGGGCACCTAAAGTGGCTTCCTACTAACTACGAGTAGTTTTTTCATAGTTGGCAACATCGACGTTTGTCAAGCACACAGTAAAAACCGCAAACAAAACACACATCACCAAAAATAAAACACAAATTAAAACTTTTTATTGCGTAAATATGCAGCGCGCAACAGCCGCCGCCGCCACTGATGTCGATGCATATATTTCGCAGATGCAGATACACATTTTTGAATGAATGGTTTGTGGGTCTTCTGGTGAATGAACGTGTCGCCCATAAGCGCAGTCGACTTGTCGCTGTCAGAGTGCGATGGGAACAAGGGGGTCAAACAATGTACATACATCTATTCCCGCTACACATCTGCATGCATGCTGTCTAGAGCAATTTGGATCTGTTCTAGGGGCTCTGGGTGCCGCACACTGTTTGTTGGGTGGCGGTGCTGGGTGGTGGCCGGCAATATAGAATTCAAATATGATTATTATTTTTTGAGAAGAAAATATTTCATAAATGAATATTAAAAAAAAAAAGAAAAACACACAAGAAATGCACTAAATTTCGACGTTGCCGTTGTTGTCTTGTTGTTGGTGGGTTAATGAGGTTACGCGTTGATAGGCATTTAGCGGATTATTGTCGGCTGGTGCTGAAATGACCAACTGCCAGATTATTTATTCGAGACAGCAACCATTACTGTGTTTTTGTCTATATGAAAAAATACATTGGCATGAATATTTTTAATTTAATTTTTTTTTTATTTTTTGATTATTTTCTCGGAATATTACCAGATGTGCATTGCACATTTCTATTGAGCTCATCCATGAAAATACATTTAAAATCGTTTTGTTAAAGGATTCATTGATTTTCTTTTTTTTTGAATAACGATATTGGACTAGATTTTGTGTGTTTACTTTACATTAATAGATAAAATGAGCGCATTAACATGACTAATACATGGATTGGGGGAAAGTGATTAAAAATTTTGCGAAAAATATATTACTTCCGGTTGTGTTTATTTGAGATCGGTATTTAATTTTATAAGGCGCGTTCGGTGATAGATCTAAAGAAAAATACATGGCATTGAGTGAAGTGCTATGCATAGCTCAAACTTACTAATTCGTAGAGATAATTGGTCATTCTATAACAAACCATTAACTTGAAAAATAAAACATAAATGGGAATGTGTGGTCGGAGCTTAGCTTGTTAAAAAAAAATTCTCTAGTTTTAGATCATAGTTATCCAGTAAAATTAGGTTTTTTTAAGTATGGAAATGGGGAAATAAAAATGAAATAAAGATAAAATGTATTATCATTCATTGCGATCTATTGGATTTTTTTTTAATGTCTACAAATTATGAAAGCAAAATATTTCTAACCTGCATAAAAAAACAGGTAAAAACCTTTTATTTTTGGCAGGAAAACATCGAAGTTAAATATTTAAATCAAAATGGTGGCAACCTTTGCAAGGGGTCGATGGTCGGAAACTTGGATTTAAGCTTCCTATAAGGTACTCTAATTATAGCAAAAATTGCTGTCCCATCTTCATATCACAGTACACATAAAGAAGGTATTATCTTGTGCAGGTTTTCGCAAACGAGAAGTGTCAAAAGGAAATCCAAGATGGCTGAAATGGTGGTCTGAAGTTTAAGTGACAGTCATTGTTGTGTTTCTTCCACAGTACACATAAAGAAACGAAACAAAAACGACCGAAACAAATGTTTACAAGAACACCATTGACGCCATTTTTTCTCTGATTTGACAGATGCGCAGAAACTAACGAAAATGAAAACTCTAATGATATTACCTTCTTTATGTGTACTGTGTCTTCATATTACATTCTCACAGGAGTCATAACAAATAAAACACACATCAGTAAAACAAAACATTTTACTTTCCCCTGAAGAAGTCGTGAAACACCGACGAAACGTTGGGATAAGATGAAATAAATTTTCTGTTTTTATTTGCATCCATAAAAAATTTTGGCCAAAAAAGCCTGCTTTTTAAAGGAATAAAATTAAATAAAATACACTTCAAATTAAAACGTAAATTCAATTCAAATCACATTTATTAATCACGAGCGCAACTTTCTTTTACTTTCAAAAATAAACTGTTCTCTCTCTTTGATATCTGTGTAAAATCCATCTCAAAGTTATAATAAGTTTTTTTTAATTCACTTTTTCAGATACCTACATATCACTTCACAGACATCACCGATCGAGAGGATAATTTCCGTTCGAGCTATGACATTTTACCAATGTTCGAAAAAGCTCACTCAAAGCTTACGAAACGTTATAGTTTAAATGCAAAAGTCGTTACATTATAATTAAAAAGCAGTTGAGTACTTTGATCATTACAATATATTTACTCACAAAACTGATTGGATGATGGAAGAATGACTGTGGCTAAAGGCGGTTCCCTTACAGTTCTGTCTCTATAAAGGTAATACATTTAAGCATACGTGACGCATACGTCACAGTGTCTGATCTAGTACTTGGTTTATATATGCAGTAAAGATAGAAAGAGGTTACATCTTCACATTTGTGATTCCATATATGTTTCACCAAATATAAAATGTCCTTTTACATTTCTTAGAAAGATTGAAGAAAACAAGCGAAACTTTAAAGATCTAGCTAACTATATAATCTAGTTTGTACGCAAATACTTTTAAAAATAACACAAGACTTTTGCGTCATAAGGATAATAGATACAAAAACCCTATCGATATACATAAATATTGTTCTTCTTGAATCTATATTTACGTTCCAAAAATAAACTCTTTTTATTCATTCATATTATTTCATTCATAATTTTTCTAAAAAAAAATAAAAATACTACTTTTATGTTATGCTATTTAAAAGACAATAATCATTGGGGGTAGTGCACGTAACAAACATTACATCGTCCTTAATTCACCTTTCTTTGCTTTGGTTTACTGAACAATTTATTAGAGATATAAAGACGCAATAGTTTTGTTCTCAATAATAATTTTAAAAATTTGCCCTTTAACGAAAAAAATGAATGAAATACTATTTATGAATGAAATATGAAAAAAAACAAGTTATTTTAAGAATTTAAATATAGAATAAAAAAGAAAAATATTTCTGTCAAAACCATTGTCGCATTTATGACGTAAAACCATGTGTTCTTTATACAAAATATTTGTTTACCTGCATGCAAGCTAACTCTAATTGAAGCTTATTTAGAAAACACTTTTGGAAAACGCAATAGTGAAGCAGGTTTATAAGCCTGAGAATTCTTAAATGTCAAGGATATAGATTTAGCTTGACAGTTTATTTTCGAAGATTTGGCAACTATTGGCTGAAATTAAAACCTAGCCTTCTTATTGTTTGTCAATTTTTTTTTTAACAATTTTTTTTCTTTTTTTTAAAGAACTTTTTTGTAGACGAAATTTTTTTTCCACAACATTGTTTTAATAAAAAAAAATCCAATTTCAGATAATATTTCCTCTAGGGTTAATAACTTGTTGGTTTACTTGACACCAGGACGGTGTATTGAAATCATAAACCAATATATTTTTACTGACTTTTAAATTCTAGGTTTTGGTCAAAAAAAAAATACTTTTTTATGTGGTGTCAGATTTTTATTATTCCATTTTAATTATAAAAATATGTAAATTTTTTAATAAAACATTTACCTATTAAAAAACATAAACCTACCCTAAAAAAATTATTACAAAATAAAAAAAATTTCCATGAAGAACCAGATCCTAAGTGAATTACAACTCTCAACCATTCCTGTGGGCGTGCTATTGCAGAAATGGAGGGGACGCAAGAGGATATTTCTATTTTTTAGATCGACGACACCGGGAATCGAACCCAGACCTCTGGTATGACAATCGTACGCATGCACCATTGCCATTCTAGTACAGGCTATTCAAAATAATAACAAAACAAAAAATCATGCTGATTAATGTTGGAATGAGTTTTTGGAAAAGTGATAATGGCATATGGACTAAAAACAGTCCTCAAGCGACGAAAACTCGAAGAAAAAAAGCAGGAAAACGTAAACGCATTACGAATGTAGATGCATGAGTTTCACTAAACTTTAGTTTGAGTTGAAACTAGAAACAAATTGTTCCCCGTTCAAGTGGAGGGAGATAAAAGCAGTGACTTATCATTAAAAGAAAACATAAAATACGATGCTACAAATTATAAAAAAAAAATATTCAAAGAAATTTATCGTGTTTCAATTAGTTTAGGGTCAAACTGTACACTTACTTATGCCTGCACAGTTTCCAAACAAAATGTTAAAACACAATCAATTGTTTGAAAACATCGTGTTTTTCTTTGTCTTCATTTGTTACTTTATGTAATTCTCAAATGAACAAATTGTATATCCTTGGCAATTAGATTATATAACCATTAAAGCTATATATATATATGAGAAGTATTTTTCATCATAACTTCTAAAATATTCTGCTCAAAACTATGCAAAGCACCTCAATTATCTAAATCACTTATTCCACCCACCTGCATCCGCATTTTTCCACTATTCTATCATCGCTCAATAAAAATTGTGTCCGATAACATTTTTCAAATGATTCTCGTGTCTCTAATGACGAACAAGCGCAATAGAAGAAGATTTTCTGCATTGGAATCCGCATGCTTCCGTTGCATGATAACCAAACCAAACCAAACACTAATCGACTTTTGTCATCGTCCACTTTAAAACTAGATACCAAACATATTTTCAACCAATTGTCATTGATCATAAGACTTTAAAGTACATAGAAGTGTCCCGCCCGGTACCGCCTTCACTTTTATTTTATAAAAATAAAATTAAAAAAAAAAAAAAGTCGGAACGGAAATGCAAATGTCAGACATGCCACCGACTAATATCATCAAACACCAAAGGGACCAAGTAATCAACCAAAAAAAAAAAAAAAATCGACTAAAATTCGCAATTTTGCATCTTCGCCGCCTTCAGATGCTTTCTTAAGATTGCGGCTTCTGCTAGATCGTTCCACTTGTGTTCCAATACAGATTCTCGAGGAACATGAACTACACATAACCAAAAAAAAAGAAAATCAAGAAACAAAACAAAACACTAAAAGACAACAACTGCATTCCACCAAACTTAAGAGAAGATTTGATTATGCAGCTGGCCAGTTGAAAACTCGCAGTTTAGAGTCTATAGAGAGTCTCATCATCAGGAGAAGTCGAATCCGAAAATTTTGTTGACATGCGTCCAAAAATTAGCTGGTAAGAGTGCAACGCCTTGTCGCTTCGTCTTCGTTTTGGTTTTCGTCGTTGTCGTTGTCGAGCGAGCGACCTGCTGCTGATGCACACTTTTGGATGAGATATCTAGACATCGGTGGGGCAGAGTGATACTAATTTGGCGCCGATGATCATGATGATTCTTTTAATCAAGAGCTCATTTGCATCGTCCGTCGTCGTTGGATCACCACGCTGCTGGCCGCACTACTTCCCGCTTCAACATTGCCTCGATTTTGCATACTTACCGACATCCCTCCTCACTTTCCTTGTTATTCGGGCGGAGTGCGGCGCGGCGATGCAGCCGCGAGCTAGTATGCCGAGAATGATAGTGCACTCGAAGTGATTGCTGGGTTGTGTGGTGTTCAATTTTTTGTTTCGTTAGTGGACTTTGCCTTCGGATTGTTAGATGTAGATCGCCATAGGAATGAGCATCCGAAAGGTGATGTTGGAGGCAAAGTACAAGCGTAGGGTTGATTGGGGCTAAATTCGGTCAATTCCTGCCATAGCTTATTTTTAGTCTAGTGAACCTTTTTTTGAAGCTAAGCATCTTCGAAAACTGATACTTTAAAAAACAATCAAATACTTACTCTAACATCTTGGAAACTTCAAAAGAACCTTTCCTATAGTCATGGTTTAAGGAACCGATAGCTTTCAATTGCAATTTTGAGTAGTAGACTGATAAAATAAAAACTTTCTCAGTAAACTTGCCAATTCTTGCCGGTGATCATTTAGTAACAAATAAGAACTTGGCGTACTATTGGTAGTCATTTCTTTTCACGGATGATTTTTTAAACACGTTTTTGTTTTTTGAAATTTTTTTGTAACAATCGGAGCTAATGGGTGGATTCCAATTTTATGTCTACCAAATTAAATAACTGTATGATAAATAATTACATAAATAAAATTGTGAATGAAAGTCTCAAGTTTTCAATTTAATGTATTGTTTCCTTCTAAATTTCATTATTCTTCAGCAATCAGAAGTGCAGGATGAAAAACCTCAATTATTTACTTTGTATGCACAAGACCTTCAGTTGTAAAAAGATTAAGATTCTACGATGTCGGAAAAGGATATATAATTTGTACGATCAGTCAGTGAGACAATCCGTCACAGATTTTGTGATTTTTGAAGCCCTATATAGCAGAAACCACGAATGCTAAAAAATTTAAAATTGGTGAGGTTCTTGTTCAGCTTAGCAAATATACCCAATTTTTAGTTTCTGGTTTTATTGGTACTGATTGACTGGCCTTGAAGTATAAAAGTCAAAATATTCAAACGTATTCAAAGTCCACAAGACCTGAAACGACTAAAACCTTAGAGTAGATGTGGTTTAAAAGGCTACAAACTAAGAGGGGGAAGTTTAACAAACGTGATTTACCCTTGAATAACTGATTACAGCAGATCAAATGAAGTTTAACAAGAGTTTAAGTATTCAACTTCAACAAACTACAGCTACAACAAACTTTAGTTTTAAGCAGTGTACAATGGATAATCCCCAGCTAATTCTTTGGAATCACTTACATATTTATTTCTAACGCCCAACTTTACAAATATTTTACTCTCACCAATTTCAACGGTTCAACTTAGGTTCCACCAGAGTTCAAATATGCTTTGTATATGAAAACTATATTACTATCATGGCGAGTTTTTTTTAGGGTTGCAGAGGTCCTGGTGGTGGCGCTGCAAAATGTGAGGTGTAAAATTCGAT
The DNA here is from genome assembly GCA_958431115.1 of Syrphus vitripennis. Lineage (NCBI taxonomy): Eukaryota > Metazoa > Arthropoda > Insecta > Diptera > Syrphidae > Syrphus > Syrphus vitripennis. The sequence continues at coordinate 122,144,783 of OY288108.1, read as the reverse complement.
TTGTGGAGTCTTTAAGCGTCGAAAATTGGTGGTAGGGGCAAGAGTAGACTATTTTTTGGATTATTGCATCCAAAAAATAATAATAAATATCATTTAAAACCTCCATAAGCTCTCCGCAAAAAAAAAAGAGTAAGGGTTGCATAGGTAAATTAGATGTCGCCCCATTCGACTTCCACCATGATAGTACTATAGTTTTCATATACAAAGAAATATGTAATTGACTAATACAAATTAATGATGAGATTGATTCCTCAAGCGCTAGATAAGCAAGAAAACACCAGACCAAATAAAAATGGTACCAAATATGTAAGTGTGAATCCAGTCCTTAGCCGGAATCTCACTGCTCTCGTGCAGTGTGCGGAGTTCTGTCGAGCGACAGCGACACAAGGACAAGAAAGGACTTTAATTTAAGAAATCGCTGTCCAAAGTTACCCTCAAATTTTATGTTAATTTAAGTTTAAATCAAACACTTAACGTTATTACCTAATTAACCCTATTATCCCCTATAGTCATATAATAGAGAAGTGTGCGCCTAATAATGTTTTATATATTTGGCTGCCAATGAGATTGAAAGTGTAACTCGATGGACTTTGGATTCAACTAGTGACTTTTCTCCTTTAAGTGAGGTCTTTTTGACTTGGTTGGTGACGGTGACGGTGACAGTGCAATGGTATTTAGCACTCTTGGCGGTACAAAAAATAGCAAAGTTCGCCCATCAAATATAATTGAACAAGGGGGGCGCTAGTTGATGTTGCTGATGATTTTGTTGCTTGCTGGTGCTGGTGCTGCAATTGCAACTGCTGCAAATCTGCAAGCAGAAAATGAATGTGATTTATTTAAGTTTTGTGTGGTTTCATTGTCGTTTGTTTTGTGTCAGCTGTCTGATGTTTCGTGTTCAATTAAATTGTTGGATTTTCTTCTTCATCTTCTCTTGAAAATTTTAGAAACCACTAGCTAGCTATACAGCGTAATAAGACAACAACAAAAAAAAATATATAGGAAGAAGATGTGCTGAATGATTTATGGTTTCAAGTTGGATTCTGTTGAATTTGTTAAAAATTTGTTAGGAGTGAAGATGTTGAAGATGCATCCGATTTCGATGGCGAAAGTGACGTTTGGCAACCGGATGTGAGTGGGGTAATTTTTTTTTTTTTTTTTCATGAAACTCTAATATAAAATGGAAGCGGTGGTAAGGGTGAATGATTATTAAAGAAGATCAAATCTTATCTTCATGCAGAAGAATTAGATTTGTATTTCTTAGAAAAACATATTTGTCATTTCCAGAAAGACCACCGTTGTGAGTGATGTGTGCATGAAAATTAATATTGCAGCACGAGTGGGAAGACAGTGGCTCTAATTGTAATAATGACGATATGACGATGGTCTGTCATATTAGGATGTAAAAAGGGGATCAAATGACTGATAATAATAAGACAGACTAATCATACTGCAAGTGAATTATACTCTTCGTCCTTAAGCTCTACAATGCATTCACAATCAAAATGTTTGTATGGAAGTATTGTAACCTCGATTCCAGCAACTAAAAGGTTTGTGTTTCATACAAACCCATTTGCAAGTTATTGGAAAAAAATTTATTATACAATATTTCAAATTTCCAGAGGAAAACCTAGTATTTTCGGGGAAGGGGTTTCAACCAATCAAATGGTTATTCTTAACCATCCTTCAACAAAATTTGACAGATGGGCAGCAAATTTTATTTAGACGTAAATTGGGGACATCGAAATTAAATTTTGAAAAATTTCCAATTTTCAGAGGCAAAATTAAGATCTTTCAGTGGTCGATGGATAACATCGAGATCGTAGCTATATTTCAATGAAAGACAGTTTATTATTTCACAGACGGACAATAAACTATATTTTGAAATATTGCTGCAAATGGCACCACAAAACTCTAAGATCATCAGAACCGACCTAAATGGAAAATTGTTAAAAATCTTCAAATAAAAAATAAAATAAACAATTCCCAAAAATGTGATCCTTTTATTTCTGAAAGAGTATTTTTTTTTAATATTGGGGATCATAATTAGTAAATAGTTGTCTCAGCGGGACACTGTCTACCTACTCGTAATTACAAAAGTTCCCGAAAGTATATAAAATTTATAAACTAAAAAACCTAAATTAAATCTGCTACCAAACAGAAAAACCCACAAAAAAACAAATCCCATATCAACTGGTAAATTGATTGACAACAATATAATTTATTTTTTATATTCAATAAACATGTCCAAGCAAGAGGTGCTCGCGTATAATGGTTCAAAGTCCGTAGACCTAAGTATAACCATGGGAATGGGGGTAGAAAAAAAAATAAATGGCGCTAATAATTCCATAAATACGAGCTCATTAGAAGTCCATCAAGAACGCGTGATGACTTAAAGTCGAAAATCCCTAATGGGCTGTGGCTGTTCGAAGTTGAAGCCAAAGCCTTTTGGTTGCAAAATGACAACAACTTCGACAATGACCCATCACGGACTGACGATGACGATGACGACGAAGACGTTTTGTTCTTCACAATGACAACAAACGATGGAAGGAAAGACGATGCGAGGACGACTATATGATGATGGTTATGACGATAATGAATGATGGCTGTGTTATTATTATACCAAACAGATTCAATTGCCATAAGTTCTTTTGGACTTAACGTTCATAAATATCTCATATCTGAACTGGCCAAGTATAATTTTTTTGATTCTTCCATCTTTACTCTCCCAACTAAATGAAGTAGAAAAATATTCAATGTGACAGGTAGAATTCAGGCGAATTTCACCAAAACTCAAAATGGGTTGTTGTCCTCAAATTTCTGCCGAGGTAAAAATTCTGATTTTCGAGATTCTGTTTTTTTTTTAAATTCTTCCAAACATAATATAGATTTCCAGTGCTCCTACTACACTGTTTCACATTAAGGCTTCACTTGTGGGGTTCGCCGGCTTAATCGCAACTGAATGCAGGAGTCACGTGTTGCATTTGTTTGATTCATGAACTTTTATGCCTGCCTTTCTTCTGCGATAGTTTTTAAATGTCATTAGACTTTTTGATGAAAAAAAAGGTAAATTAAAAGAAAATTGAACGTGAACTATGAAACGGAGAAATAACAAATGAACAGCTTGAGTTTCAGGAACAGAATAGATTTTATTTAGACTTCTTATTCGATCACGCTTTCTCACTCATTTTAGCTGCCGTCAATTTACTCTCATACATCTTGTACTTTGTTTATCTTTGTGAACCTTATGTAAGCGCTGGACGAACAACTATCGTGTAGAGCTTTCCTTTCACCTTAGGGGCGTTTTTCGATCACAAAGATGGCATGGTCTTCATCCTCATTGGTCTTCATCGTCATCACAATATACTTCGCTTTATATCACAGATCCAAGTATTTTAAATTTTTCGCACTGTGTGGAAATGTGTGGATCAGAAAATGGGCAGAATAAGTGCAACACCCAGTCTGCCTATTGCGGGGCTCGACAACTGTTATTTGACAGACGGTGGGCATCCCAAGCAAGTTCATTTAAAATCTTTCAAGAAAATTTTGATTTTGCTCTGTATAACCAAAGTTTTCAATTAAAGTACCTAGAAGCATCTCCTCCAATATATGCTATGTCCTGCAGAAACTCAAAGCTACAAATTTCCGGAGTCCTGCCAATGACATCATTACTAAAATCAACTGAAGCATAATTCTTGCTATTCGCTCTGTTTCTTTGGGATTAGTTAGTAACTGAGAGGCAAAGTCTATCCAGAAGTAATAAAAAGAGGAGATGTACACCGACGTGCTATTTGCCAAAAGACTACGTGTTATACAGTTTAGAAGGCATTTAGAGGGAATGGGTGTAAACGCTTTATCCCGATAGATTTTGAAAGCTAAGCCATAGGAACGTTTTCAATTCTTAAATTTTAGAATAAAGCCTCTTTTAATTTACATAATAGTATTTTCAGCTATTTATTAGACATTGAAGAATTATAATTTGCCAATCTAACTTCAAAAGTGAAAAAAAAAATCAGTAGACATATGGGCAGAAACGGATTCGGTAACTCCTGTTAAATCTTAGTCTTTGGAGAAATTCTTCTCAAAAATAGCAATGCGCGTAATATAATACGAGATTTATTTAGAGAATAACAAATATTTCATAACTCGCCGCTTTATCGTTTGTAGGAGGAGTACATAGAATCAAGGCAATATAAACGAAGGGAGGTATACAAACAATCTATCGGGGGCTTCAAGCAGGGAGCTGTTTGAAATTCATAAACATGTGTTTGCAATAAAAATATGTGTGCTCAACATCGAATCGTACATGAGCCCGCCACTTGGCCCCCAAAAATGGAGTATAAATATGCGCGGTGAAGCCCAAAAACTTGCGGACTCTGCTGTGCGAGCGTTGTTTTGTGTCCATCATATATGCAATATCAGACGACTATAATACGCGATGTAGCCGTGCTCCACCAATTAATATTTATTGTTATTATTATTGTTGTCATATGCGCTGCGGCAGATCGGGCAGGCATGGCACGCATGACGATCGATTCGAGATCCAGATCGCGCGCATCCAAAAAAAAAAAAAAAAGGAGAACCGATGATCGATAGCCGATCGATCGAGTGATCGCGATTGGGTTGGTCATTCCTATATAGACTTCATATGGACAGAGGATAGGCATCTTGGCTTTTGCTAACTCTCTCATTGATTCTGATGAAAGATTGGATTGGAGTGGTGATGCGCGCGGCAAGACATATAACAAAAAATCAAAAATATAGCAACAACAAAAAATAAAATACCCAAAGCGTCCATCACGGTAGCGCGCATCCTGTTTGGATGGCTCCTTGACAATCGATCTTGTGTATCTGCGATGTTAACAAAAGATAATATCATTATGCGATGGAGATCGGGGTTTTTGTCGGCATCGAATTTGATGGACGAAAAACCTGGTGATGCCCTGTATGTAGGAAGGGGAGAGAGGGGAGAGGATTGAAAGATTTATGAATTCATTGGAATTGTTTCGGGAAGCAAAAGTATTTTGTATAATAATATGAAATCTATTAATGAAATTCATATGGTGCGGGGAGAGTATAGATACCTAATAAAAACAAGAGGAATACATTTTTCAAGTCCAAAATGTGATGTGAATTTTAAATTGTAGGTTATGTAAGCAAATATTGGTAAACTTTTGTTTTGTTTAAGTAGTCAAAGCGAAAATGCTGGTACCTATAATTTTATTTGTTTTGAATTCTTAAATGACTTTATTTACCAGCTGGTGTCTATAGGTAATAATTTGTTTAAATAAAAAAAAACATATTTGAATATTATTATCGTTTTTATTATACTTTGAAAAATTTGTACTCCTTTTTTATTCAAATCAAATATGAAAAGATTGTTACCCTGTTTTTTTTTTTATTTTTGTATCTCAAAAAAAGAATTAAAGGTAGATAGTACGCAATGGGGATATGAATCAAGTTTTTTTTTGACCACAGTAACTCACAGAATCAAGTTCATCAAAATCTTAGGAGTGAATTAGAAAAGTGTTTTTCGAATTAAGGCCATTTTAAAAACACTGACTGAAGTTGCCCCCCAGCAATTATTCTTTCTGCCTGTTGGTCTGTCTGTCTGAACCTCGACCTACAACTTAAACTACTGGAGAAATTTTCTTTCAGCTTTAGACTTAAGGTTTCAAAAAGATTCCCAGAAGGGAAATAGAAATGGTTAAGACAAAACATATTTATTTCAAAAACGGCTCTAACAATTTTGAAAAAATGTATCAATTGATATTTTGAAAGTAATTTAAATTATTTGGTCAAAATATGATTTACTGTACCTGCTCGGTAGGATTTTTGGTTTTTTTTTAACAAGGGGTTACAAAAATTGCAATTTAAATTCGTATACAGTATATTGATATGATTCAATAGTATAAGTTTTTTTTTCAAAACTCAATATTTTGAAAACGCGTGAATTTTTTTTAGTTTTTTCACGTAATAAAAACTTAAAATCTTTTTTTCATAAAAATTCTTAAGAATGTTTAGATAAAAAATTATTTAAAAAAAACGGCACTAACGATTTTTAATTTTATTTTTCAAAACTTTGCATTTTTATGCCACCATATGGCTAAATCGCTTGCACTTGCAGCAACAATATTTTTGACTAAACTACTGGCTACGTTTTAATCACGACTTTTGTGGTAAGTTTTAATAATTCGATTGCTCAGCGATCCACTATCATAAAAGGTGAAAATTCAACTAACATTATGGCACCTCAGATAACAGCTGAGTTTGAAACTCATCAAATTCCAGCTCTACCAACTTGAAACCACGAAATGAATGACACTGTATATAAATTCCTAGAATAAAATCGTTGATTCTAATTTTTTTACAAAAAAGAATAAATCGAAGAAATTCTGAATTGGTACCAGAAAATTGTTGCGCCACTGGCGGAGCTCATTGGAAGCGCTAATGCTCTCTTTAAGTGTTCGTATTCGAAGCAAGTCCTTTGTCAAATAAAATTTAATTTTTAATTCTTAAAATGAAACACGTTTCAGAGGTTTTTTTTAAATGAAACCATAGAAATGGAAATAATTTTTTTATTTTGAACGTTTTAAATGAAAAACAAAAAATTATGTCATACGACATAAATTGGCTGCAGTAAGAGGTACATTCAGTGTGACACAACTACATTTTAAAACAATTTTTTCAATATCTGGCTCCCTGCTAAGTTCTACATCATTATTAAAATAAAAAGCATTGGAGTCAAAACAGAGCCTTAAGGGACACCTGAATTTATTTTACAGCCTTTGAACGATCAAAAAAGTAATTGCAAATGCAATGAACAAGAAAACTATCTTGCAAGTAAATGCTCTCTGAATCCTTAATTTGCAATAAGATGAACATACCTGCAGTGCTAATTTTTATTTCTAGATTTAACGAGTTTTACATCAACCACACGAACTTTTTTTTTTCAACAACATTTCAAAAAGTCCTAATCGTTCCTTGATACAAAATACCTCCAGCACCAAAGTGAAAAAAGAAAACAAAAACTGCTTCAAAAAATTATAAAATTAATAACCGTCACTCCAGATAAATATTTTGTCACAATTATTAAATGCTTCACTGTCCATGATAGCTCAATATAATCGTTCCTTTTAGCTTTTACAATATGGCTGCTGTTGAATGTTGATACTGCTGCTGCTGCTGCTGCTACTAATGCTCTGCAGCATCACATCTTAATTGCACGGGTTTCATATTTTTGCGAAATTAATTATGAATTTCTGATGATTTACGATGCCAGAGTCATATCAAGTCATCATCATTCACATCATCGTCAGCGCCATTGGCAATGGCAACTGCATCAGGAACTTTTAGTCAAGTTATTGATATGTTAACGTTGCGAGGCCAAAAATTGTCACATGCAACATGAGGACACATGAGACATGACTGACTGTCATAAGGAAGCTATGTACATATGAAAAGAGAGAAGACTCAACTCTAGATCCATCGAGGTCCCAAAGATGGAAATTCCATATTAATTATTGTCATTCGAGAGGCGCGACCGAGACATACGGAAAAATAATAATAATTAATTTTCGGTTAAGAATTAATTAGCGCACATGGAATGTGTACGATGGCGTTGCAATGGAATACAAATCTGTTCAAAAATATAAATTGTATAAATATTTAACACAGCAAAAAAATTGCATGCAATTTTTTTTTTTTTTTTTTTTTTGTATGCCGCTCAGAACTTTTCTGCTGGAAAATAAAATTATAAGTTAATTCATTAATGTTTGTCTGGGGAATTTTTCAAAACCACAAATCATCTGTCGAGTCAAAACGATGAAAGGCGCTGCCAATTCAATTCATTTTTCTTCTCGACTAACATGTCTCCATCATTGTCATCCATTGCGATGCTGGTGCTGCAGGCTGGGTTGGGCTGGGCCAGGCCAAGCCAATGCGGTGGCGGCACAGCATCCCGCGTTGGCTGATGACGGGCTTGACATCCCTTGGATGATACAAAACATGACAAACATTCAACAACTCGAGAGTATCTCTGTTGCAGGCTTTCCATTCGAGAGCCAGGAATCTTCCTTGGGTCCCCGACTGCAGCCATGTCATTAACATCGTCCACATAACTAAAATGCTTACGAATCGAATATTAAAAATTATAATCGATTATGCGAGTGGTTTTCTTGGCTGCGCTTCGAAGCCCAGCTCCGCTCCGGTCCCTCCTTGGCATCAAACAAAAAAACTTAACATTTGTACAAGAAATTATGACGAACAAACATTTGTGTCTACATGTGTTGAAATCATAAAATCCATTGTAGTTTTATCAAAACCAAGAAAAAAAAATGTGTATCCAAGTTTTTGTATCTTTAAGGATACCGCATTGTATGGTTTCGGCTCTTCTCTCTCTCTCCCAAGAATAGGAAGATCAGAGGCTTGCAATATGATGATGACAGCCTGCAGAACATGGAATCGTACAAATGTTTTCATGCACAATGTCATGTCCTTTTTGTTGTGATACGCGAATTATTATTATGTTTTTATATTTTTTTGGTAAGTATATGTTCCTTTAAGGGTTTCCTTATTATTTATGAGCATCAAGTTCATAACGCAATTCCTGTTATCATCATCCATGCTTGAAGCCAATGATGCTGATGCTGATGATGATGGTTGAACTCATAGTTTGATGTTTGACAAACGAAGAATTGACGACTGGAACTTGGACATGGTTAAATGAACGTACGTACCTACGCTACTTGCGGTTAGGAGTAAAGTAGATAACTATCTGTCCCAAGTATTTTTATACGCTTCGAGATAAAATAATTGAAATAAATTCCATCGATGACACAAAGTATATTTTTGTATATGGAAAAAGGAAAAGGATAAGATCTTGTGTTGGTTGGATTGATATAAAGTCGGTAACTGGCTCGAGGGACGAGTGTTTTTGTTTTTGCTTTGTGGTATATTTTCAAAAGAACAAGATCAGATTTAAGTTTGCATGATTTTATCGGTTGGATAAATTTGTTCGACAACTTTATTCTTTCAAAATTGTATAAACTTTGTGAACTAATCGGTTGAACGAAGTTTTTCTTCATAAAACTACAAATTTTATCAGAGTGATCGATTCATTTGAGCAGATACGACAAACGACTAGGTAAATAATTTGGCCTAGATAAGTCTTTAATTGAAGGTTTGAGTCTTTCAACAACAACTTTATTATGCAACTAGAAAGTCTAGAGTTACATGTAGGTAATAAGTCAAATATATTTTGGGGCAAGAACAACTGGATCAAAGAAATGCAACGAAGACGCATTTAGTAGGTTTTAGACATGGAACAATGCATAACCCGGAGCCCTATTAACGTTTTTTAAGGTCAACCCGGCCAAAGCAAACCACACAAGTGGAGCCTTAAATTGAGGTGGCAGAGTCCCACTTGAGATCATTACTTACCTGAGAAACATGTAACTCTAGCCTTACCAAAATACTGTAAGATCCAAACCTTCAATATTAATATGATGGAGCAAAAACTCAGACTGGACTTGACGCAAAATTCCGGTTATTTGAATTGGTTGGATAAACCTTTATTCAATGATTTTGATTCCCCGAAAAGTTGTTTTAGAACCTACACTTAAAACCCTTGCTACTACCAGTATCCAAAAAGATAGCTAAGTCTCAAAAAACGGTATCGGGAGTAGTCTCTCCCGCCACGGTAAGTTTTTTTAAAATGTTTGCCTGCCTGCATATTGGTGATTAGTAGTCTCTGATCTATCAATATTGTGTTATTTGCTAATTTGATAGGTAATCTTACTGTCAGTTGTGCTGAATCCTTTTCTACCGTTCTTCGCCAAGTGCTAGGCAAGCCAGCTCGGTTGCCTGCATGCGAGAGAGGGTCACTCGTTACCTTTTCAAAGTGTATTGGCAATTTCCTGCCACTTCGTATTAAATATTTAATGGGTTCTTGAGTGTAGTTGCTTATTCGATGCTGTTGCCGGTAATCATCAGAGCTTTACGGGAACAAGTCCAATAATTGTAGCAATCTTAAGGTTACGAACTATAGAATTCATTGAGGTTCTACTCAGAGCCCAGAGAGTTTGTAAAGGTCATGAAAGAAATTCAAACCGAATGAGTTGGTTCTCATTCTGGCCACGGTACTTATTCCAGCATAAAGATAAAATGAATTGATGATTTTTTCTATCTCCCGATTTTACAAAACTGCTTTATTTCATTTCATTGCATTCCTTGTTAAATAAAAAAGTTGCTATGATAATTGTATTCCATTCGATGAGTTCTTGACAGAAGTGTCCACGTTTACAACGAACTAGAATGACAAAATTAAGACTCATCATTGAACACAAATTTTCATCACATTTATCATAGAACCGGAATAACCCAACAGAGTGAAAAGTGAAGGGGAAACGACAATGAATGTCCAGCTTTATGTGCTATATTTAATTTCAAATGGTTTGTTCATCTCCAATTTGTTTTAATAAACAGCTTAAAAATATTTGTTTTAAAAAGAAGTAATTTTACTTTTAACATTTAAGATTTTCTATTTTGTACAATTCCAAGTTGTATCTTCAATCCCTTCACGTAAAATTGATCAGGATGAACACAAAAAATTTGGTGACACATTTGATATGTCACCAACGTGGATGGAATGACTGAAGTCTCATACTCTTATCAGAAGCGAAAATAAGAGTAGAGATAGATCTTCCGTTAATGTAAGTTTTCTTGTAATTGTCAAAAGAAACAAAACACCTGAAAGCTATACAATCTCTACGGATATTGTGATTCAATTACCGGGTTATACTTTACCTCACTTACTTCTTTTAAAAAGTAGCAATTATTTCCTACGGATTGTAAGAAAGAATAAAAATCTTGTTGGAAGTGGATCAATTCGATTAATTTTTCATCCAAAAACTTAACATAACTATTTCCCACGACTTTTAATAATGCTCGTAAAAGGTGCGAATTCCCTAACTTAAGTTGCAAGACAGTCATAATGAAATAATGGCTTTTGCAATTTGGTTTATTTTATTTCTTCTTACATTTGATCCTTTTTTGAAGCTATACAAATTAAATTAAGATTCTCCTTACAACTAATGGCGATTGGATAAGTGCACCAATTGGTATGTCAACCATATTTAAAAGTCTCAACATTATCCATCAAAAGCTTGCGAAGCCTTTCAACTTAAAATAAAAAAAAAAAAAAAAAACATTCCAATGTCACAAATCTATCAAATTCTCAACTCAAATTTTGTATACATTTCACGTAGTCGGTAATTGCGTTCATGTAAAATCAAACTTCTATAGCACTTCAGTTGCAAGTTGCATTCAGGAACAAACTAAAACTGATGTCGTCGCCACTGCCACACCGCCTCTACCTCTGCGACTTTGCCGCTGTTTATTTGGACCTTCTATAAAAGCCGACACCGAAATTAATTGCCATCACAATATGCAGCTTCTCTCTTTTCTGCTGATCCTGCTGGTCATGTCATACCGTCAGCATCATCATGTTAGCCAGACACTTCAGGACACTGTCAGATCTCGGGTATGCATGTTTGTAGTCCATTTTTCGCACAATCCACGATCTTGTGCAAAACGCACATCGTAGCAGCCACATCACACAACACACGGCTTATCAATATTCCTGAATTTGATATACGCGAATGGTCAACGGAATGTGACTCGTTTGCTGGGACAAGTTCACCATAAAGGTGTTTCAGTCGGTAGCTCCATATATATCACCGGACAAAATACCAACAATCCCATACTCCTCTTTGAAGTCTTCAAAGTATGTCCAGATCAATTACGCGGTTCTGGAAAAAAGACACCAACAACAAACTGAAACAAATGAAAAAATAAAACGGAATGAACACTCAAGACCAAGAACATCACTCCTATACAAAATCTTTCCACCGCGAAATCACTCCCGGTGGAAACAATACAGAACTTGACTCAGGAACAGGCGACACAGCAAACAGAAGTCAATTTAGGGACAAACCTAAGAAGCTGTGAGTGCAGCAACATTCGAGTATAAGAAAAAAAAAAACAGCACAGCGTCCAACTGATCGCTCCACCGATCGCGAGGAAGAAATCTTTATACCAAATGGTAGAATAAGGTGGAAAATAAGAACGCACCATACACAAATAATCTGTAACAAAGTGAGGATTGATCAGCGGCCGGTGGCGGTGACTGGCTACGGTGCTGCGCGGCACCCAATTCCAAAGTCTGCTGTCTGAGATACTTGATGATGGTACTGCGCGGTGCGTCTTCAGAGCGTAGGGTTCGATTTATTGGCGTGTTGCTCTGTTTTCGCTTTTCGCCAAAATCGACGCTTAATTTTCTGTCAGCTTTTCAACATAAAACAAGGACACAGCAAAAAAAAAACTCCACCTACTGGAATAGGCTTGAAGCAAAAAAAAAAAAAAATGCTAAAACTGCCATCACCATCGATTGTTTATCGAATGATTTCTGGCACTGCCATCACATAGTTAACTTTATTTCCATATATACACACTCATACAATTTTGTAGACCTTACCTTTCAGGGTCCTTGTTTAACGGCTGGGCTTTGTGGGTTTATCTGATTGAAATTGGATATATGTACCTACCTAGAGTCCAATAAGTCAGATGTTAAAGTCAAGTGGTGTTGCCAGATCTTGCACCAAAAGAAGATCTATTAAGTGATTTAGTAAAAATTGTAGGGAAAAAAAACTTAAATATCGTGAGAGTCAGAAAGCTTAACCTTAAGGATTGGCTTTTTACCGTTTTACAAAGTTATCAGGACAACCGAAACTCGAGTAAAAAAATCATAAAAAGATCGCTATTGCCATCAACGCTAAATTGTCAATGCAATGTGACACTAGATTGATCCCTATTCAAAATCGTACGAGTTGATAGATTTCTAAAGTCACTGTGGTAGAATTTCTCAGGAGTTAAAGCTTTTGATATTTAAATTTGGTGGAGCTACATTCCACGAAGAACCACAGCCAAAGTGACCTACAACTCTCAACCATTCCTGTGTGCGTGTTATTGATTGGAGGTGAACAGCTAGGGTGATGGGCATTCGATTCTTGACAATTGATAGCCTTGCAGATTTTGTCACTTTCTGGAGAGAAGCAGCAACTTGGCTGAAGAACTGCTGCCATTGTGACAAACACTGTCATGAGGAGAGTAAGTCCGCGGAAAAACGATTCAAGTTTTACAATTTACATATAACGTATGTTTCACCTTCTTCCAAACACCCCGAAATACTCGGTAATGGTGATGGTGAAAGGATTCGGAAAATAATCCACCTCGAGACAAAACGCGAGTCTCACAATTCTGCCTGTCTGTCTATTCCTCAACCTACAGTTTACAACTATTAAAGCGACTTTCTTGAAATTTAAGGTTCATATATAATTTCCTAGAGACGAAATAGAATTTGTATAAGCTTCAAAAAAAACCGTTAAGATGCAACATATTTAATATTTAATTAAAATTGATTAGACGCCTTGGGGATTACACAAGTTTTGATTGTTTGTTTTCTTTAAATTAATAGAGTTTTACAAGCGAACAAATAGCAAACAATTGCGCCAAATTAAATTTAAATGGCAATACCGTTTGTTAGTTTCCGTTTCAAGTCTACTGTGGCATACACTTTTCTTAAAATGAGCAGTTTTTTTTTACAAGATTCACAGGGTGACTTCTTTAATACTAAAATGGTGATCTCTGAAGGATGCAAACAGAGTTAAAGAGATAACAAAACCAAAAAAAAAAAAAAAAAAATAACAAAACAAAACAACACACCTTATAGCGACACAATTCAAAATATGCCAACATCAGCGGTGGACATCGACAACGAACAACATTTTCGCAGAAAATACTCTTAGCGCCTTATTCGTGTCCAGCGTGCGGCTGCTGTATAAAACCGCCGCATCCGTTGCCACCACTGTACCAGCCAGCCAGCCGGTCAACTTCATTGACCATCACCGCATCACCCGCGCCCCTTATTCCAACCAACCGTGCTTTGCGTCGTTGCTCTACTGTTGCCGTTTTTTAATGTGAAATAAATTTGGAGCGAGATTTCAATAAACGGATTTTTTTTTGTATATAGGTCTTACCTGACTTTTAGCCAGGGTTATAATGCGTGTGGATGTGTTTTGTGATTGCCTTCATGAGGAACAGCATTTTAAAATTCTATAGACGGTCCTTCTCTATATATGTAGATGGTGCTCTGGACATTGTCATCCTGATGGTTATTCGCTCTGGCCCAAACCCGCACGGTTGATGATGGTCTTGGTCGGTGCTCGTGGTGTGTATCCTCGAAAAACCAAAAAAAAAAAAAAAATATATACCCAAAAGTGCCTTCCCTGGAAGTGATTGCATTTTGGGAATGCGCTTAAAATTCTAATAAGCTGCTGGATTCCCAATTGTTGTGGCTTTCGTTGTTATTTCTGTTAGCCCATGGTGCTGTTAGCCAGGTAGAGATTTTTGGTGGGAATTGACAATGTTGAACCATGACAGAGATGCGGTAAGAAACAGGCGCTGATGATGGCAATGATAGTGACGAGTTTTTTTTTTTTTTAAACAGGGCTGCCACTTTATGGAAACTTTAAAAGAAACAGTATATCATTCTCTAGCCAATGCTGAAGAATAGATGTCTTCTTTGTATATGAAAACTATAGTACTCTCATGGCGAGTTTTTTTTAGGGTTGCCCGGATCCTGGTGGTGGCGCTGCAAAATGTGAGGTGTAAAATTCGATTTGGTGAGTCTTTAAGCGTCGAAAATTGGTGGTAGGAGCAAGAGGAGACTATTTTTTGGATAATTGCATCCAAAAAATATCAATAAATATCATTTAAAACCTCCATAAGCTCTCCGCCAAAAAAAAAGAGTAAGGGTTGCCGGCATACATTAGATGTCGCCCCATTCGACTTCCACCATGAGAGTACTATAGTTTTCATATACAAAGATGTCTTGCATAAAACCTACAGCCTTATAATGTTTCTATTTAAGCATAGCTTACTAAATTTTAACAACTCTTTGGTTGCGAGGCATTCACCAGTCAGCTGAAAGCTTTCCAAACAGAATTTTAAAATTAAAAAATAAAATTTTGTCGATAAAAATTCCAAGGAAAAAACTTTGTTTTAAAAATGATAAACAATTTTTTTTAAATCGATATCCAAATTCTTGCCAGGGAACAAATAAAAACGACGAAAAAAATATTGTCAAAAAATTTGCTGTTAAAAAATAATTTGTACAAAACAGTTTAAAATTTGATAAAAAGAATTATTTATTTATATAGGGAACGAATGAATGAATTGTAATATGTAAGTTTACCTTTCAGTTTAATTGGTATTACTGATAATCACCTACATATGACAATCTTCTTAAAATAATACGAAAATTTCATTAAATCAATCCGGCTTCTTTATAAAAATATTTGGTAAATCTGTTTGTTTAATATGTGAATCTTAATTGTTTACCTATTTTGAATTTTTGTATGAAACAGTACAGTTTTAGTAAAAAATATTTACGTTTAAAAAGGCTTTTACGGTTTAAAAAAATGTAAAATTTTGAAAATTCATAAATAATCGAAAAAATTTTAAAGTTTTGGATACAAATAAATTTTATACAAAAAATAACGGTACCTACCTAATATATAAAATTATAAATGTTTAAAAAAACCGTTGTAATAAATTTAAAATTTGTCTAAATCCCCTCCAAGAATTTTGAATGGCTTATAATTTAACACTAAAGGAATTTGAAATTAAGACATTATTCACAACTTTTGTTTTAAAGGAACCAATGAATTTAAATTCCATTTTTTACTCCAGATAAATTTTAAAAACTAGTTTTGACGGAAACGCACTATCCCACTGAGTATTTACACGTTTAGCATTCTCTTATACTTTTTTGACATTGTGGGAATACTCAGTACGATAGTGTAGAAGAGCATTTAAGTGAAGTTTGATATCTACCATATTGCTTGCACTTGCACTGGTTAAACTTTTTCGTTTGAAAAACAGATGATAAAATCCAGGGATTATTCCGAAACAGTGAAGGGCATTGGTGCAACCCAGACAAATAAATCAAGGCCGATAAATTTATATGCATTCTAGCAAAAACTGGCCATCAAAATTTAAAACATAGCGAACCATTTGTGCGTTTTATTTCTTTTAGATTTTAATCAAAGTGGCAGCACTCTTCAAAAGTACTCAAAATTTTGCAATGAATGTTCTTAAACAAAATTGTATCAGTTGTGGACCAAATTCGATCGAATTCCAGAGCATGGCTGACAATGATTTCAGTGTTTTTTTTTTTTTTTTTAATTTTATTTTTTGGTTTTAACTTTGTTTGCGCGGAAAAACCACTGATTGACTGCAGTGATAGGAGAGCTCACTGGGAGTGCGCAATAAATTTTGAGGCTTTTTGCAAATAATTAATGTGTAATTAAGTATGGAGAGAATGGATGATGTCGGGAACTAAAAAGTCCCTCTTAAAAAAAGCTTGTTGGATATGGTCTCTGAGGTCTGCCAGAATGGACAGATTGGATGATACATATCATTGCATCAATTACCACTGTTATAAATGTTGCCCTCGTGATTGTTGCTCCAGAACCGAGTTTATATGTACGCAGGAAATGCGACGAAATTAACGGCGACTTTTTTTTTAACTTGTTTTTATTTAAAACGAAAAGGGCGCCATTTAATGCACTTGACTCTGACGATTGTAATTTATTTGGAATTGCTAATTGTGCATGGAATTGAGAGAATTTCGTATAAATATTTTTTATATGAATTAATTCCCACGCGTGGAAAGAGTTGGATGCACTTTTAAAAGATCCTGGAGATGCTGATAGGAAATATAAAAATGAAGGAGATATATGTATGTATGATGATGATGGAGAGTTTGGCAGATGATGGCAGCTGGAATTTGGTTGATTTATTGCATCAAGAATTTATTTGTCTATCTCTTTTTAAAAATCATAAATTCTGACATTTAATAAATAAAAATACAAAATTAATTTTAATTTAAACAAGAATGTAGGTTGTAGACCCTTTATTGTCAGTAAGTTAAGAAAGTTACGGAATGGATGCTGGAAAGAGAGGTAGCTTTCAATGAGGTTTTGTAAAACTCATGGTGGCAATGCCAAGACAAGTCTACCTATGGTTGCTGATAAGGATCAGACCTTGGTGGTCATTGTCTCATTGAAGACATCCTAAGTGGAAACTCTGAATAGCGGGCACTAGTTGGAAGGAATTGCTAGGTGCTCCAATAATGAAGCGAAAGCAGTGATAACTAGGAAAAACGACCTTTAAAACTTGATCAATGTGCCTCTCTATGAGAGAGGCACACGCTTCGCATGCCTCGGAGTACTTCATACGTACTTCTAGTTCCACTTGGCTGTTATGGTAAACCCGTCAGGGAGTTTCAGGTCAAAGTTTCTGCAGATGGCGGCAGAAGATCTACTGTCCATTTGTACAAAAAATTTCCTCAAAGAAAGAAAAAAAAAGAATTTTCATTACTGACAGAGGTAGATGAGGAAGGTGAAGTTAGTGCAATGGGGTTCTATCCGTCTCCGAAGAATAACTTCTTTCAGTACTTTGCAGAGGTTGCTGATATCGTGATTTCGGCATGTAGTTGGAAACTTGGTTGGAAGAATTGGAACGTTTTTCCCTGTTTTCCGCTTCTACTTATGTGAAATAACAGTTCTTGACACATCAGGAGGATTGTTGAGTAGGTATTGTATGAACGTCTGCAAATAATAATACGGCTATCTGACGAACAGTGCTAGCTTGTTTCAATTTGGTAAATCAACTACAGCTGTCAAACAGAGCATAGGAATCAGAATGGAAATCGAAATTCTTCGAATGTTTTGAATTTTTTGAAAACGCATTGGACAGACCACAACGAGATGAAATTGCATGAAATTGCACTTAGGAAATAAGAAGCTCTGGAATTCTACGTGACAATCATGGACATGAACGAGCAAATCAAAACATATGTCCCGTTGACGTCTGACTTTCTACCAAAATCGGAAGGACTACCGAATACTTTTTCAGGGCAACCTGGCGAAAGAAAGTTAAAGAAGAAGGAATTAAAGGATATCAACCACTTTTTTACAATCTCTTTAAAAAAAATCTCATGGGTTGGTTTTTGAAATGAAATAAAGTTCAGAAAACCAAAGCATTTCGAACAAATAGGAGTCAAATAAGACTGATTTTAAAAAAGGGTATATTAAAAGGGAACTACTAGATGCTCAGACTATAAATACAAATCATCTACACCTTAGGTACATTATAAATACGAAATACGAGCTCACCACAAACTTATCAAAATACATCAAACTGTCTTATTTTTAATTGCATACACAAAAGTCTTATAAATTCTTAGAATGACTTCGATAATTCCTCCAATGAAAGCATTTCCAATACAAATCTCCCAAAGCTTATCAATCCCACTTCATTAATGTTTGAGTCTTGTTTCCCAACCATATTCCCACTATTAGGTGTGAGTTAGACAAATACACACCCCAAATCACGAACTATGAATAAATCACCAAATCAACTAACTGTATGTGCCAACAAAATCCAATAAGAACAAAATAAAAAAAAAATGATAGACCTTCTTACCACACACACGCCCAGCATATCCATTAAGGAAGTCCATTTAAATACCAGTTTGACATTTTAGTTCCAACGGCGCGGCGTGCTACGCTACCGCCACACCTGTTGCGAGCGATCTTGAAAATCGATCTATCAAAGACAAGATCATTGCACCATGTCGCTCTCGCTCACAAGTCATTAATCTGACTTCCAACATTGTTGCATCGCGCCACCACCTTCGGTCTCGATTGTAAGCGATATATTGGAAGTCCGCTGTGTTGCGTCTGTTACTTTGGTCACTTCATCGTCGCGTCGCAGTTTCTTTCCATCGAATTGTTCAACAAGACTTTAGCTACGGTGAAATATTATGACGTTGGCTGCACCCACATTACCTACGATCTGTAGCCCCTGCCCTGCAAACATCTAAGGTTCTTTATGCTAATTTTTTTAACGGTTTTTTTTTCTGTTATTGTTTAAGGTTAGTTTGAGGTGTTCAATTGTAACAACAGCCAAGTGATCACGTTGATTCACTCTGATGTAATTCTAATAGTTTGTTGCAGTATAAACTTGTTCCCAGCTGCGATCAATTGGCCGACCTAGCGATCAATTGTGATTAAACTTTATGGCGCGGGGGTTTCTGTTGTTTTCCCTGCTGGCCTAGTAAAAAAAAAAAAAAAAAACTAGATCCAATCGTAAACATCGACAAATGGACATGTTTACACATCAAATGCTAATTAGGTAGTTCTCAAGAATTGCTAGTCCGATCTAGTAAGAATTGCAAACATTCGATTGACGACGTGCGGGACACCACCAATGCCCACCACTGGTGTGTCTGGTCTGGTGTGGTGGATCACACTGATCGCATTAAATGCTAATTAATTAAAGAAACATTATTATTTACATTTTAAACCACGCAATAGAGAGCTTCATCGCACTGTTAAAACGTACATTTGTCCAGCTGGTACCTATAGAATATCAGAAAAAGGCAACAAATGCAAGACAGCTGTTCTATTTTGGGAAAACACAAGGCAAATAGTGTCACGCATGTACCCAAAGGGCATACACCTCGATCAAAGCACGTTCCACAAATCGAGGTCTAATTGTAATTGTAAAACACATTGCCCATATGTATATGTTAGCTTTCCGGAAGCTAAGCATTCATTATACGCAAGTATGCAATGAATATCGCTTAATTTAAGCGCGCGTGTTCGAAAGGGTCAATGAATATACGTAGCCTCACACCACTATCAACCTCACCGGCTTGAGTTGATAGCGTCTAAATAAGCTAACCTTTTAGTAGTTGAAAACTTACATAATTAATAGACGATAATCCAAGCATTTACACTCCCTTAGTAAATGACCGAGAGAATTATGGAAATGGGATAGGGTGATAATTGAATGTTATCGAAATGATTTATGAATATGTTTATTAATATTTTTTAGCCAAAAGAAGATGGCGTTTGTCAATATTTGATAGACATGAGTTCCGGCAGCCTACGTGTGGATAATAATCAGGGATATTTACTAGAAAATCGTAACAGTCTTTGTTTTTTTTTTTACTTCAGAATAAGGAGAGGGATTCAGTAGTGAATCAGCTATTCTGATCCATCAAAAGTAAAAGTATGGACTTGATCTTTGGGTGGATGTTCTGGAGGGAAATGGATGCGTTAGCGCGAAAAAGATTGAAATACTATGTTGCCCATTTTCTGATCCGCATAGGCTTATTCCGAATATCTATTTGAATGGTGCAATGCTTCCCTAGTGCGAAAGGATTAAATATCTTGGATTTGCGATCAATAGCGAAGGACCTTGTGATGACAACATTAAACATCGTGTAAGCTCATGATGGATGAAGTGGCGGGAAAGTAGTAGATATGAGATTAAGTTGATGGTGGCTGAAATGAAGATGCTTCGCATGACAGGAGAAGTGACAAAGCTTAATAGAATAACAAGCAAAAAAATCTGAAGGAGCCTTCACGTCAAATATACCGTCTCGGACAAAAAATAAAAAATGGAACAATACAAAACCGAGAGGCCTGTCGACTTTTCCTCAAATCAACCAGGGGAAGTGGACTTTAAGTGTGAAGCAGTAAAGTGGGAGAGTTGTTTATGTAGTCCCAGTCTTCCAGACAGGGCCATGAACAAGACATTTTTAAGCACTCTTTTGATATAAAATTAATTTACATAATGTTTCTTTTTTATATACGCAATATTCTTCAAAGCACAAATATTTTCATAGCAAAACTCCTAAAAGTATACTTTTTTTGTTATATCTATTAACCCTTGTATAAGAAAAAAACGGAAAAGAGATTTTTAGCCCTTTTGAGTTTTGGCTTTTAAATTTTCAATCGAAATATTGCTAGCAAGTTTCTTGTACAATGAGCAGTTTTCGAGATCGAAATATATTTTTCAAAATGGCACCCAACGCACAAATTGTAACATCACGGCATTTTTATTTTAATCTAAGAACTAACCTAATAATAAAATTTGAGGTGGGTGATTTGTCATTAGATAGGGAAATTAGTTTTTGAATCTGGGGCTGGACTCGTGTTGAAAATCTTCTTTCGTAGAGTAATAACTGCTCTAGCGATTTTGAAGAAATATCAAGCAAGAAATATCAAGCAAAAAGAAACAAACTTTATGCTCGGTTGCACCAATATTTAACAGACTTTTAAATTGACGTATAGAACAAACTTCATTTTAAGTCTTTATATTTTTAAACCCGTTTGATGCGACTGGACATTAGTTTTTAAAGATTGATGTCATTGCATGCTATTACTTGTTGAAAGATATTTCTAAAAATTAATGCTATCGAATTAAAACCACAAAATTTCAACACCCTGTGATTAAATTCAAACTGGGCTTAATCGCTAAGGCAAGCTCTAGATTACTTTTGGTGTGCAATAATAAGTTATGTATGTTAGGAATTTCATTTCTAATTAGACATCAGACGGACTTCGCACTTCCTTCTTTATTCAATTGGGATGCGCCGCGCCGCGCCGTTGCGGTTATAGAAGCTGTGAATGCCTTAGGACGTCTCCAGCAGTCCAGTGCAGCGTGAGCGTCTGTCATCACTATATACTTGGACTTGGTTCGAGAGTTCACATCATTTGCCCTCCATCTCCCAGTAGTTGATTTTATTATTGTATGAAATAAATGCAAATTAATTGCAAACAGCAATGACTTTTGATTTCATTTTACATCTGATGTAATTAGTTGGAATAATTGCGTCTAGCCATTTACAGCTGCTGCTGTTTGAAATATACATACATAACATACCTACTGAATGGAGGAGATATTGTTGTTCTGCTTCGTATGTAATAAGTGAACTATTTATGCGGCAATGGGGTGTGAAAATAAGATTGTTTCCGCTAGAAAATCTCTCAACAGAAGGTGAATATCTGCATACAATAATGAATATATGTCTACTAAATTTAAATTGATATAATAAATTATTTTATTAAGTTTTTCTTTCATTTTAATTTAAAATTAATAAGCTGACTTTGCGAGATACTAGCTTGTGTGATATAACATTGTTGGAGGAAACATGCATCATGTAATTGACCTGAAGTGTCGAGACTGGGATGTTGAGGTTAGTTGAAATAAAAAGTTATCAGCTTCTGTCTAGACATCTGGCTGACGGGTGGTTAAAGACAGTTTTTAGATCTTTAATCAAAATGTATTAATAAATAAATGTTTAGGCACATAACTTTAAATACCTAATAAATTTAGCTGTCTGGGGTGTAATGTAATCAGGAAGTCCAAATTTCGATCACTTTTTCCTTTGTATATGAAAACTATAGTACTCTCATGGTGGAAGTCGAATGGGGCGACATCTAATGTATGCCGGCAACCCTTACTCTTTTTTTTGCGGAGAGCTTATGGAGGTTTTAAATGATTATTGATATTTTTTGGATGCTATTATCCAAAAAATAGTCTCCTCTTGCTCCTACCACCAATTTTCGACGCTTAAAGACTCACCAAATCGAATTTTACACCTCACATTTTGCAGCGCCACCACCAGGATCCGGGCAACCCTAAAAAAAAAATCGCCATGAGAGTACTATAGTTTTCATATACAAAGCTTTTTCCAACATTTATTTCTGTTTATTGGCAATAACGGTGGCAAATGTTGTCCTCCAAGTGATCGATGTTTTCGGGCTTATCGGCGTAGACTAGCGACTTCACATACCCCCCCAAAAAAAAAGAACTTTTGGAGGTCAATTCACGGGTCCGAAATAAGAAACGTTTAATAAACGTTTCTTTCAATATATCAATTCTGGCACTAGCTGTGTGGCATGTTGCACCGCGCGCCGCTGCCGCCACACATAATGGTTGTCCAAATGAGGAACGAAATAGTCAGGCTCTATAGTTGTCACCATTGACTGCAAAGTTCTACTCAGAATCATTTTTAAGGGAGTACGGACAAATGAATCCATAAAATAATAAAGCAGGTCATTCACTTTTTTTTATAATTTGCGGGCGCTCAAGGGGATGGTGTACCCTTTATATGTTGTTCAACACAGCGCGGGCGTGAAGGATAGGGATGGGAAGGGAAAGGTGTATGGAAAGGTATGTGGCGCGAGGTGCTGAGACTGAAGGTGGTGGTTGTCTCAGATTTTATCTCCAGGGTTGGCGGCTGGGCTAAAGCGGAGAAATGCCGTGTCTTATATCAATGTCCCTTTATAATTCGCATTATTTTTGTTCATTGTCATATTTGTTGGGCATACTAGTTTTACTCAATCACATGTTGTTAGTGTTATGCCTGAACAACATGTAATGAGTATACCAGCGGCCCAACAATGATCAATGATAAAGATAATGGAATAAAAACATGACATAGAACTACGGCAGGGATCGAACCAGTGAACTGTGAGGTTGACAGGCGACCACGCATATCACCGCGCCACGGCCAACCCCTAACTTGACAGCTGTCAAATGGCTGCCAGTTAAAAAAGTGTCGCTAACTTAAAGTTATAAACTTCTTCGGTTTGGTTTTATTTAGGTGCTATCTTGCTTTGACACTTTTATTTAACTCTATGTATTTTAGGATTTAAAGTAAGGTTGGCCCGAGACAAAAATTATGAAGTCTTATCTCAACACAGAAAAATTCGTGTCTCGTATGACTATGTCTCGTCCTTGTACCAACTCGAATTTTTTCCGAGAATGTCTAATATTTACATTAAAATATTCAATTTAATGTTCGAAACACACAACTTTAGAATAAATTGATAGTTGGAACGCGTGAAATCCCAAAGCAGCATAAATTATTTTAAATCACCATTAACTGTTTTCACTTAATTAGTTACCTTTTGCTCAAGTAAATTTACAATAAAAAAAATTATTGAACTTTGAACAACACTTGGGTGTGCTACTACCCAGATTTTATAGGCTGGAGTTATAGTTTTTTCACGGCTGCCAGGCCGACCATCAGAAACCTTTACGTGATACTTGGTCTTTAATTGTGCGATTTTATAATTATTAAACTTTTTACCCAGAAGGGACTTGAACTTATACAAAACTTGCCCTCAAATCCATATGCGCTATTCCATGTGTTACCATTCCCAGTTCTTCCCAGATTAGGTTTTTTCGTCTGACAATAGCATTTGAAAGTCCAAAAAGTTACATTTTCATCTCAGTCTCGATGATGGGATGCCCCATAGAAGACTTGTAAACTATTCTCTTTCAAAGTCACCCCAAATTCTCTTTTCTACCCCACTTAAATATGATAACCTATAGACTGAAGACCTTGTTCTATCTCCAAGAAAATTTCCAATTCGAAAAAAAGTAACAACATAGAACTTAACTAGCAATGTCAAGTCCGATAGAAGATACCCTTATCAATTCTCAAGAAATCACTTTAATTCGATTCACCTCCAAGCAAAAAAAAAACCCCAAAAAAATTACTCCCAAATCTCTTAAAACAATGGCAATTTGTGATTTAAGTTGCTCTCGTTTCGTATCAGTTTTTCCATTGAATTCTGTTTTTTTTTTTGTGCTTCATTTTTCAGTGGAATTTCTTAAGGACCAAACGAAAGGTCCCCAAAGACACTTCGAATGCGATCAAACTTTAAGATTTCCTATCCTATATCTCTGTCCTTAATATTGTTTTTTTTTTTCAGCTTGTCTCAACTCATACGCATCGTAAATCTTTAATATCGGATCGCACGCGTTTCGCATACAAATTAAGTGAACCAAAATTTATTGGCATTTCATTTGCCGGTGGTTTTTCACGGGCAAAGACTCAAGACGAACGAACACACTACACACAAGCTATACAAACAACGACCGATCAGATTTTGGAGACCGTAAAAGTTCACAATTTCAAAATATCCTCCCTTCATAAGGTATCTTTGTTTGTTTGTTCCTTACTGACAGGCTTGGGTTTTTTTTTGCTTTGTTTAGTTTTTTGGTAAAATGTCACTATCTATCTCTTGGCAAACAGATTTCAAGATTGTCAACATGGCA
This sequence comes from Syrphus vitripennis, assembly GCA_958431115.1. Lineage (NCBI taxonomy): Eukaryota > Metazoa > Arthropoda > Insecta > Diptera > Syrphidae > Syrphus > Syrphus vitripennis. The sequence continues at coordinate 122,119,733 of OY288108.1, read as the reverse complement.
TACGAAACCTATATAATAGTTGTTGTATAGTTCCAGGGAACAAAAAAAAAAAAAAAAACATCTCTTATCGCACCTGGGGATTTGAGAAATTCCGTTTGTCCGCCATATGGCTGCGCAAAAGATTATACAAATCGTGTTGTGTGTTTTTGATATGATTGCGATTGTCAATGGAAATTTGCATACGGAAGAAAACGCCAAATGTCCAAACAAAACAAGTAAACAAACGTCAGAGACTTACGGAGGGCCGATAGCAAACAATGACGATCTCGCGCGCTGGTGCAATCGCTACAAATCTGTGACTGATAAGACACTTCCTTCCGCAAAAGATTATACAAATCGTGTTGTGTGTTTTTGATATGATTGCGATTGTCAATGGAAATTTGCATACGGAAGAAAACGCCAAATGTCCAAACAAAACAAGTAAACAAACGTCAGAGACTTACGGAGGGCCGATAGCAAACAATGACGATCTCGCGCGCTGGTGCAATCGCTACAAATCTGTGACTGATAAGACACTTCCTTCCAGCTTGAGTTGTTTTTTTCTTCTTTTTTTTTTGAATTGGTTCAACCAACTTTTCACTGAATGATTTGGTTAGTTTTCAATGTGTGTCATGGTTGCCAACTCCTATCTATGTTATATTAAAAAAAAAAAAGAAATTCTGAACACTGTCCAGTTCTAGGATTCACAGTCAGTTTGTTCACAGTGGGTTAAGTTTCTGATAGAGCTTTTAGAAGCTCTGGTTAAATGGCACTAATCAACCGAAATCAATAATTAATTATTTTGATCCATGAGTAACAACTCTAACTATAGATTTTCTGAAAAAATTGTTTGCTTTCAAGCACATTCTAAATGTCCATGTTTTAATAACAAATATAACTGTGAACAAAGTGGCCCTTAAAGATGTGGACTTAGGCCCATTTGCTGATACAGAACATAAATACTTATATGTTCCACATAAACTCTTATGTGACAGTTTACGAAGAGGAAAAAGTAGAACATAAGCGCTTAGGTTGAACATAAATATTTAAGTTTCGTTTCAGCAAATGGCTCTTAGACTTTAGTTTCAAATCTCTATGTGATTTGTTAAACGAAGAGTGTTCCCACCAACGCACTCCAACGATAAGATGACAATGGATGAATTTCTTTAGATGGAAGCTGCAATGGCGTTGATTAGACTGAACCACTTGTCGAACAAATTAAAATTATGTGAGCTACTCTGACATATTCGAAGCTCCGGTCTATGAGGACGAGGAGCTGCCTGATTCTCCAGGATGGTTGTTGTTTTCTACCATTTTAAAAACGGTTTCAAAACAACAATAAATTTCGAATACGGAAACAAGGCCAACGAATTTCGGATCTATAACTGGATTTTACTGTCCTTGTATAGCCGACCAATTAGTGGAGACAACAAGTACGGGCGTAACAGTTATTCAGGAACGGCAATATCTATGATTATTAGGAGCAAGGTTCGTGGCGTTTTGGGCGTTGTGCTGTGTTATGGTAGTGAATTAGGCAAGATGTCTCAGGTTTTCATAGTGTTAGTGAGCGCCTTGTCGCATTCCGCCTCAATGGTAAATTCAAGAGCATCATACTGATAGACAGAAGTAATAGATGACTAGATCAATGAAGAATTCTACGATCTCCCGAAGAATATGTACAATGGAAAAGGGGGTATAGAACGAGGTCTGTTTGGCAATGCTGCCCAGAGAGCTTTGCTCAAGAGGCAAAAAAGGTGAGAGGAAGAGAAGGAGAAAGAGAACGAGAATTTTTACAGGCTATACAGCGACGTGGACGTGGACCTACCCGGGATAGGGCTGGCCATACTATGAGACCGAGACGAGACTTTTGAAGATTCAAAAAAGAAAACAAAATATCCTTAATGCTCACAAGAAGAAATTTGTCGTTGTGAAAGAAGTCCATAAAAGTGATTCATTTTATTTAAGTCTTTGAACAAAATTTCGAACCTAGACATTTTTTTTTTCTATTTTGTAATTGTTATTAAGTTGCTTTTTTTATAAAGTCCGATTAATCAACAATTATATGTAAAAAAAAAAACTTATCTGTTTTCTGTTGAATTAATTTGGAAAATTTTTTGAAATATCAATCCTTAATAACAAACAAAAATTCCAAATGGACAACACGTGTTTTTTTATTATATTATCAAAATATGACCATAGACATGATGGTTTGTTCTTATTGTTCAATCTTATGAAATATTAATTTGTGTTTTCGTCAGCCAATTAAAAATATATTATCTTGAAAGGCGTGACGATGGTAAAAGTTGCAATTGTTGAACCTTGTTTTTATTTGTTATAATTTTGTTTACCTTCTTTTTACTTTAAATTAAATTAAGCCACTTTAAGAAACACTTAAAGAATTTTGAACTCATTAGGACTCAGTTTTTTTTTAAATAACTGTATAATTCGCTTAAATTTCTTATGAAATTTGTTTTTTTTTTCTTTGTAAAAACATCGACGTGTAAGTAATAAAATGCAGCTAAAAAATAAAATCAGTAATCTATTTCAGTCATACAGTCATCTTCATCCTTTGTTTTATTTCTTTTTTTATAATAAATGCTTGTGAGGACTTCAAGGGAAATCACAGAAACAAAATGGACTCTTTAAGCTTCTAAAAATCTCATGGCAACATTTCATCAAAAACTGTCCAGGAATAAACTTATAAAACTTTCACCGATGGCGAAATAATTATGTAGTTGGATAATTTGCCGTTAATTTGTCGTTCTATGTTTTCTGTTTATTTTGATGCTTTTCCAATTTGACGTCAAAAGGGTAAAGACTTCTTACCGAGTATAGTCTATGGTTTATCAGCTGCTGCTGAATCAGTTGTCAACATTTAAATTTTGTCGTGCCAGGTTTTCTACGTTTTTTTTTTCGTTTGTTTAATTCATATAAAATTAGTTTAGCTTTCCGTTAAAATGTGTACATACTTCCTGTGATAACTTATTTAACACTTAATTGCCTTACTTGCATCAAATTAACAAAGTAGCAAAGAAGACATAGCACATACCAAAATTAAACTTATTACAAGGCAGCTTACGGTAAATTCGCTAATTTAACACGAAGTTAACGAAGAATCATAATAAACATAGAAAACATTGAACGACGAAATAGAAATTATCACAACTCATTCAGGAGTAGAAAGAAGCTTTTAGTCCCTCTGACGTCAAATTAGCGAACCACTAAAAAAACATAAAAAGAAAAAATTTAAATGAGTCACAAATTTTTGTTGAAACATTTTATTTCTGTAGTTTCAGTTTTATGAAAATATATTTTTAAACAAACAAACAAAAAAATAACAAACTAATTAAGTTTTGTCTAGCCCATCAAATGTTAACGATTTATTTAGTTTTCTGTCAAGCAATAATTATCTCAAAATAATATCTTAACACATTCTCTTATAACAAAATTAAATAAAACCAAAATAAAAAAGCAATAAAAGATCACCTGTCTGGATGTTAAGAAAATTCACCTTCAACGTCTCTTTATATACAAAAATACACCCACACGCATTTCACATCAAATATATGGATGTCTCTAATTAACTGATCGTCGATCATGTGAATTTGTCAAATGGTCAAAAACACTCGACATCACAGGCATATTCGAACAGATGACTTATCACTAAGTTTTTCCACACCAAAGCTTTTATTTAAATATATATTTTTTTTAATATGCCACACCGGGTGTTGTAGTTGCTCGAAATAAAAAAGGTTAGATAAATTTCATCGTGAAATAGATTGTTCCCAAATAGCTGACCGACATCAAGCTAATGAAATGAAAATTAAATATTAAAACAGAATTCTACATAAAATACAACTTGTATAAATAAGCTGTGTCTTCCTGAATGAAAATATGGTGTACCCTAGTGCATAAAATAATTGTTGACGTTAATTGGAAAATTAAGTAGACAGATCATAAAAATATAAAAACCTTTTGATATATTCATCAACTGGTAGTTTTTTTTTTGAGCTCAAATTTCTTTCTTGTTTAAGCAATTCAAATAACGTTTTTTGCTTTTGCACATTTTTTCACTAATGCCATTCTCACTCAGCAAAGTCCAACGAACAGCCTGCATGTGTATGGGAGGAGCACTTAGCTCTACCCCCTCCGCTTCACTTGATGTTCTGTCCCATCTAATACCGCTGGACCGTACTGCTTCAAGCCTCCTCACAGTGGATCAATAATCAGATTGGCCACTCCGCTATTCTGAATTCATTCAGATCAATTAACAATAATATCGACTATATACCATCCTAACTAACTAACAGCCTCAAACTGCCGATCATCTCTTCCCGGAAATTGCAAGGCCGACGAACTTGCAAAAAAGGGAACAACTTTACATCTGCCAGCTCACAAAGCTAGTGCCAAACGCTCTAAACAATTGATCTCCCTGAGTAGATTGCATATTGGCTATACGTTATAGGTGTCTTGACTGGGCACTGCTTAATAGGTAGGCATGTACTTTGACTTGGAGCCCCTGCAAATGATTTTTGCAGGAGTTGCATGGACGAAGAGGAAGAAGAGACAATCTCTCATCTTCTTTGCACCTGTCCCGCCCTGTCACAAAGACGAAAACTCCACCTTGGAAACTTCTTCTTCATTGATCCCAGCGATCTAATAAACTCCGACATCACTTGTCTCTTACGCTTCATTCGAAGCTCTAACTGGTTCAATGAGTGAGGTATTTTGGTCTAAGTGTTTTGGAAAACTTCCAACAGCCACCTTAACCTAACCTAACCTAGCAATTTCATGCGATTTTCTTCTATACAAAGTGCCATCAATGAAACAACAATATCATAGCACCCTATCGTTTTATTACAAAGTCAAAATTTCCACATTGATCACTGTGGCGTATGAGTATTTTTAGATTTGCTTTTTTGTTTGTTTGTTTTTTTTTTTTGTTAAACACACGCCTACTGACAAATTGGCTGATTCGTGTGTAACGCAAATAATGTTCGATAATATTTTTTTCGATTTATGTACCTACATACATATGTCTGTATATATTTTTGTTAATCTAATTAAATTGTTGCAAATTAACACCAATGGGCTAATTATTTTAATACCATAAGGTCTTGGTATATTTTTGAGTAGCTTACTTAGGTTTGGGTACATAAATCAATAAAAATTATTTTGGGGATTTTGCTAATATTTGTAGGTGATGCTATTGAAATACCATGAGGAACATTTACCTTGACTAAATGCACAAGCTGATCCAATAAAACTTTTACAAACAAACAGGAAAAAAAAACTTTGCTAATTTTCATATTTTTTTTTTTTGTATATTGAATAAAAAAATGTTTAACAGATTTATGTTAATTTTTATTTTGATTTATCGATTCGAATTGGGTTTTGTGAATTATATTTTTTTGTATTACATGATGGTAGATGAGAGGATTATTGAAACAAGAATATATTTGTAAATTCGTTCGATAGGTGTTATGATGATAGATTTTATTTAATTTGTTTAACGTGTAATGAAATAAAATGAAATGTTGATATCTTATTTTTTAACAAAAACATTTCTTTTTGAAAAGCACATTAAATATAAAGGTCGATAAAATATTATATTTACAGTGATACCGTAGTGTTGTAGTATTGTAGTTTTTTTTTTTTTTAATATTAACAAAGTGCGTTTGCTCTGCTTAAAGTCTGAACATACCAAACAATTTTTCTTATTAAAAGTGTTTTGTGGGCTTCAAGGAATTTTCACACAGAAATATATTTTAATGCCTACTTTTAAAAAATCCATGGTGCTAAATGCCAAAATTACATTTTTTTTCTCAATATTAACTTCTTCAAAAAACTTAAAAAACAATTCAGAAAAAAAAATTGGCAAAGAAAATTTGTAAAAAAAATTTGTAAAAAACAACCAAGTGGAAGAGTTTTTGAAACGGCAAGAATAGAAGTTAGTCAAAAAATTCATATTAAGAACAAAAATTCTCAAAAACAATGTTTGTCCTCAAAGAAAAAAAAATTGTTGGAAAAAAAAATTCGAAAATTTATCAAAAATTCCCAAAAAAAGTTGTTTACTCGATTTTTTTCTTAATAAATAAAAAAACTTCCAAAAAAAGTTGAAAAAATAGCCGAAAAAATTTGTCAAAAAATTCTGTCCAAAAAAAAATTGTCCATAAAAAAAGTTCTGTCAGAAAAAAATGTATCGGTCCTAAAAACCAAGTGAAAGTTTAACCGTCTGCAGAGTTATGCAGCTTATCATTACAATCTGATAACAACTTGACAATATGGAGCTTATTTCCATACGAGTACATAATCTTTTGTTTACGAAAATTTGTCAACTATTAGGAAAGTTTAATCTCCTTTCATTCATTCATGAAAACTACAACAAATACCTACTAACACTCAGTATTATGTAATTTCCGTTTTTTAATTTAAGGCGCAGATCTCACTTATTTCTTGTTTAACAAAAAACTGCCAACGTCATTTTCGTTTAGTTAATATTTTTTTTTTACATACGTTAATCAACAATTAAATTAAACATTACATAATAAGAACACAATACTTTCATAGGTGCGACTTTGATTATTAACTTAAAATGCAAACAATTAAATTATATTTAGGTATTTAGTTTTAAATATATTAAACAAAATCTTGAAACTTGACAGTCACTCACCATATTCCTAAGTATTTCAAGGAAATACACGATTATCATTTGTTTATTTTGTTGAAACATATAATTTCTAATCTTAAGTCAACGGAATACTCGTATGAGTATGAAAATAGAATAATTTAATAGCTTCAATATTTAAAACTATTTTTTTTTTATATGAAAATTTTTTTATAGAACAAAAATATTCGTTATCAGCAGCACGTGTTATGTTACACGTAATATATATGTACGTTCGAAGTTCGTCAACCTTGAAAAAATCAGTTTACGGTGTTATATTAAAATATATATGTACATATATTTACGCACAACGTTGATAATAATTGATCACCAAATCACCATAAGCGTTGGGGAAATCTTGGTGTGGTGATAGTCAACGGGATCATTTCTACCATAACCAATTTTGTGCAGAACTTGATGAAACAGAAAAAACCAGAATATAGGTTGATGTTGCAATTCATAGACCAGAACAGAAGCTACTTTACGGTACGTTGTAGTTATCTACTCATGAAAGTCCCCAAAGAGAAAAATGGAGGAATCGACGCTGAATTTCTTCAATTCTCTTTAACAATAACATATTGAAGCAAAGGTGATACAAACGTTGTAAAAGGATTTTCTAATAAGAGGTGTTATTTAGAATAGCCCGCTATTTCGGTGGTTGTGAATTTTGAAGCTACCCCATTAAAAATGGAACGATACACGCTTCAAGAACACATTGAAATTATTAAAATTCAAAAAAAAAAAAAATGATGAAAATTTTGCAGAGACGGTTCTAACTAAAACATTTGTTGGTCGTCGTGAAGCATCTTGTGACCGCGATTCAGAAATTGGTGGAAACTTGCCGGGTCAAGTAAGCAATGTGAAGAACAACTGAGAACATTGCTACTGTGTTGCCCAAAGTGTTGAAGGAAACCCAGGTTCGTCCATTCCTCGTCGTTCTTTGGAAATTGGAATACCAAAATAATACCTCTTATTAGAAAACCCCGTGTTTAAAATAGAAGTGGTCTCAGAAGGCATCTTTGTGTTACGCCAATTGTTGATTCGAAAAAATTTGTTCAAAATGATTATTATCAATTATATTATTATCTTCTAACACGTTTCATATTAAACCATAAACACTTGAGCGTTTTCGGGACAATATAACAAAAATAAAAATTAAAATAACCATCGTTTCTTTTAATCTGATAAAAACAATTCCCCGATAAGTGAAGATAAGTATGAAATTTCACTTTTATTGTACTTAGATTTATTATTTTATGACAATGTACTTGCTCGCTTCATTTAAATATATTATTTTGTTTGTATTTTTATTTGCTGTCATTACTTGCAAGAATTGTTTTTTAGTTAAACGATAAGAGGGCATTTGCACTGACAACAGGTGTTGATACAATGACTCAAATAATAACAACACAAAATTATCTGAGTGTCTTTTTTTAATAAAAAAAAAAGCAAGTTACGAGTAATGGCCATTCAAAATAAAATTGATTAAATCTGAAAAAAAAACCATCAACACACTTTTTTTTTTTTACTAAGATAAGATAACTAACTTATTACTCTGTCGTAACATATTCATGAAGAACGAACATATTTGAGGACTAGAATAATATTTGTATGGTATGTTGTATAAGTGCAAAGAACGATTGTAGGTATAACCCACAGAAGTAATCTACAATTATCTAAATAGTAGTTTGACTTTTGATTATCATCATTATCAACTAAATCAATTGGTGTTTAGTTCAAGGCTTGTATGTTGTTGAGCTTTATTAGAAAAAAATATATAGCAGCGATTTTTATGATATTGTACCAGAATAGAAACACATAAAGATTAATGAAAGATAGATATAAAAGAATATTATCAATAGACAATAATATAAGTAACTTATAGCCTTATTTATAAGATTGTCTTACTCTAGACAGCTGTAAAACTTTAGAAAATCTGTTCAGAAACACTGTTTGTTGTTGTCTAAAAGCTGTCTAACTTTTTTTTTTTTTTTTATAATTTGCGCGCGCTCAAGGGGATGGTGTACCCTTTATATGTTGTTCAACACAGCGCGGTCGTGAAGGATAGGGATGGGAAGGGAAAGGTGAATGGAAAGGTATGTGGCGCGAGGTACTGAGACTGAAGCTGGTGGTTGTCTCAGATTTTATCTCCAGGGTTGGCGGCTGGGCTAAAGCTGAGAAATGTCATGTCTTATATCAATGTCCCTTTATAATTCGCATTATTTTGTTCATTGTCATATTTGTTGGGCATACTAGTATTTACTCAATCACATGTTGTTTGTGTTATGCCTGAACAACATGTAATGAGTAAACCAGCGGCCCAACAATGATCAATGATAATGGAATAAAACCATGACATAGAACTACGGCAGGGATCGAACCTGTGACCTATGAGGTTGACAGGCGACCACGCATACCATCGCGCCACGGCCAACCCCTAAACTAAGACATAAATGTAGGTTGCTTAAACCGTGACTAAAGTGATATTTATTTGTATTAAATTGAACATAATGTCATAAATTTGAAAAAATGTAGTTAGACAGTGTCAAAATTGTAACAAAGAAAAATAAGGTTATGGTGTAAAAGCTGCGTCCACTTCTTCTTAATATTATCGACGACTGTTATCATGATATAGACTTTAATCACAACTGCTTCAATCTAAGGTTCCACATGAGAGTTCAGAGAGTTGGGCAGAAAGTGACCAGTTTATGGATTCGTACTTTTAAGTAGCTAATGGATATGGAATCATTTCATCAAATGCTCGTTGCAAGGACACACTTTAATCAATATTAGTTCCATAGCATTTTGTCAGAGAAAATGGTGTTTTCATCTTACACAGATGTAATGGGGATGATATTTCAAGCCTAGAATCCTACTGGTGCAGAAATTGTGACAAAAATTAAGCTCGGTAGACTCCGGTTGACAGGGCTCCTAGCTCGCATGAGTGAAGGGGAACCGGCTCGAAAAGTCCTTTGACTTAGACGGCAGCGTGGTAGACCATGCTTGCGCTGGAGAGATGGCGGGCGTAGGCCAGGACGCCCGAAGCCTTGGGGTGCGCAACTAGATGGCGTCGGCTCGAGACCGGGATAGGTGGAGAGACTTATTGAAGGAGGCCAGGACCGGGCCTCGAGCCGATGAGAATCTTTCCGGTACGAAGCTTAAATGCTTGCAAATGTAAATGCTAAAGGTCCCTTGTCTACTTTCATTGCCCATCTGGTGGAAGTTGTCAATGACGATGACGGGAACAACATCCACCGTCAGACCATTATAGCCCAATAAAAATGTTCTTTTGCTGCGGAAAAATTACGACTGAACATTTTTAAAAGCAATTTTGTTAATTCAAGACTCAAGTTGAATTTATTTTTTAAAAATGAATTTATTTTTTGCCAAGGGTGAAGCATTACTCATCAAAATATAATTATTTGAAGAATTTCGTCATAAAACCTTAATTTTCGGCTATTTGGCTTTTACTTTTAAATGCTCAGTTTAAGATCGCAACATTATGTCTGCATGAAATATAAAATACAACTTTTTCCATACGAGTCATCAGTAGGTAAAAAGATATTGAAATTTCAAAGTGTCGAAACGGTAAATGTTAGAAACTTTATTTTTGCACAATTTATAGATTATAAAGCTTTCTATAAGAAAACATCAAATTTTGTTATCTAGTATAAGATATTATTTATAAAAACGCAAGTGTGAGATTTTTTTTAATTATACCCATTTTCTAGACAATGATAGTCTTAAATGACAACTTTTTTTGAATTGAAGCGTTGAATACGATAACAAGGTATTTAGCTGTAACATTTGAAATACCTTTTAATATTTTATATTTTATTTATTTGCTTTATTTCAAAATCAAAACATTAGAAGACATTAGGAACTATATACATAATAAAATGTAGTATTCATAAAGCTAATTTTTAAAATAAGCCATGCAAATCGTTAAATTTATTTTATTGATTTTAAATACCCTATAACCAACACCATATTTCAATTAAATAAACCTACTTTTTTATTAATAAAAAAAAGGAATGTGACAGGTGATCGTTGGGTAATTTACTTGCATTTTCACAATAAATCTTACCTAGAAGCTTATTGCTTGGTTAAGCACTCAGTTGTTACAAATAAATAATTACAATGTAATTAAAAGGTTTTATTTAAAATTTTATTTGCAATTAAAGGCAATATAATTTGATTGATATATTACAAGTTTGACACTAATTACAACTATTTACTAGTATTTTAACAAGAGAATTTTGAGTTGCATGATAATTGATAATGGAACAAATTGTATAAAACTAATCATGTTAATAGGTTTCACAAGTGCCAATTGATCCTTTTATAAATGTTAACTCTTGGGTTTCAAACAACCTTGATTTTAATGTGGGACTCTCTGCAAGAAACCTGACAGCAGCAGAACGCAAAAACTGTTCCCCGTCCTCCCCTATACGCTTGAACATTGATTGAATCTTAGCTAATCAACTAATATCCGTTTGAAAGGAGAGGGCGCATGCTCTTGGTGGAGAAAGGCCGGTATTTACGCTCATAAATCGAGCGTTAAGCAAGGGAAATTTTTTTGAGTTAATGAGAAAGTATTTTTTTTAGTTATGAGCGCTTGATCAAAAAAAAGCTAGACTTAAGTTTTTTGAGTTAAGATGCTAAAGAGCGCTTGGTGCATCTACCAGCCTAAATGTCGAAACGACGCGGCGCTAATACCCAATAGTCTAAGTTAGCAAAAAGCGATGAAAGCTAAATGAACTCTATTCTATTTCCAATTCGACGAATATCATAATTTTTCAAATAATAAAAACTTTCTTCCGAACCAAAAATTAAAAATTAAATCAAACTTCCACACAAATTAATTTCAAAAAAATATTGTTGGAATAAATTAAATCACCAAAACAACTCAGGTCTCGCCGCAATGACACTGAACCTTGAACACTTATTAGAATAACAGCACTCAGTCATTGCACCCTAGGCGCGTGGAATAACAAATATGTAATTGCATCAAATTAAAATTACATTTAGCAATTATTAGAGAGTGAATTAAAAATAGAAGTCATTTGCATTATAAATTATAATAGCCTAACCCAGTTGTTCTAAAATACCTCATGTTCAATAAATTGCTGATGCGACCAACAACGACGCGACGGACGTATCGTCTGTCCGTCTGTCGTCGTCGGCAATCGGCAGACTGGTTTGATTGAATTATTTCGAACGATTCCATTGTTGAAGGGCTGATGACATACCCAGCTGAGATTTCATTGATTCTTGTTTCATAATTAAAATATGTTACGCATAAACAATATAAACATGATCTTATTAACAAGAATAAAAATATCTCATACATACAAAAATATCTTATACATTAATGAAATAAAAATATATAACAGTACGCAGATCAGAGCTTTGCTATATATGTAGGTGTAACTTTTGAGCTTTCACCTCTGTGATGATAAATCATAGGGGTGATTTTCTAATATCAGTTTATTTTATAATCTAGGGGATAGTGTTTACAGTTCTTTGTTTGGTAAGTTACAATTTGTTGAAAACATTTTTTAAAAATGGTGAAATAGCTTCAACATTTATCGTTCAATTTTAATAAATTTGATCTTCAAGGTTTTGTTATAGGTACAAATATATTTTATTTGAGCCAAACATTTTTTTCTTTTTTTCTATCCACAAGGTTCAATTGAAAATGATAAATTCTCAAAAAAGCTCAAGAAATCGATTTTTCATCACTTGTTACTATGAATTCGCATTCGCGATTGCAACAAACAGTATAGGTACCGTTAGAAAGCAGAAAGTGTTTTCTTTCCAAAAATATTTACTAAACGTATATGTAAATATAAAGGATCAATAAAGAGATATAAACCAGTGTTTGAAAAATAGACAGAAAAACCCTTTTTGGCGCATATCTCGAAAACGGTTCTTTGAACAAAAAATTAATATCATTTTCGTTTTCAGCGACCCCAAATTGTTTATTAAAAAAAGGGAAAATAGAACTTTTCAACCATGTGCTAGGTATCGGGAAAAGTGTATTGAGGATAGAGAGGCTTTTCAACAATAAATCTGGGGTTTTCCGAGCCCCAGTCGCGACAAATTTTACTTGCTGACGTAACCACCGAGGTGGAAATGGGCCTTATCAGTCGAGATGATTTTTCGATGAAATTCCGGATGATTTTTATACATTTTTATAATGAATTTCAATAATTTTAATGCGTTGAAGTGTGTACGTTCCAATTTTATTATTGGCGTAGTTCCTATTTGTCAAATGTAAAAAAAAATTAGAGCTTCAAAATTGACAACTACCGAAATAGCGAGCTATTCAAAATAACATCATCACCATCAAAACATGAAGAAGCATTGAAAATATATCTACGAATTTTGGAAAAATCGATTAAAAAAAATAACCAAAATCGAAAACCAGAAATCCTATTCTTTTGAAAAATATTTCATCACTAAATAATTTTGTTTGTATACAAAAGCTTATGGGGTAATTTTTACTAACATTTTATTCGTTTTCGAGTTTTGTCCAAATGGTTATCTTATTGTTATAACAGAATTGCTGGACACACACTTTGAAGTGGAAAACCTCCCTGTTTCTTTCCACCATAGTGTTTTTTTTCATATACATATTTATATGCAAAATAGTTACGAATCATGTATTTTTTGAGATAACTTCTTTTTTGTGGAGTTCCTACACACAAACCTGTATTCAAGTTCAACGGGGGTGTTAAAATGCTATATAACATTCTTAAAATAAAGTCAACGAGAAGAGTGAAACTAGTTCAATTTCTTTGTGTGACTAGAAAAAAAAAATTAATCTCGTTCTTGATATTAAGTATTTTATAATATATTTGATACCAGTTGGGGTTGAAATTAAATGGTTATTATAAATACTTTAAGCGTTAAATTGATGAGAAGCTTTATAATCCTTCTTAAGAATTTTAGATTATTTATTTTAGTATGAGCAAATAACAGAGTAAATTGGGACTTTGAGAACCAGTTGGATAATGTGGACCTTCAGCTTTTCGCGCTTCACTCGAATGCAATAGAGGTGTATCAGCAGTCAGGAGGGACACTTTTCCTGAGTTTGTTACTTTTTTCAGCTTAAATATATGAGAAATAGTATAACTTGGCTGCAATTTAATAAAATCTTAATTAATGGGAGTAAAGTCGGTACTGGAGTAAATGATGATATAACTAATTCCTATTTTCCTAATTTTCTCTAGCATAATATATCTGCAAGGAGGAAACACTAATATATCTCATTTCTAAGAAATCGCTGTTAGAGCAAAAGCTGGAATAGTCATTCTTTATTGGAGTAAACGCTGATATAACGAATAACTCAGATAGTTATTGGAGTATTTTATCAAATTTAAAAATACATGGATATTTTTTGATAAGTTATGTTATCAAATATCGTGAGCGTTATATGTCCCTCTTGCGACGACAGTGAAAGCTCTACTTGCGGACAGCTCCAATAAGCGGCAATTCCCTGAAACGGACATACTTTCGGGAACGAACTTCTTTTTCGAAAATCTTATACAAATTACTTTACGTGGACACGTTTTCTTGTTTATTTTGGATAGAAAACTTCCCATACGCGGATACATTATTTTATTTAAGAATTTTTTTGTATCAAGAAATGAAAAGGAAAAGAACAGAAAATCGGAATTCTTAAGATTTTTGGGATCAACGGTTCCCTTGGAATGATAAATCAAACAACTCGTGTTTTATTGCGATTTTGAATAATTTTCAAGCTTATTTCCAAACATTATCACCCAATCTTATCTGAATTGAACCGCGTTAAATATTTTTTGCTTGATTTGATTTGTTTTTTTTTTCTCCTTCCGACTTCCTGAAGAAAAACAATCAAAAAAATTTCTGATATTTGACTTGGCCATTAGCATTTTGACCGCACCCGCCATTGTTTATTAATTCATAATGACAGCTGCAAAAACAAAAAAGAAAAAACAAAACGTATGCCCTTGTTTACTCGCCCAAGCACGACACAGGTGGTGGTTTTGATTCCACAATCGCATCAAACCCGTAGCGATAAAAATGTATTTTAAAAAAAATATGTAAAACTATAATAAAAAAGAATACTTTATAAAGAATACAAAAAAAAACGCTAATTAGCGTTCAAAGAGCTTCCACGAAATCAATCGACAATATTGCATCAGGCTTATCAATGGAAGAAGAGATAGTGCTGGCAGCCGGGGGCTGAACGACTTGAATTCTCCCAACTGGGAATTTTTTCAGTTTGCAACTGTTGCTCTAGATATTTAAATTTTATTTTTTTTTTTATGTGGGTTTGACTTTTACTTAATGAAAATAAAAAAATTATGATTAATTATTATTATTTTTACTACGCTTTAAGAATTATCTTGAAAAATAGAAAGAAAAAAAATATATAAGATGCAGATGTTAAAATATACAAAATTACCTCTTGAACGCAGCGACAACATCGTCATTATTTTTAGATCCGAATGTCGAATAGTAAAAGTGTGTAAATGTTTTTTTTTTTTTTTTTTTTTTTTTGATTTTATAATCAATGTCTAACATTTGAATTTATACGAATGCATGTTTTTATGGTCATAAAGCAAATTGATTTCTTTTCCACTCAATTAATTTGGTGACAAATATCATGCTGTGCAAGTTATAAGTCCACATAATTATTAAAACGATATTTTGTATATGTTTTCTTTTTTTTTAATTTTTATATCTAGTAATTTATGAAAAGCCAGACCGAAACAAGAGTGACGAGGTAATTTTCTTAATAGGTTGAGTTAAAAAACGATTTATTACGAGTTAGTGTCTAAGGCCAATGGCTTTAACACATTAATAGGTGAGTAAATGTATGAAAAAACAATTCAACATAGATTTTTAATAGGATTATGTTCGGTTGCAACAATGTTTAAAAGCTGAAATGACGTGGTTGTATGTAACAATCGTTATTTTAAGCGCCTGTTGAATTTTTATAAGCGTTTGGTAAAACCGGCTATTAGCCATGTTGATATTTTCAGAGAGCCTTCGTTCGATAGAAATAGAAATACAACCAATCGGAATAAGGTCGTAATGGAAAATGCATTTTAAAGGTGAAAAGGAGAATCAATTTTTGTATTGGAAGATTTTGAATGAAACCCAAAACAAATATTATCCCCTAAATGAATAAATAATTGAAATTAAGCTCACGTGCCAAATAGAACAAGGGCGCAACTATTTTCAAAATTTCCGCACATTATCATCATCATCGGCTCGACAACCGGGGTCCGGTCCTGGCCTCCTTCAGCAAGTCTCTCCACCTATCCCGGTCTTGAGCCGATGCCATCCAGTTGCGCACCCCAAGGCTTCGGGCGTCCTGGTCTACGCCATCTCTCCAGCGCAAGCATGGTCTACCACGCTGCCGTCTACCATAGAATGTACTGTGTAAAAGGACTTTCCGAGCAGGTTCCTCTTCACTCATGCGAGCTAGATGCCCTGCCCACCGGAGTCTACCGAGCTTAATTTTTTCACTATGCCTGCTTCAAGGTAGATTGCGTACAATTCATGATTGTACTGTCTCTGGAATCGTCCTTCCTCACATATGGGGCCAACAATTCTCCTTAAGACTTTTCTCTCGAATGCGGCTAAGAGGTCGGAGTGTCTTTTGCTAAGCACCCAAGTCTTGGATCCATACGTGAGTACTGGCAGGACCATGGTCCTGTACAGCAGCAGTTTTGAAGTTATGGTGAGATTTCTGGATTTGAAATTTCCTCAAGAGATTTATTTGTCGAAATTCTGGCGATTGTATTGTTAGGGACTTTTAAATGAACAATTTCAAAAGCTGAAAAATAGCTGCCTAAACCTTACAATTAAGAAATCGCCGTCGAACAAGTTAATGGGCAACTAGGAGCTCCAGAAGTCTAAGTAAGGGCGATTATGGACATGGACGAGCAACTGAAAATAGAGGCATAATGTCCGACAGACCCAGAGATTGGATCCCAACATTCCACCCCAGAAAGTCTTTGAAACCAATCTTGAGCGCCGACACAGTGAAGGAAAACCGCTATTCAAATGGCGCACAAAGGTGGGAGGGGACTATCTTAGGCTTCAAAAATGGTGACAGCTAGCCAGGGACCGACCTAGCTCGGAAAGCATATTAGTTGAGGCCCTGGTCCGACCCGGACTGTAGCACCATCTTAAGTAAGTAAGTTAGCGTAGGATAGACGAAAAAGTGAAAAAACTGCACCATCTTCTTAGATCGAAAAATGCTCCCTAAGCTAAAGGGAAAGCTGTTGGTTCAAAATGTTGAACAATTTACAAGAATTATGACAGTAAATTGACGGCAACTGGAAGGAAAATGCTTCGCATGACAGTAGGAGCCTCCTATTCGAATAAGAAGCAGGAAAATCCAAGAAAGCCTTCGCATCAAAAATATGATCTTGGACAAAATACAGCATGACAAACTTCGCTGTTTCTATCATGTTAAAAGAAGATGCCCTGAGATCCCAGTTCAAATGACAATAGCATACGACACGTTTGGCATCAAAAAAATGTAAAAAATGTATTTTTTTATAATATGCGAGCGCTCAAGGGGATTTGATTTACCCTTTATATGTATCAACACAGCGCGGGCGTGAAGGATAGGATAGGATCGGAAGGGGAAAGGTGTGTGTGGCGCGAGGTACTGAGACTGAAGGTGGTGGTTGTCTCAGATTTTATCTCCAGGGTTGGCGGCTGGGCTAAAGCGGAGAAATTGCCGTGTCTTATATCTATGTCCCTTTATAATTCGCATTATTTTGTTCATTGTCATATTTGTTGGGCATACTAGTATTTACTCAATCACATGTTGTTAGTGTTATGCCTGAACAACATGTAATGAGTAACCCAGCGGCCCAACAATGATCAATGATAATGGAAAAAAAACAAGACATAGAACTACGGCTGGGATCGAACCTGTGCCCATTTGGTTGACAGGCGACCACGCATACCATCGCTCCACGGCCAACCCTAAAGCCTTTAAATGGCTTTAGACATGGAAGGATCAAAAACTTGGAGGCCTGTCGATTTTTCTGAAGTCAACCCGGTGTACAAGTTGAGCCTTAAGGTGAAGCAGGAGAATTAAAGTCCCAATCGAGAAACTCCAGATCATGACAATCGTTACTTAACTCCGGTTTCTTAAGGACACACAGAGGAAGCATAGAAAAAATCCTTACATCCCATCGATTTGGAGAAAGTATGATTAATACAAAAAGTCCCATACGGTTTCTTATAATTTGCATGATGTCAATTCTGTCTTCATTTCCATCCCAAAAACCAAAAAATAAAACAACGAATATTTCATTTGATTTTAAAATACAGCGATAATCATAAAATCACCGCTATACATTTATTATTAAATTTTTGCTTTTATTCTTAAAATTATTATTTCTTCTTTTTCACATATATAAATTAATTATGTATACAAGCATAATATATATCTACAATATAATATATTTTATGGCACTTTTTTCAAAAAATAAAAATTTTAAATTATACTTTAAATTTTATAATTTACAAAGGATGGTTTTTGAGATTTTTGTATTCATTTTAAAACTGAATTGGTTTTTTGTTGTTATTAAATTTGTTTTGAAATTTTTAATATTTATTTTTAAATTATACAGGAAACTAATAAAAAAAAGTAGTTATTCTGTTGAATTTGTGCTTTATATGTTTTAGTGTTTATTGTCAATAATTTCATTTTTGTTATACATATATAAATATTTGTTTTCTTTAAAACATTCTGTTTATTTATTTATTGTCATTTAACATTATTTGTTGAATGGTAGCTTTGCTGCATTTATTTTATTTTTCATTTAACTTCTTTGTACTATAAAAATTGTGACTTGTTTATTTAAACTTATTTTATATTTAATTGTGTTTGTAATTTATTTTTAATAAATATAGACTTATTGGGTGGGCTATGATTTTTATTTTGAAATTTCTTTAATTGATGTTAAACATTTTTTTTTAAATGATTAGAAGCGTAGATTTTTTACTTTTGCTGGGATTTTTTTTTTCAAAATTTGGAAATTTCATCAGCAGCTTAAATTTACTTACAATTTTGTAGAGCTTTTCAAAAGTCGAATATTGCAATGCAAGTAATTTTAAAATATTGTTTATTTTTGTTTGTGTTAATTTTAACAATTCAAAATTATTAAAGCTTGTTTAAGTTTTTCAAGTTAATTTTTTTTTTTTAATAAATTGAGATTTTTTTTTTGGAATTTATTTTAGACCAAAAAAGTCCAACGTTTTTGAGATTCAATTTTTTTTTCTTGAAATAAACTTGAAAATATTAATTTTTTATCTCATGAGTCTTATAGCCTTGATTTTTATTTTAATTTTTTATTTTTGAGATCTTTTGAAACCTTTAAACTACGCTTTGTTTTTTATTTTGTCTTTCAGGATCTGTTATTTCGAAAAGTTTTCAGCAAAAAGTGGGCGGGTATGTAACAGATGTTTTTTTTATAGCTTTATTCATCCTTCTTTTTGCGAATTTTACCCTCCGTCTGGATCGTCGCTGTCACAGCTTCCATACAAGATGCAATCGATGGCTCACTTTGATCTTCACTATAATCCTCACCAGCCATTCGACTTAGTGTCAAAATATACGAGCAGGCAACCCTCAAGACTGACAGTTTGGAGAGTTTTTGACTATTCGAATATGAAGGAACTGCTTTGCGGAGTGTTTCGTAGGCTGCCGAAATAGTATGAACACGTGTTCGTTCGCGGGCATTCGCTTCGATTCGCCGTTCGCGAGTCATGTTCTTGTAATTCCGTTGCTGCGGTCGACCTTCGTGATTAAAACTACCCCCACTTATGCTACCACTCGACGATGCAACCGATGGTGTGATGTTGTGACTATGAAGTTCTTTGTGCTGATATAAGTCATCTTGTGCATGACATTCATCATCCTCTGACATCAATGAGGGCTTCTTTAAGACAAGGGCTAGAGGTTCATCTTGAATGTCGTCATCTTGATGCAACGGCAAGCGATGTAGTGTTGTGACTCCCGGATGCCGAACGAGCACCTCAGCTGGATTTGGCATCAATTCATGAGGCATTAGTTGATGTTGTTGGCTGGAATCCCATGAATTTCGATGGTGTTGCTTGTTTGGTGTTGTTGTTGATGTTTCATACGAAGCAGCATTCAGCGAGTATCGAATACGTTTCTTCAAAGGTCCAGTTTCTTCACGATCACATATAACTTTTGATGGTTCGGTGCTTTTTCTTTTATTTCGAATAAGCGTAATGGGGGTGACTTTAACTTCAACTGAGTCCTCAGAGGCATCTGTTGGACTACTGGGATCGAGTCTCGAATGATCCATTGATAGATCATCGCCACCTTCTGATCCTCCTGAGCAAAAACCAGCATCACGATCATTGGATTGTTGTGATCCTAAAAATTTAAAGAAAATAAAAAAAAAAATTCGTTAGTTTCTTTGAAACACTCTTCAAAAATTAAATCATTAAAATCAAATTTTGTTGCAAATATAGTGGTTAGGTTATTTGTGATTTCAATTTGCAAAATTTATTTTAACAAACAAGTTGTTTCACTTTAATTTCGCCCACACACAAATTTTGGTTGGCAAAAATTTAAATAAAAATAAAAACTTCGCGTCGTCGTTCCACATTCACTTATATAATCTATACTACCTGAATTTTTAATATTATTTGTTTCTTTTAGTCCGCCAAAAGTGACTGATGATGATAATGATCATCATCATTGATTATGATCGTAAAATTGTATTTTCAAGATCATTATAGATATTTATACAGGTTACGGTTAGTACAAAATTTATGCAGGTATTTTTATTTTGTCCAGAGAGGAGAGTACCGTTTGAAAATGCTATTTTTTTTATTTTGACATTTATTTTATTTTTATGATGAACTTCTTACGGCAGACAAAAATACTTTCTCTTAGGTGCATATTTTATTTAAGTACCTAGTTGAAAAGGTGAAGGATTGAGGTGGTCGTTTTAGCTTTATTCAAATGGAAAGCTATCTTTGCAAAAAGCAATTTTTTTTTTATAGTTTTAATGCATTTACATTTTAAAACATAAAAAAGATGAACTTGAGCCAACATTTTTGTTAATACAAACAAAAAATATTTAATTGGTAATTAATAGTCCCCAGCTTTGGAGTGTCTGAACGGCAATAGTGTTGTTTTCTATAATCTACATTCAAAAACGTTTTGAGTAGGTATGTACTTATGTATCTGCCTTAACATAGTACAAATGAATGCAAGCAGAAGTTTCGAGCCAAATTTCTTTGTAAAAATTATATCATACTAAAGGGTTGAGTAAAGCACCCGATTTTCAGAACTGCGATCAAAATAAATCATATTTTTTTTTCAGACAAGGAGTCTAATTATTCAGGTTGGCTTACGTCAAATCTTGTGTTCAATCTAAATTGGTGCTAGCACACTTCAATTGTTGTATACCTTATTTCTCTTGTATATCTATAGTAATTTCAGTACTTAAATACCTTCATGTATAATTATCAACTCCCAAGTATTTTAATAAAGTTAGTTTTATTATCTAAACTAGACAATACCCGCTAACCTATTTATCTTCTAACAAGACCATTTAATAAAAAAAAAAAACATTTAAACAAATTAATCTATACCCGCATTTATGCATCAACTCAAAACGAGACAGCCTATAAATCACCTGTGTAAAAACAACTATAACACTTAAGTATTTATATTCAAGCTAATATAAAAGCATATATGTATCTTTTGAACGACAATAATTTTCCATATTTTTCCTCGTTCACAACTTAGTCGAATAAACAATAATTGATTGTTTCGATCTTGATAACAAAAAAAAAAAAATAATAAGAAAAATATATAAATGCCCCACAGGCTGTCAGCACTTTGAAGGCCACAATATATACAAAGCATATTATATAGATATAGAAAAAAAAAGACAATATAATCGTATGCTCACCACCAACTCCACCCATTCGAACTTACAAAAGTGGAAAACATTTTTCCGCCTTCCATCAATCTAGGTATGTATATTGTCTGGGTGGTTGGTGCTTTACTTCTTTCAATGTGCTAACAAAGTGTTTGTGGTTTGATTGATTCCTAAATATTCCAACAACAACAACAGATAATCAGAAAACAATCAAACTGGATAGGTACCCCGCATTCTTATTCTTATTTATTTAAAGACTTTGATTAACCACTTCCTGAGAATTATATTTTCTTGCCATATTTTTTTATGTTGACATTCAGTTAGCTGTATTGTATGGGTGTTGATGTTTTTTTGTTGTTTTTTTTTTGTCATTTTCACCTGATAAATGCCGAGCAATTAATGTCGCTACATGAACCGAGTTATAATTTGATATCCAAGTTGGCGCCACATAAATAATTTGTCTTTCGCGCCGTCTTTTCCTCCATCAGAGAAGTGTGCAGACATAAATTTTATGCGCAACTGAGTTATGTTTCCTTTTTATCATTTTGATGATGGCTTTTGGAAGACTCTTTTTTGGAATTTAAATAAATAGCTAGGTAAAGTATTTAAGTCTTTTTATGAACAAATATGGCTTAAACGAATTAATAAAATCCATTTGCTTAAACAATAGTTTATAATTAATTTCTATGTAAACAAATAAATATGCAAATTTTTTTGGATAGCCCACCTACACTTTTCCTGTGTGACAGCGATTGAATGCGAACCAAAGATTTTAAAAGGAGAGAGAGAGACTGGACTACATTTGGTTCTTCACTTCTTAAAGTGTATCGTGTCTGTGACGAAATTTTAATGGCGGTTGTTTTAATTAAAATAATATATGTACCAGTAGTAGGTATAAACATAACAGTATATCTACATAAAGTTAGATAAAATTAGATAAGGCAATGAATTTGCATATTTGGAAGTTTATTTAATTTTTTTAATTTGTTTTGCTTGATAGAAAAAATTGATTTTTATTTTGATTAGACAAATAAAATTTAATTAGAAAAAAAAAACTTTTAATTTGAGGCTTTTGAAAGACATTGGGTTCTTTTGAAAAGGCAGGTACCTATACATATGTATTTGTATATTAAAGAGGTGGCGCCTCTTGAGCCAACGCAAGGTTATAAATTTTGTTATGGTTTATACTTTTGGTTTCGTTTGATTTGATTAAGATAAAAATTCGAAAAGAGTTTAGTTTTTTTTTTCAAAGAGGTTCTTGCATAATATCAGAATGTACGTGCAGTTTGCAGGCTGCGAAAATTACGCACCATAATGCGAGAATTGATCAATTTTCAATAAAACAAAGCAGAATTTGAGAATTTTGAGAATTTAATTTAGGAGACTTAGTAGAGAATTAGAGTTGCTATAAAATAAAACAAATATTTTTGAAAATTTTATAAAACTTGACGAGGAAAGCTTTGCAAAAACCAACCTGAGAAAATCGAAACAAAACGTATATTTTAAGTTTTTTTTTACTAAACCTTTTTTACATAACTTGTTTTTTAAAAAAACGTAGTCATACAAAATTCTCTGATATTGAAATATAGACTTGAACCTTAAATATGACTGGCGGAAATATACCTATTCAAACATAAGCATTTGTAGGTATAATTTGTTTGCCTTTTTTGGTATTTTTTTTTTCGAAATTTAATTTGAAAAATCATAGAAATTTGCAAAATACTATAGACTTTGAATTTTTCGAAACAAAAAAAAAATGAAAACATTTTTATGTATTTTTAAAAATAGTCAATCACTTTTTCTACTTTTTAAAATTTTTTAATAAATTTGTCTATTTTCAGCGACAACATTTATTTCCCACACAAACCATCTATGGAATCATGATGACCTCACACTTTCACTCAGGTTCCTTTTTTGCATAATAAATTAACTTCCTCGATTAGACGATTACCCATGATAGCCTTAACCGCATCATATGCGCGCGATAGTCAAACATCACACCTAGATAGTAGTAGGCACCTTTTTTTTATGCTTATATAGTATCTAAATGTCCATCCAATTATTTAATTAACATTTCACCTGCACCTTGTTTGTCCGTTTCGTTTACTTTACAATGAAAGTCATGTTAGACATTAATTTACCCCAGAGGTATATATATGTATTATGTATGCAGTACCTATACAATATTAGATGTGTAATTAGAAACAAATAACTTTCCGTGTATGTCCCAAGGAAAAGAAAATTGCTAAGGCAACCATGAAAATGGCAGAAACAAACAAAAAAAAATTTAGACCGACCTTTCCGCGGCGCCACACTTTTTACAATGTATACCTACTATAAGGCTCGTATTACTGGTTTTAATAATAAATACGTTAACTCTTCAAAGAAAAAAAAAAAAAGGTTAAAGTGAGTCATACATATAACAATAGGGAAAACATAAACCGATTTTTATGACATTTTTTGTATATTAATTGAATTAATCAAAAAACTATTAAATTAGCACTTTAAATGTGTGTTTGTTTTCAACTATTTAATCTATAAATACATTTTTTTTAAAGGCACTACTGAGTCGCATATATCTACATATTATTTGTAAAAATCACAATTTCAGAATTTCTCAGCAAAATTTCTTTGTTAATTTTTGTGAACACTCCTTTTAGGATTTGCATTTTATGAAAAAAAAAAGTTTTTTACTGGGATGTTTCTAAAATGCTTCCTTAGAGCTTCTTTTAAGTTTCTATAATGAATTTCATTTTATTTTTTAAACTTTATGACCCAAAGAACGTATATCACAGAAATGATTCCATAAATGTTTTGACATTCTCAACTGATTAATGTTTTTTTTTTCTCAATCCAATACTTATTCCATTACCTTAGCAAATAAAAATTATTAATTCTATAAGAGTATCTATCTAAACATGCATAATTGAGAACCTACCTCCATATCTGCTATCTTTTCAAGTATGACTTCGAGACATCAATTTGCATTGAAATTACTTAATCAATCATATAAGCATGATGCTTATTCGTGTATCTAAACATGTTTTTAATATTTAACATATCAACATTTAAGTATTTTTTTTTCTTTCATTCCTCTTTAATATCAATAAAAAGCAATTTGTAATTTGAAAATGTTAATCTTATCAATTATTTCTAAAATAAAATTGATGAGAGTGGTTTTGTTTGTTCCCGAAAAAGGATCTCTCATAGAACACCTTTTTTTTCGAATTAAATTCAATCATGTAGGGTGTTGCCAGATAACCTTATTTGGATGTTTTAAAAAAGAAATGTTCCATTTGACGAAGTCATAGGTACAAGGTTTTTTTTTTTTTTGTGAGCACCTGTTTCATTTTATGGTGACAACAACAACTTTGTACAAGAAATAAACGCACATATCATAATGATACCTGGTACAACTTTTAAGTTGTTATATGTTTATACTTTTGATCTATGTGATCGTCAAGACCGAGATACAAATTTGAGTATCTAGATACATAAAGGTGCGGTTTTGTGCGACGACAAAACCAAAATGTGTGTTGCTACTAAACTGCTAGAAAAAATAAATATAATTGGTGGTTTTGTGGTTGATAAAGTGATAGTTAATTGGAGGAGCGAGCGCGATGACAGTAAATGTGGGTAGTTACACCTTTTCACTATATGTACACCATTATACACTCATGTTGATTTAAGTAGTGCACTTTTGGCAGCGTACCTAACCTATCTTAGGTATCGTGTGTATATTATAGTATAAAGAAGGGGGTGACGGAAATATGATAATAGCCTGTTTCAAGTGGACAATTATCGCCCAAGAGGGAGAATTAAGTGGCTTTTTGGAATATGTTATTAGAGTTGATATAGATACACGCGGAATATATTTATGTATACGACTATGTTTATTGTGCTAAATTTTAGGTGGGTAAAGACAAGACACACAGGTGAATTTAATATTATTTTTTTTTTGTTTTTTTTTTATACTTATGTTTTATGTCAAAAGGGATAGTTGAGTGGCTGTTATCTGACCCATATACGGAATTCAATTTATATTTTTGGAATGATTATGAACATGAAAGACATGTGTTCATGAATTTAAATGTATGGGAGTTTAGTTTAATAGTATAATTTACCCTTGATGGTAGGGTTAGTAAGTTGAATCATTAAGTTAGAGATCTAGAAATAAATCATAGCGTAGATATCCTTCTTGAAAGAGTGTTGTTAGGGGTACCTACCTTCATTCAAGAGTGTTTTTTTTTTTTTTGTTAGAACATGCTGACATTTTTTGTTTTTTAATTTAATTTTCATACAATCTAGGGCTGTAACTACTTTCTTCGATCTATTTTTTATGTTGTTTATTGTTCTTCAATAGTTTTCACTTGCAACAGCAGTCACTCTTGGATTTCTATCCAGTGTTTCCATGAAACAAAATTTTGCTGTATAATAATTGTATAATAATTCGCAGTCTGTTATTTTCGTAAAATCTGAAGCTAATTTTTTATTTAAAGTATGTACTCTGTTTATTTTCAGCTAATAATTCCCATTTCCAACAGAAGTAAATCTTGGACTTTTCAACGCTGTTTCCAGGAATAAAAAGGTCCAATTTGAATTATAATCAATAAATTGTTGAATCAAAATAATTTTTCATACAATAACAAGAAGAAAATCAGTTTTGAATTATTAAATTTAATTTTTCTAAAATCATCTTTTTTTCAAATTTAATTTTCATGTATTTCAAGACTGCAACAACTTTCTTCGATATATTATTTTGTTAAAAATATTCTCTTTGTCATCCATTAATAGTTCCCATTTCCAAAATCAATCAGTCTTGGATTTCTAAACACTGTTTCCATCACACAAATTTTACGATATCATTAGAAAGCACGCTGAATTAACGGAAGCTGAATTTATGTTGAGTCAAAAATATCTTGCATACAAATTGAACAAGAAGAAGAAAATCACAAAAATCTCTTCAAACATCGGATCTTCTTTCTATTCATTAAAACTTATAAATGCAATAACTCAAAAATTTACCATCATCATCACAAGAACATAATATCTATAAATATGTTTTCTTCTATACATAATATTATCAGCACACCACCTGTGCTAGTGCTACTGCTAATGTCTTAGCACATTTCTTGGCATCTATGTACCTATACACCCAATTCCCAACGGCATCACTGTTGTGCGCGAGAAAAATCCATATAACCAACTAATAACAGCATTTCCATCACCTCCTCTAACTATCTAATTAATTGGAAATAATCGCACAATCCGGCATTTTGCTAATTACAGTTTTCACTGTGTATACGGTAATTTTGCTACTAGATAGGTAGGTGTACATTTATCTATTTGTACATAACCTCATATCGTGCCTGCTCACACATATCTAGCATCTGGCAGCAAAGCAGCAGCAAGCATAGTAAGTAACTCAATCTATATAAATTAGTCACCTCAGTACTTATACCTATCCGCAGCAAAAATAATATCTTACTTAACAAATTTCCCGCTGATTGCATACCTACTTGTAATTTTGCAGTTTGCAAAAACTTGAGAGACGTGATAGAGAAAAAAAAAATGTTACCAATAATATTTTTTTTGTTTTTTTTTTTTGGCCCACTAAATAGTCAGCTGCCCTCATGGCGACTTCCTTAGAGTCGTCGTTTTGCTGCTGCAGACTCCATGATGGCTATTACCTGTTGTGTATATGCAAATGACAAATCACCTGCAGAAATCTACATACATACATACGTACAACTTTATATGGTTGGTGTTAGAAAGTGTTACGCCAGTCTGCCATCAGCTTCGTCATTATTGTTATCGTCGTCGCCATGGCCTTACCTAATAGAAGACTACTACAGAAGCGACAGACGGAAGACAAGAGAAATAAAAAAAAATAAAGATGTGCTGTGAATTTTTGATGTAAGATTTGTATCTTTTTGACACTTGGCATCTAAGATATAATAATTTTTTTTTGTACAAATTTTGTTAGCTGAAACACCTGTGTAGCATTTAAATCCCCAAAAAAAACTATGGTGTATAATCAGCTCAAAAAAACAGTGGACAAATATCACTAAGAATTTGTGAGTTTTTTGTCTCTCCCCTTGCGAGATGCCTTTTTTATTATTTATCTCTCGTTAAGTTGTCAGTTCATTTATTACTTTTTTTTATTGAACCGAAAAAAGTAGCCCATATCAAGGAATATTTTATGTCATGTACCGAAGTGTGTGGGTACAACTACTGCATCAAAATGAGATCAACAAAAAAAAAAAAAAAAACAGATAACAAGTAGTGCAGCAAGGAATCACAGAAACATGCATCCCTAATACGAGACAACACAACACACGACGCGACGCAACGCAACGAACGAATCAGGCTCGATGAGAGCAAAAGCCGACCATGATGATGATGATGATGATGCAGTTGATAAAATCCCTTGTGTATAAAAAAAAAATAAAAAAACAAAAGCCAACAACCAAAAATGGTTGAACCAAAAAAATAAAAAAAACAGGGAAACAAAATCAATGTCCAACACTGCCAGAGAGTAGACTTTCCTTTTATAGGCCACGTAAAAGTAACCTGTGTATCGGGATCTGTGGATTCAACAACAACAATCTTTTAAAAAGATACCTTCGACCGACACATCAAGCAGCCAGCTAACCAAGCAACCAGCCAGTCGAAAGGGAGATTACAAAAAAAAAAAAAACCTTCGAATGCCAGAAGTCCAAGAAGCCACTCCACTCCTGAACCTTTAGGCACACACAGATGATCATCAAAGGAGTCCGATTCAATGAGTTGGGTCATTTTTTTTTTTTTTTTTTTGAGATGTTCGTTTTGGATTTTGTTTTTTTTTTTATTTTATTTGTCAACCGAGACCAGTCTAAAAATAAAAGAGGAAAAAATACGCGATTCTACTCCCTACACACAGAAGATATACAACAAAATAAGGATAAGGATACAGAGTTTTCTTTAAAATTCTTTAAGGTCCATCGTTTTTTTTTTGTTTCTCCCTCAGATAAATATTAAGTTAATATTGCACTTTGATAATTCCCTGAAATTGAAATAAATAACAATAAAGAAAATTAGAGGTGTGGGAGATATGATGAAAAGTCAATTATACGCGACTTACGAGTAACAAAAAAAACTACCTAGCAATGATTCAGTCGCACCTGTGTGAGAAAGTAATTCTCGATGAGACATTTGTGTCAATCGGTTCTATTTTAGTTTATTTATATGGGAACTGGTATAAAGTATTCTAACTCATTTTTATGCTTGATAGGTTGAGTTTTATACCAATAAAAAAATATTTAAGCACTAGAAAATTTAATATCAATCTACAAATGTGTTTAGACCATTAAAAAAGTATTGCATTATTTTGAATAGGTAATCATTCATTTCAAACCAATAAATGACATTCGCAATTTTAAATGTAAGTGGTTATTGGTATAAACTAGTCTAAAATGCAATAGTTTACTATAATGTATCATTTATTCTATTTCATATTACGCGTTTGAACAATTTGTGATACTAACTAAAACAAATGGGGTTAGTCATAGCCATTTTACTATACTCGAGTTTATACCAATTGGATCAATGGATACAGTCAAATTTCATGCCCAAATTTCACTCTGT
The DNA here is from genome assembly GCA_958431115.1 of Syrphus vitripennis. Classification (NCBI taxonomy): domain Eukaryota; kingdom Metazoa; phylum Arthropoda; class Insecta; order Diptera; family Syrphidae; genus Syrphus; species Syrphus vitripennis. The sequence continues at coordinate 122,090,510 of OY288108.1, read as the reverse complement.
AATTATCCAAACATAATTTAATTGAATTACTCAACCTCAAATGTTGATATTGGGTAAGAAAAGGACCTGCATACATCCGTTGATCCAATTGGTATAAAAATCAAGTTAGTAAGACTTGAACTAAGCAATCGATAGCTATTATAATTGAGCTTAACCAACGATCATTAAATATAAATATTGTCCTTGTTACAAATATTACTTTCATAAAATTAAAATTGTTTACATTCTTCAAAAGTCATAAATTCTAAAAATTACTGTGAGTTTTTAAAGATTATTTAAGAGAAACTCTTGCGATAAGAAAACTGGTCCAGTTATTCTTAAGTCATTACAGATAAAAATAATTAATTGAATTTCTTTTGAACAACCAAATGATTTAAATCTTTGCATCAACTTAAATCATTATAGTTTATTACTATTCGATAATTAAATCAAAAAACCAATCACATGAAAAAATAACTTCAATCATTTATTGCTTATGTTATATCTGACACCGTTTGACAACTTGTTTGTATGAAACTTCAATTCTCTATATAATAAAATAACAAGAACGATATGAATTGCATGCAAATTTTAATTATAGCTATCTTCAAAGCGCAAAAGTAAAACGACACACTGCACATTTAAACTATCATAATTATTGTTTATAACTATATGTATGTAGTTATAAATAAATGATTGGAAAATTTTCAGAGCATTTCTCCATGATAAATAGATATCTACAGGTAGCTAAAAAAAAATTATTACATTCCGAGAAATAAATCGATTAACAGATGTTTTTCTAGAATTCATAACAGTTTTCTGAAGTCCGAGTCGAGTAAGAGTGTACTGTAACATGACCAAGTAATGTCATCATTTACCGAACAAATATGATGATTGCGCATCGAGCCTTCATCTGATTTAACTTAAAAGTCTAAACTAGTTGTCAACAATATTATATTTTTTTTTTTTTTAATGATCGTCTTGAGTTTTTTTTTTTTGAATGATGTTCGTTTAGTTGTTTGTGATTTGTAATGAAATTAATTAATTATTTTAATTGGCTTTTGGTCGAAAAGGATTTTCAAGCCCTTTTAATTCGTATACCTACAGACCTATATGGTGCAACACAACAAATGCGTAGGTATAGAGTTACTACTTGCGGTATGCATAAATTTATACGCTTTTTATTTATACATTATGATGATACGAAGTTTAGTTTGAATTTATGGAAATAACGTTTTAATGCTCGTCTGGCATGTTAATAATATCTTGGGTGGTAATGGAATAAACGTTGAAGTATTTTTAGCATTTTTTAAAGAAATTTTAGTTTTTCTCAAAGACTTGAATCTTTTATGATGACGTTATTTTTTAAATGGTTATAAGTTCCATATTTGTTATAAATACAAAACAAAAAAACATAAACACATTTATATGCGATGTTAATTAAATCCTTTAACTATATGTGCGGTATAGTAGGAATAACTGGTATTGTTCAATAAAGTATAAGTAGAATAAATGAATATTCATGGAATAATTATGATGAAAATGTCCCACACAGGTTGAATTTATAAAATTTTTCTTTGTTTTATATGAATATGCATCAGATGGATTGACTAAATTTAGGATGTTATGTATGTAGTTTTGGACAGAAGTAGTGGACAGTTGATTAATATTTTTGGAATGAACATGTTGTCTTTTTTTTTAAATCAAACTACATGTTTGAGATTCCAGCATGATTAATTTTTTTTTTTAATTAAATTATTTTTCAGAAAAACAAAAATTTTAAATCAGGTCTTAAAGATAATTCTTTGTATAAAAATAACGAAGGAGTTAAAACTTTCTTTTTGATGATGCAGTTAAAATGATTTGAAATCATGTCAATTTCATAATTACATTCTAAAGACAATTGAGCAATAGACCAATTTTTTTTAGTGTACAAATGAACTTTTAAAAAAACTGAGCTATTTATACTATTTTGAATTTTAAAGAAAATTGAGCTACTGACAATTTTTTTAGCTTAGAAATTGGCTCTTGAAATAAAATGAGCTATTTGGGCTACTTTGATTGATAAAACAAACTCATTACAAATTTATCAACTTTTAACATGAAGACAGTATGGAACTTGAGACTATTTGAATAGCAACAGGTATTTTGACTCTTCGAAGCGATAGTTGCAGTATTTTGATACAGATTTTTGCAATGAAGAAAACAGAAAGTTAAAAAAAAACCTGAGCTTATTTGAAAAACTACAATTTTTAGCTATTTCTTTTAAAACGTTAATGAAGACTTTAAATCTGACGATTTACCTACCAATTTGACCTAACTAAACTACTTTTTTATTATCGGTTTCTAGAAGTATTAACACTTGTTTTGTTTTCGTGTTTGCGTGTAAGCGCTTGGTGAATACCGGCCTAAGTCTTAGTTTTCGTTCATTTTGGCAGTTTAAGCGATCATGGTGGGCATGGAGAATGGTGTTATAACAAAGTACATACGTGCTTTCGACACTATAAGGTATGTACGAGTATGTACGTAAATCAAAAGAGAGGCGCCACTTTCTTATCGCTTAAGTTTATGCTTTACTGAGATCCAAAACTAAACAAAAAAAATTCAATTAAATTTATTACTTCCTCAAATTTTAGCTTCAAAGATGTTATTAATCTTTGCCAGATGTGTCAAATTATATTACGCTCAGTCAAAATTTGTTAAAATTTCCTGATCGTTTTGGTATATGACATAAATTTTAGATGATTTATCCTCATTCATAAATAAAATAATTGAATTAAATCAGTTCCACATAAATTGTCAATTATTGTTTAACAAATTGATACATGTGTTTATTTTTTTTTGAAATAAAGTAGGCATATCAATCCAAAGTCCAATCAGAAACTAAAAAAAAAAAAAAATATAAACGTCTGTCTTTCATGTGTTGCGCGTTTGTGTAGTTTCTCAAACCACAATATGTCTTCAAATTATATATCATCCATATGATGTGATGACTGCGAGACTATGCGGTTTCTTTTTGGTTTAATAACCCTCTTGATTGGATTTAATAAAGATGTCTGACAAAAAATTAGCTTCAGACAAAATATCAGAATACAAAGAAAATAAAAGAAAAAAGATTGTATACACGCGGTCTACATTTCCATACATGACACAAAGCAAGAAAAAAAATAAAAATGAAAAAAACAAAAAAGAATATGAAAAATTAAATTATAGCGTTCGTATAACTTTTTGACTTGGGTGATTTACTATATGTAGGTATACCTTAATTTTTTGTTTTCTTTTGTAATTTAATAATTTTTAATTACCAAGTCAAAAATATTCTCCCATTAAACACCTCTTTAAAGACATTTATTATCATTTAATAGCCGCAGCTATTAAAATGACAAGCTGCATTCCATTCTATTTGTCATTTTCCATTGCGACTAACACGACACACTCACTCGCATATAGAATGTTAAATTTATTTTTTCAAAAAAAAAAAAGAATACCTACATAAAATGACAGTTTAATTCTTTTGGCGCCACCATCGCATCGGATATCACTATGATCATGATGATGATGGAAGCATTATAAACTAAGCCTTAAAGTCCAGAAACCTTACGATCGATGTTTGGTGATGGGGGTGACTATGAGCAATTGCAAATAAATAAAATGATCATAATTGACGCAAATCAATCAAGCGGCAATAAGATACACCTTCCCTAGCTCAGACAGACCTCAGTGAAATACAGATAGAAAAATATTGTTGGTTGGTTGGTAGGCTTAAGCTGAGGTAGGTGACTTGAAACTCATTTATAATGATTGCATTCGTGAATATGCGAATAGCTTAACCGCTTAACCATAATCAATGGTGGTGACTGTGACTATTATGTTTGATGCGCCTTGATGGTGATGATGATGATGATGATGATGGTGACGACTAGTTATAACTCTTTGTGGGTGACAGAGTGTCACATTAACATTCGCAATGCAAAATGCGATTTATGCAACAAATGTCGTGTGTCTGTCTGTCTGTGTCTGTCCTTATGATGTCTGTTTGTCCCGCGAGCACGGGGCGCACAATGCACAACGCACGGCACAACATGAGAAAGTAATGAAATTCATTTGAAAATTGCCAACTTGAACACAATTTTATGCACATACACGCGTTTTGTCTGATGTGTACTTAGATACAAATTGGTGCCCAAAGTACATAGATACATACATATATATGTATGTAGACTGTATAGATACTTTTTTTTATGTTTTGTTGATTTTCTTACACGCAAATCAACCGTGTCTTCCTGTCAGAGAAAGAGAAGTATCCAATGCATTGCAGCAGCAGCAAAGAGACTCCATCACACCATCCCAGGTATCCACTTTGTGGTGTGTTGAACAACGTTTTGCTTCTTCATCGCGCCATCATCATCAATCACCTCTTGTGGAGTCGAGAGATATGTATATCTACATACCTATGTTCCTATACCTTGCAGCCGCGCCGCCCGCACTGACAACCGTCGTCGAAGACGTTAAAAATGTCGATAAAGCAGCAAACAGCCTCAGAGCCAGCAGAAGAGCTCGAAGAGAAGACCAACCGCGACCGCAAGAGCAAGACCAACAATCATGGTGGTTATAGGTGCTCCTATGCCACCATCACACATGACAAGTGAATGAATGTTTTGTGTCTGTTCCAAGCCAGGTTGATTGCTGCCACCGCCACCACCACCACCGCCTCTGCTCGCTTGTTTGGCTGGTTTCAAGCCTGCCTGCATAGCGCCACACATAATTAACGTTTGCTGCTTCGCGCATGAGGTAAAGATATAGCGCAAGAGAGGAGGCTGGTGATGTGCAGGGAATAACTCCTCAGTCCTCATCCTCAGTCATACAATTCGCACTCTATCGCAAAAATCTAAGTGCACGTAGAGGTACGTACATCATCATCATCATCATCAGGGATTGTATCTATAATCATTGTCTGGCACTTGCCCCAGAGTTTTTTTTATGTATGTACGTATTTTGAAATGCCACATCGTGTGGCGGCGCTGTGGTGGCGGCCGGCGTCTCAATATAACATATTGTCGACTCAAATGATCGTCAAACTATCTGTCAATAGAAGTGATGATAATTAACAACTATTACTTGTGCCAATTTGCGCGCAACGTCACACTCTTGTTTGGTGTGCGCATGTTGCATGTTTTAGTTAGATGATGGCGGATGCGATTACAAGCAAAGAGAGAGGGAGAGATCAAATTTCTTCGCACATTTTAAATATTTATGTCGGTATATGTATGTATGTAGATATACAAGTATAAATGAGTGGGCAAAGATGACTTGAGATTTTGTTGCAATTAGGCAGATGATTTCATTTTATAATTTGTGTGTAGGAAATGTTTTTTTTTTCCTAGTTTGCAGTACTATGAAGGATTACCCGAAAGATTATTAATTCAAGACCAACTGAAAAATCTAATAATTTAACTTGATGCACATTTGTGTTTCAAAAATTGCATTGGTTGTAGGTACCTAGCTATCAAATTGTCTTATCCGAAGGTATATTTAAAGATCTTAAGCTAATCATTTCATCATAATTTTATCTAAGCCATAAGTACACAAGATCTCGGATAAAAATTACAATTTTAACTAAATTTCCAACTGTTAACGATTATTTTTAGCCATGAAAAAAAATCCGTGTAAATTAAAATTCTTGAAATACACTTGAGCAAACAGTGTCTGAAATTATTCTCCAAACTACGTCAAGAAAGATTTATGAATTGCAAAACAATACTAATAAATTTTGTTTAATTTTCAAAACGTGTACCTGTACAATGTATACCTACCTTCATATACATTGTATTATAAAAGATATCTTTTATAGAGAAAATGAAGCAATTACTGGCTTCTTGTCAAGCTGTACCTATATTTTTTATCTATCTGTGTTTATTTGTCCCACAATTGTTGTGTCAATCTCTCTCTCTCTCTCTCTCTCAGTCATTGTCATTGAAATATGACACAAAAAACACAAAAATATTTAGAACAAAAAAACATTATAATAATTCAGACACAAAGTTTAACGTGTGTCCAGATGGTTTAACCACACGCGCTCCAAATAGATCTCAAATCAAATACAAAAAAAATAAACCCAAGTATATTTACTATAATACGTATCACAGATGCGATAAATATTCCTTCAAAAAAAAACCGGAGGCCAACACGAGTTCAATCAAGTGTCTAACGTTTGTTTGTCTGATTAGAATGTCATGTTCATGTATAATAATATTTGATGAAGCGACACTTAACTCAAATACAATATGATGGCGGCAACTCGGAAGACAACAACTAACGCTGCACTGCGGAGAAACTACGTAACACAATACGGTGACATTATGAAAATACTAAACACCTGTTCATATTGTTTACGATTTCTATTCTAAAAAATCATTCGCATGGATAACATGCGCTGTATGGTCGATTGTCATTTCTTTTTTGTTCTTATTATACCTACTTGGTTGGGAGATGCGGAGCTGGGGGATAAATGGTTGAAGGTGGGTGTTATTAATAGGGGTAAGTCACACCGTACAATAAATGGCAATAGCAGGTATTGCTTTGAGATTAAAATGTGATGAGTGTGTACAGATGTTTGCTATGAAATTATAAAAAAAAAAAACATTTTTATAGGTGCGGAGTCTGAGTCTGTAATTGACACAAATGAATCGCAATTGTTTTCCGCATGGAGGATAAGTAAACAAAAATGTTGATTGGCGATTGTTAAAATTAATTTTATATGAGGCACGGGGTGAGCAATTATCTTTTGGATAAATAAAAAAAAACAAAATTAGAATTAAAGAAAAAAAAATGAATGAGTTGGCGGAAGTACATATATTAAGTAAGTAAGTACTATTCTTCTTAAAATAATACGAAAATCTTATTAAAAATCAATAAGTTTTTATTTTTAAATAGTATTCTCCTAAGGATTACACAAATTACCCAGAAAAAAAAGTATTCTAAAACACAAATAGCTAAAGCAAAGTTTATTGAGGATGCCAACCGAAACACCTCACCCACCCCCAAAAAACTCTTATCAATGAAAATGAAACAATTGATATACATCTCTTTTCCTGTGCTCCTCTCATGGCTACTGTAAACTTTAAAGCGACTTAAAACCACCTATACTACACTCTACCCTTGGGTAATTAAATTCATCGTCTCTATAAACAGTTAGTGTTTTACTTATTTGTTTGTTATTTTCAATCCTCTTTCCCTGGCGCAATCAATTAAAATCCCATAAAACAAAATAACAGCACGTATAAAATCAACCCATCCATCAGTACAACCAACCAACCCACCCCACCCACTTTGGCCGACCCCTCATAGCCACCCAAAAACAATAATACGGCAAAGTACCTATATGTCTCGAGACACAGACAACCGACCAACCGACCGACGACGACACAAGAGAGATGAATGTTTCCTTCAAATCAACAACGGACGACAACAATAATAAATAATTATTTAGAACAAACCAACTATAGATCTCGATTCGAGTAAGAACTATGGCGCCTCAATTTAATTTTCTATTTCCGAGACAAAAATTTTCATCTCTCAGACAGGGGCAAGTTTTGTTTGGTGTCAGAAGAGGAGGCACAATTGGGGAGAATCAACCCCCAATCCGCACTCTGGGATCTCATCCCTCAGCTATTTTGTATTAAAAACAAGCTGCGCCAAGTAAAAGTTTTTACAACGAGACAAGTGTATTTTTTCAAAGTTACATGAACGAACATACCTCCCCCGCTCCCCCACAACATTTTTTTTTATTTTTTCTATTTTTTTGTTTTCTCTCATGGCAAAAATAATGAATAGCATCTAAATTGATGCCAATAAATAAACAAATGGGTCAGCCAACAGGGTTAAGATAGTAATTTGACTGTCAACAGAAAGCAACAAAAGTAAAATAACAAAACTCAGCCAGAGGCTAGGTTAAGTTGGATTTAAAAAAAAAAATTGGCATACCTAAACAGCAATTTTACAAAAATAAAAAATCTATCTCAAATGAAATAACTCTCAATGAAATTTGTAAAATTGGGGGAGGTGGGTTCTTTGACAGACAAGTACAAAGTTTATTCAGAGAGTACAAAGTTCATTATTTGTGATTTATTTTAACATTTTATTTTACAGTTTTTCAAACCAAAAAAAAAATTAATGACATTTGTAAAAAAATTTGATATTTGGTTTATTGATCAATCACGGCTTAAATGTCTGGCATTTATGAGTAACATTCACAACGAAATTTAATATCTAATAATAAAATAAAAAAGTAGTAATATTGTAAAATTCTTATTGGAGTGCTTATATAATCATTCTGAATAGAAATAAAATCTTTATTGGAGTAAACACTGATATAATTTTTCTTTAGGTATTTTTATTGGAGCAAACGCTAGGATCAGATATTTATTTTGTTTAAACATATAATAAGCATGGAACATTTTTTCACTTATTACTTAAATAATATATATTGCAACAAATACTCCAATAAGCACCTGAGGAGTTAACTCCTATAACGATGTCTAAGAAATGTCTTATATCAGCGTTTACTCCATAACCAAAATAACAGATATTCAAAAGTTTTCAGTGAAATCAATTTGTTTTTTTTTAATGCATTATAACATATAAATTAATCCATGTGAATCCTGCTCAAAAACAAGCTAACGATTTGATGCATAGATTGCATCATCAATGAATGGAAAATTAAATACCAATTTTACAATCGAAAAAAAAAAATCATATACAATTTTTTTTTTAAGATAACCTTTTGAATGTAATGAAAAATGATATTGACATCATTATATTCTTATGCTCAAGGGATTTCCGTATTAATGTTTTATTTGTTTTTTTTTTTCAATATCATTTAAAAAAAAATATTTCCATAAGAATTTTTTTTTCGTTATCACTAAACACGGTTTGTCTGGCTTGTTCGCAGGCAGTTTTTTTTTTTTGAAATTATAAGTGATCATTTTAGTAGTGATGACACGTGAACGAGATAAACTTAACTATACCATTATTGTACTCAGCCGAATATTTTTTTTTAGAGAATGCTGATAAGAAAATACTGTGTTAAAATTCGGCATCTTGTTTAATATAGGTACCCACTTGCATAAGCCTAGAAGGTTTTTTTTTTTGATTATGATTTTTAATTGATAACATTTTTGGAAAAAAATTATTTCAATGGTTTTTAAGTTTTTAAAAGATTTTTTAATTGTATCTATAATTTTTTGGTAAAATTCTGTTAATTCCAAATATTAACATTGGAATTTTATGCTGTTTTTTTTAAATTAGTTTGACTCATTAAGGCTTTAAGTATGAGGAATATAAGTTTACTTGTTTTTCTTATATACATGTGTACCTGCCGTAAACAAAATTGAAAAAAGGCAAGAACATTAAATAATCTATTAACATAGATCAAATTTAATAGCACGGAGGTCACCAACAAACATAACCTCACCGTATTGATACTTCCGCTAATCTGCTTCAATTTTAGTTTTAGTATAAAATTTTAAGTAACTATCAAATAGTATCATTTTTATTTTTTAAACAAGCACGTACCAAATTATAAACATTATTTTAAGACTTACAATAATTGGATACTACACTATATGCATGCTTAAATATTTTACTGTCATAGTAGGTAACACCTATTGAGTTGAAATGTTGATGAAGTAATTTGAGTGAACATCTAAATTTGACACTTGAGTCATAGTCATTTTGGGTTGAAAAAAAATCTTTTGAATCTAATTAAAATTACTGGTCACTTTTTTTTTTTTAATAATGACAGAGAAATAACACACAAAAATATTTCCCCATGGATTTCATTCAAGAAGAAGGTCTTATAGAAACAATGGAGAAAATCTTATTGACAATTTTAATAGAAATGGACGCGAGTAAAAACCCAATTCTTTAATTTATTAGTTTGGCATTCATTATTTTTCCCAAGTGTCACACTATTCTATTTTTTGCCTCTCTGAATATTTATTTCAATAAGTTTTACTTCATTAAATCAATCCGGTAGGAACATTTGGAAAAACTATAGGTAGGTACTTGTTTTGTTGGTTCTCTGTGTATTCCTAAAAAATTAAACAGTCCTCGAACATGACAGTTCCTTCCCTTTCAGTGGCCGAATTTCTCAATCAGCTTGAAAAAATCCTAAATGGCCGATGACTTGTAAAACCTTTCGACAGGCAACAAAAAAAAAAAATTGATAATCCCACACGAATCCCTTATCTATCGAAAAAATAATTTCACATATCTCATTCTCATGTCCAAATGAAAAAAAAATAAAAAAAAAAACATCTACTCGCCATAACCACTCTGTATAATATTATTGTACAAAAATCCACAACCACTCTTCACATATAGTTTCTCAGTCCATAAAAATAAAACTCTCCCAAGTGGTGGTAGTGGGTAGATTGTGATCCCCCCGATATCCCTATAAAACCAGATATAAAATTACAAAAAAAAAAACCATCACCACCATTGGGTGGGGTAAGTGAAGAAATCATCCACAATATATGAAGCAAAAAAAAAACAAAATATGTATTAAAAGAATCAGAGGCCACATGAACCCATTATCGTGGGCCAATATGTTCCCGATGTCAAGCACGTCGGGCATGCCGAAGATGTGTACCAAAAGATAAACACATCCATATGTGTATGTGGATAGATGTGTATGGAAATAATTCCAGAAACCATTCTCCATCTGGCGAAGTGGCCGAAGCACAGATTTTTATTCCGTGCCGCACATTAAAAATAAAAGACCAATAAAACTGAAGAGCATCGAAAGAAGAAGAAGAAGAAGAAGTAGGAAAAAAAAATAACCATGAACCATGAAATCAATAAAACTGGCGACCAAAAAGGATGTTCTTTTTATGTCGTCGTGTAGTCATCCGTTGCTGTTGTTGTTGTTATTATTGTTGGTTGCTCCTTTTCCGCCAAGCAAAAGGCGGGCGATAAAGAAGATCTATTCGGTCCACACAGTGTTTTTATTTTTGTATGTTTTCGTTGGGATGTGCGTGTATATCTTCAATCTTCTTCCTTTTTTTTCTCTTTTGCACTTCTTGTCGGGGGTCTGGGGTATGTAAATCCCATTTTAACCAAGTGGCAATTCCTCAGCTGGTTTTTTTAGATTCAACGTCGCGTCGTATAGTCATTTTACTGAATCCCAAATTCCCATTCCAACCAAACAACATCCCACACAGGGCAGCAGTGTTTCAGGACAAAAGCAAGCAGACAAACAGCCAAACTGTGTGGTTCTTAGCGCGCCACACGATATCTCTTGAGTACATCTCTATTCCCCCAAATCCCACTCAGATGAAACCGAAAACACAGCATCACAATCCCAGTGAGCTTAGCAGAAAAAAAAGGGAAATAAAATTCAGCACAGCAAAAAGAAAAGGCAAAAAAAACAATAAAGGACTCTCTCCTTCTTTGCCACAATAAACATAAAACTTCATCCATTGACTTTTATATGGAACAGATGGCGCCAAACCAATACTCCCCAATTGCCCAGTCAGGCTGCCATAGCCACTCTCTGTTGTACACAATCCTCCGGCTGGCTGGCTGGTTGTTCCAAATGATGATGATGCCGCTGATATAGTTGGCCATGGCTCTGTGGATGCCAATACGACACCGATTCACGCAAAAATTCATTCCCCACCACTCTCTCACTCTTACTCTTACTCCCTTTTGCATCTTTTCTATCTCATTCGAATGATTCTGCTTGCAAGTCCCTTCTGCGTTTTCCCCAGAGTTTTATATTTTGTGAGAAACGAACTACTGCATCATCGACAAGATGAGGATGACTCTGCATCTTTTTTTGTTATTCTTGTTTTGTGCCCTGGTACTCTATGTGTGCTGGCTGGATTGTGTGGCTGGATTCTGTTCCCCATGGTGAAGATGATTCTTAAGGGTTTGCTTTGTTTTTCTTAATGTTGTTGTTTGAACACGAGTATAGGGTTCTTGAATTAATCAATCTTCGTTTGCTGAATTTTGCTGAATACTGTCGGATGTTGCTGAATTTCGCCAAATTCTTGATCAATAACGCTCGTTCAACGTTGTATCGAATCAATAACATGAGAAAAGATCCTGCTGAATTAGATTTGATTTTGCTAGATTAAGCTGAATTTATAGAGTGCTTTTTTTTTACTTTACGGAATTACACGGAATTTCGTTAAATTCAGCTTTAGAAAACCTGCGGCAAGAATACACAACACCTTCGTGGTGTTTAACTTGTGGTTATTCGTTCTTTATCCATTCTGAGTCCCAATTGGCAATCCATAACTTCACCAGAAGCAGTCGTAGTCATCATTGTCTTCGTCATCAGCAGGCAAACAAGTATCAGGCAGCCAGGCAACAGAATCCCATAGAACAGAACAACTGGAGCCAGTTAGTAGACCAAAAAAAAAATGTATGGGCAGGGGATCAGACCCAAGGCGAACGAGGGTATATCGAATATATGGTATGAGAGAAAGGTTAGTTGAACATTCTTTACAAGGCTAGGAGGGCAGAAGGGTGTCGTGTCCTTTTTCATCGTATAGTCATTGACATTGTTGTTGTTGTTGCTGTTGCTGTCGTCGTCGCCATTTTCACATATTTTTCGAAAGAGTTCTAGTTTTGTTGGGGTTTATGGATATGTCGTCGCCAAAGTCAACTAGTATAGTGTGTGGCTGTGTGTAATGCACGCTTTGGCATAGACAAGATAATATCTTTGCGTTTCCCCATCCTGTTTCCAACAGAAGCAGCATCATCAGCAGCCAGCAGCGACAGAATTGTAAACCTATAAAGCTTAAATGTCATCCCCATGATGCTAGGCCACTCTATATGATTGGTTATCTTTTCATGGCACACACAGTCTTTCCATTATTGGCAGCATCCAGTAGTTATAGTTATACGGCAGAACGCGGTTCGGTGATGGTATGGACTTCGGTTAGGAACTGTTTGGTTTTTGATGAGCTGTTAAATGACAGAGCTATGCCGGGCGTGTGTTGTTGTCGTTCCTTGTCTATCATACTATATAAAGAATGATGGCAATAGCTTTAGGGAGACTATCTTTAACTTGCCAACGACAACAACTACGACGGTAGTCAATTTTAATTGACATCTGTTTAAACAATAAACTATATCTATAAAAGTATCTCTCGCTCTTTTCTTCGTCTTGTTTGTAAATATGCGCGACATATACCTACAAGGCTCCCAGAGCTCATCGCAGCGCAGGTTGGCCAGTCTATTTATTTATCCAGCAAAAGTTTGACGTACACCTTTTTCACAAGTCTTACAATTGTGATATAGTGATCAGTGATCAGTGCACCACCGAGCTCAGTGTGGCGCTTTTATGTAACCCACTGTCTATATAGCTACCTATATAACATCCAAGCAGACTTTGGAGCTTGCCATATTGTATAAGCTGAGATGTGTGGCACCGGCACAACACAGCGTACAGAGCGGCAACCGGCGCTACTTTTTTTTAAGATGACGATCATAATGATTGTTTGTACTGCTGCTGTTTGCCGTCCATCTATGGTGCTCCATACTGGTTGCTACTGTTGGCGCATTTAATTGTCAACCATTTGTTGGATCTTGATTGTCATATAGTAGAATAAACGCGTACATAAGATTCAATTGAGGTATACCGCAACTAACTACACAACGAGTCTCTCAGACATTGTTGTGTGTAGATTACTTGAGATATTTTAAACACATACGACATACCATCACACAAAATGTATCTTTTGTAGATTTACATCGGTGTAAGAGTAAAGGCGCCAGAGTATTTAAGGAATCTTGATGAATGCTTATAGATTTTTTACAATGAATTGGGAGACGATCTACATATAGAATAGTAGATCTTCTATTAGATGAGGAATAATTATTATTATTATTGCAAGTTCATTGGAAACATTAATCTTTTTTGATGAGAGGAATGTAAGAACATTAAACTTTGTCATAGTTTTGGCAGCAAAATAGCGAAAATATTATTCTTCGAAGAATTAATTTAGATCGTCTTTTAAGAAATTATGTTATCCCACTTCTGAAAAAATGTAGATCGTAGGAAGTTTGTCAAGCAATACAATATTCTATCATTCGAAAAAAAAAAGCTTGAACTCAGTATTCAATAGCTAAATTTTATGAAACGATAAATTAATGTAACATCCTGAGTTCATTTTGAGTAATTATACAAATCCTTAATTGTATTTCAGTCCAAGAAGCAACTCAACATAATAAGTTTTAGTACCCACTGAAAAAAAACTTAAAAAAAAGTATTTTCTTTTTCTTAAGAAACAGATTTTCACAATAATCATAAATGACTATCTTATCCCATTTAATTTTTATTACTTGCTAATGGAAATTCCTTCTCTTCAAAAAAAAAACTTGTTTAAATCCAATATAAATATTCATGTTTAGCATAAAAATGGGAATCACACTATCTCTATAAATGCTACCTACTGCAGTTTCAAATGGAGGCCAAAGTGTGAGGGAAAAGAGAATTTACTTCGAACGAGATATCCCCTTAGTAAAATTTTGCAACAAAAATTGAAGAAAAAAAAACAAACCAACTTCAAAGGCCAACAAATTTTTATATCTACATACATAGGTACATATAGAAATGAAAATTTTTCAGATTCCAACTTTTCACCCAGAAAAAAAAAAGATACAAAATATAAATATATAAAGATTGCTCATTTTTGTATAGGTAGTCATTGCGTTTTATGCACATTTTGTATGTTTTTCCAATATTTTATTTTAATTCTCCTTGGTTTTTCTTCTGTTCAATTTTTATTATTTTTTTTTTTTTGTATATTTTGTTTATTTGCGAACACACACCCTCTTGTTCCATTGAAAAATTTCAACTTTTTTTTTTAAATTTTTTTTTGTTGCTACTGAAATCAGCAGCTGGCACAGATGATGCTGTTTTAGAAAGATGGATTGGGTGGGGGATGGATGTTTTAATGAGCGACAGCTACTTTTACTCAATTCCCGTCCTCGATTACACCCCCACCCACCTAGCTGCCAGCCAGACCACCACCATTGTAAGTCTTTAAATGAAATGGGAATTTTAAAAATGAAAGAAAAAAAAAACGGAAAACAAATTTTTCTGCCTTTGCAGACATCTGTTACACCGCAGACTGTTTTTTTTTTTTTTTTTTTTTTGAGTGCTAGTGCTGTTTCTTTTCTTTGAATTTAACAAAGCGGAAACAGAAGTTGTAGGTGATACCTTGTTGGGTGTTTTTTGTTTGATTGAGGGTGTTTAAAAAAAAAACAGTGGGGTTGAAAAATATGTCAGCATGACAAAAAAAAAGATTCTTCATCCTTTTACTAATAAATAAAATTTGTGCAGGTTTGAAAAGCGCTTTACTAAGCCTCTTTTGAGTAAGTGTACCAGTAGAGCATTCTTTGCATACATATCTTAAAAATTAATAACCGAAATTGTACGCCTGGCAACTCCTGTACGCCACGCTGGGCTATCTAGGGCAATCCTGACTTAAGCATAACTCCAAAAACCACAGAAATCGTATTTAAGAAAAAATCATTTGACTGCAAAAACTCTGCATTGCAACAAAATTTTATTTAAAAACAAAAAACAATTCTGGTCAAAAAACTTCCCATCCCAGTGTATTTTCCCTTACAACTCCACTCCAACCACAGCATAGCATAACCTAACTACCTACTTTCTTCTTTCCGCTGATTAATTTAGCTTTAACGTATTTGTGTTGTGTTCGCCTCAAACGACTTTGTATGATGTTTCACACTGAATTTGTCATGATGTTGTTTCTGTTTTGTAGAAATACCTATGTACATACCTAGCTGTTTGTGTAATAATTTATTTCATCCCATTAACCACACGTGACTGTCAATATCTGGAAAAATGATGGAAAATCCCTTGCAAAAAAATATATGGCTAGCATCAGGGGTAACAACAATACATTAACTCAAGCAAAAACAGGCAAAGTCATTTTAATTTGAAGATAACGAGTAAATGGAAGAGGCATGAGATGAGAAGACAGGGACAATTTTAGGCAAGTTTGTATATCTTCTATCATATCCATTTGGCAACATGTGGCAAGAAGAAAAGAAAAACAACCTGCATTTTAGATTTAACTTGACACATGTCGGACATGCCATGAGATTACACGGTTCATTCTTCGTTTACTATAAAGCATTTTTTTTTCACAACACAGCATTTTTCATCCCTTAGAAAAGTTCCGTATGTCTCTCCCTTTTTGTTTTCTAATTTCCCTTCGATCCCTTTTTTTTTATAGAGTCTTTATATTTGATTCTAACTTATATTGTCAGCTCATCGTTTTTGCTAAGAAATATGATAACAATCTAAATTGCATCAAGATGACTTTGCAAATGGTCTTCGATCATGAATCATGATAAATCTAAATATGTTTGAAGAGCACAGGGTGTGATCTATTTTTTTTTTTTTAAACAAAGTTTAATTGGATTCACTTATTTTCGAACAAACCCGCTCTGACTTCTCAACTGACATCGGAAATCGTACCTCGTTTGTAATGTTATATATAGTTGTTACTGAAACGATATACTCTTTCCGATGGCGCTAGTGGTAAATAATAAAAAAAAAAAAGAGTTCAACAAACCAACAGTTATCCAATGCCAGTTTTATTTTCAGTGTGGTTTACCCACAACTATTTTTGCTTCAAACAAATACAAAATTTGACTCCCCACATGATTGCGGTAGCGGTATTATGTTAAATGAGTTCAAATTTTACAATTGACCCACAACCGATCCAACCAGTCAGTGTAGTGTGAAACCAATAAATCAGTTCAAACTCCATCAGCACAATTTTTTTCACACATAATATTTATTAAAAAAAAAAAAAAAAAAAGCAATGACGACTTCCCGATTAAATTTCGCTTACCAATAATAAAAGAAATTCGAGATTCAATTTGAACGCCGCCATCCATCCAATCATCCATCACAACCAAAACAATTTTAATAGCTCTTACCATTACTACTATTCGCCTATCCGGTGTGGATAAATTGTTCAAAAACAATAAAACACAAACAAAAATGCGCATTGAATTTTTTCGCCCCTTTGATGTTAAACATTGTTGTTGGATTGTCAAAGTTTAGGGTGCATTTCAAGTGGCACATTTTGAGCTTATTAAGGTGTTTTTTTTTTGCTCGTGCTAGTTAAAAAAAATTAAAACAATTTACATACAATGAATCTCTAAGTGACAAGCAATGGAATTGTAAAAAAAAATCGATTAATGATTTTTGCAAAAATCCTTTGTATATGAAAACTATAGTACTATCATGGCGAGTTTTTTTTAGGGTTGCAGAGGTCCTGGTGGTGGCGCTGCAAAATGTGAGGTGTAAAATTCGATTTGGGGAGTCTTTAAGCGTCGAAAATTGGTGGTAGGGGCAAGAGTAGACTATTTTTTGGATTATTGCATCCAAAAAATATCAATAAATATCATTTAAAACCTCCATAAGCTCTCCGCAAAAAAAAAAGAGTAAGGGTTACATAGGTAAATTAGATGTCGCCCCATTCGACTTCCACCATGAGAGTACTATAGTTTTCATATACAAAGAAAAATCTGACTTATCATCCAACAGTCAGATGAAGGTTCATATCTGTCGTGAGTAAACTCGTCATACATGATCGATTCATTAGAATTTTTTCCATCCAACCAAAACATTTCGAAGATCTAAGCTTAAATCCTTGGGTAACCCTAGGCGTACAAAATGTATAGCGCAACTTTGAATCTGCCTTTCGTAATGCGGCTTTTTTAAAATACTGCCCGCTGCGGTCTACCATTCTTTGCACCATTTGCCCGCCGGTAACGTCATGGGAGAAAACCAAACTATCGCTTAGGTTCTCGCCTGGGCAATATTGAAATCTAAAACTACTTTAAAATAAAAAAAAATTTAACAACTTTTCTCAAAAATTGATTGTCTAAATTCTGTGTAATCCGAAACGTAAAAAGTTTTTATTCAAAAATTGTAGGTAAATTAAAAATTCTGTATTTGAAAGTTTGCAGTCCGAATTTTTCAAATCAAACACCATTCAAAATTCTGTGTTGTGAGCAAGTACAAGTACATATACGACGTAATTTGAACATTTTTCGGATATTTCGTTGTTTTTGTGAACTAAACCAAAGTACCTACAACTGCCCCTCAAGTATTGACCAATTATTGAAATTAAAGTTTAAAAGTTCGTCTCACTTTTTAACCATCGGTGGGGTTCTTGATTTTTTTTTTGTAGTTCAGAGTTTAAATGTGCTGCATAGCATATACCTAATGAAATAACACAAAAAAAAAAACAGGTGTGTCAATAAATTACGAAATATGATCCTAATTTTTGTGAATTTTATTTTTTTTTCTGTTTAGGTATCCATTCGGTCGATATAATATAGGTTATAGGTTTGGTTGGTCAGTGTCTATATTATGGAGATGGAGAGTCGTGTACAAATTATTTTTGTTTTTTTTTTTCATTTGGGGTTTGTATTGAACAGGTAGGCAATTTATTTTTATCAGAAGCCGACTCGTTTGTGCGTATGAAAACTTTTTTTTTTATTTTCTGTTTGGTTTGTTTTTCAGTATCAGGTTATGTTGATTTTTGAGTTCAACAAGTGTGATTCGATATAGGAATTGGCAATAGGATTTATTTTTATATAAAATCAGAAGAAAAAAAGTAAAAAGAGGTCAGACATGAAGTCTTAGAAGCAAAATATGTGAAGATTGTGGGCGAGGCAAGTCATGTATACTAGAAGACAAAAATATAAGGAAACAGTCCCAATTTTCAAAAGTCTAAAGTAAAAATTGTATTTTCCAGAGTGAGGCGAAGGCTGATGTCTTTGAAAGTAGGTCTTAATTTATGAATTATAAATGTTTTTAAATTTTTGAACATTCTAAGGTTGGTATTCACCGAGCGTTTTGACTTTAAGAGCCTCTTAATTCAAAAAATTCTCCCTCATTTGGTCATAAAACTTTCCAATCCATGAGCTTATAAGGGAGGATATTTTCAGTTATTAGGCTCTTAAAGTTAAAAATAAAAATGTGTACAATGCGCACCTGAAATCCCTATCTATTCAAATTTCGTGTTATTTTTCATAATTTCAAGTGAGAACATTGACTCTTTAAAGTTTGAATACAAATACCTATTGTTTTTGTGGAGATTTTTAGAGAGTTGAATTTACGACTTTTCACGTAAAATCGGTAAAGGTACTTCAAAACGTTAAATTCTCAAGACGCCAGAATTCTGTACCAACATTTTAAGAGTCCTATGGAGAATTTGGAAACCATTCAGTCGTTACTAATAAAATGTATGTTTTATTATTAAATATAGTTCATATACATACATGAGAACATTCTTAAATATATATTTAATTGATTTCGTTTTTTTTTTGTTTCAAGGCTTTTTTTATGTTTTTTTAATTAGCAAACTATTTGATTTGTCTTTGATTCGTTTAAATGTTAATTTGGTACTTAAAATTAAAAGGAAACAAAAAAAAAAACGAAAACAAACATAAAAATATTATTATAGGTTACCAGTTGTTAAATTCTCAAAACACCACTAAAAAAAAAAAACAGTTCATGGAATTTTTTTTTCTGACTATAAACAACCATATGGCGGTAATATATCAATATTCAAATAACAAATTTAATGCGTTTTTTGTTGTTGTTGTTGTTGAAAACTATAAATGAACATTGATTGAATTTAGTTTTTTTTATGCGATTTTTAAGTTAGAAACTTAATTAGATTTAGGTCAGAGAAATATTTTTTTGTATATCAGCTGTTAGTTAAGATGAATTATTAATTCTAATGCAACGTAGAGCAATCTTTTTAAAGAAAATGATAAATTTTATGACTGTGTACAATTGTAAACATCTAACATCTAATGAAATAGATAGATAGACCCTTTTTAGGCAAACTAAATCTTACTCAATAACATCAGCAGGTATAGATTAATTTGTGCAATATCAAGTTACGTGGATTAAACCAGTGTCATAACACAATTTATTTAAATTGAGTAATACCAATACCATTTAATTGGAAATGCATAAGTAAAATTAATTAACATTCTAATAACTTTCAATTTATAAGTTACGAACTTGGACTAGGTATATACCTAATCAATATCAATATTTCAATATAATTGTTATAAAAAGGTAAAATATGGATTAGAATTATAATCAACCTGTTTAAAGTAATTACCTGTAATCTAAAAACTGCTGCTGTATGAGCTTTTGAAAAATATTCAAATTGTATGATTAATCAATAATATTTTTTTTTCTTTATTATTTTATTTATACCCTAGTAAGTTGTGTATTATATTACTTTTACATCAATTTAAAAAAAAATACTATTTTGCTGAAGGATGTTTATGTGATATTATTTTTAAATATCTTGCTACTTAAGCAGTCAAATTATAAACTTAATACTAAACGCACTGCTTGAATAAATTGTATTTTTTAATTATTTTTTTGTGATTTAGAACCATTTGCTGAATCGAAAGTTGTAGGTGACAGTTTACGCAGAGAAATAAATTAATCATACATAAGTGCTTGTGAGTAAGGCTGCTGAAGTCAATCCAGCGGCGAACCCCACATGTGAAGCCTCAGGGTGAAGCAGTGGAGTAGGAGAGTTGTGGTTTTCAGTCAAGAATCTGTATCATGACAATCTTCTATTACAGAAGAATAGGAATCTGAATAGGCGAATAGTAAGCCTTTTTGAGGAAATAAATTATTTAAAATTTTGTCAACATGTATTTTTTACTTTATGTAATTATAATTACATATTAATTTAAATAACCTAAAAATACAAAAAGCTATCGAAGTGCACCATTTAATACGCAATAAGGACTGTCAAAAATAATACATTATTGAAGTTGATTTGTTAATTTAGCAAATGTTGAATTTTTCACTCTAAACCGACGATTTGCTGTAAAATCAATCATTAACTTTTATTACTTGATTACTTAATCAAATGTACATGCACAGGCGTTTCAGATTGTTAAAAAATATCGTCCGTCGGCTAAAACTGTTAAGTTGAATTTGACAAATTTTTTTTGCATGAGCCAAAAAAAAAAAACGATTTTACACCAGAAAATTGATCTAAATTTGTCAATTTTCGTCATTATCTTCAAAAGAACGTAGGTATCTTTACAGTTGATTTGAAAAATCAGTGTTTTTAAAAACAAGATTGTCGGAAGAACATTAACTCTTTGACCTCTCAACAAGAAAAACGGTATTAATTTTGCAGTCATCATCTAATTCTAAAAATATGGCCGTTTGCCAGTCGTTTACATAAGACACCGAAGTCCAACATAATTACATAACTCCTGATGTAATTTGAAATTATCATTACCTTGCTTCATGATATTTTTTTTTTTTTAATGCAGGTGCCTGCTCCGTTTTTTTTATAAAACATACAAATTGATCGAAAGCCCACAAAAGGCATCCTGCGTAGTTTTTCTAAGCATGAATAAAAGTTTCAAAATTTAAATCTAAACCATCTTTCTCTGTAGAAATAAGAATATTGATATTTAGAATGAACTTAAAAGTTGTAAGATTCAAAACCAAAATCAGTTTGAAACGCCCGCTTGATATTTCTTATTGTCTATACATATGCTTATGTACCTATAGATAACTTTACAAAAAACTATTAGTATCAATTTAAAACTATTAATTGCAACAAAATTTTCGAAGAAATTTTTAAATTCAAAAATCAAAATAAAATAACTCACCTTTCATCATAATTGCTGTTAATTCCGATGCATTAAGTTGCAAACACATGTTGTCTGTGCTCGCCATCTAGTCCCTTTAGAATTTCGCCGGTTGATGAGTTTTGATGAATTCAAAATAAATTATTGTTCAAATCCTCAAATGGAAATAAACAAAAAATGTTTTCAAAAAAAAAAAATCTTTGACTTATAATCCCAAAAGTGATTTTTTTTTTCTTAAATTATAATCCACAAATTGTCCGTGATGATTGTTAGAGTTTTGTGTTAGGTTTGATCTTCTTTGGAGACACAATAATTTTCTTTTAATTATACCTGGGTATTTTCTATTTCTATTGATCTTTTTCCATAGAACGAGAGAATCACACTTTTAATATTCAAACTTTGCTTTTATTGTTTGAAATATTCACTAATAATCATTATTTATTTATTAAAATAAATAAATGATTTAATTTTTCACTTTTCAACTTTTAACACAATTTGTAAACAAATTTTATTTCTTTTTTCTTCATTCAGTAAAAATTCACCGTTGTTTATTATTATTTATATTTTTTTTTTATAGATACTAGCGAAAATGTATCTCATACACCTGTTCCGCAAAAATAGGTAGTAAATACCTTGGCAAAAATATTTTTAAAATCTTTTAGTGCGTTATTTATTTTTTTGTTTGTTTAATTTATCTTCTTTTTTTTTGTTGTTGTAACGTCGTGTGTATCGTTTATTTATTTTTTGTTTTTTTTTCTTCAAAAGAAAATCCACGTTATTAACACTCTTAATTCAAAATTTAAAAACAAAACAAAAAAATGTGTGTGCTGTGTATTATATGAGTTTAGTTTTGAAAAGAGCTCACGTCCGTCATCTAACAAAGTCGCAATGTGACTGAATATAGTGGGAATTGTTCCACGATATACGGTGCAAAAGTATCTACAGCAGCCATCTATCTATCTTTTCATGATTTTCCGAAGCCGAGCGCCAGGCCAGCCCCTAAACAACACCAAATCAGCCTGAATTCGAAACGAATTGTTGTCTGATATTTTACTCTTCAACCTGTTCAAGGCAAAAGGGCGCTTCGCTTCGTCGTCGTAGCCGTCGTTGTAGTCGTTGTTGTTCGTCTTCGTCGGTCGGGGTGAAAAGAATTATCCAACAGATACTTTTGGTTGTATTCATGGCTGTAGTAAAATATCTCAGTTCGGTTCGAGCATGTTGGGTATGATGGGATTAATGAATGGAAGAGATGAGTTTTCTAGCATGCGAGTTACTATTAATTTAGCTTTGCAATGACTCTTTGTATATACATATACAAAGAATGACTAGATGGAATGGATAGTAATGTGAAGTGTAGATAAAGATAATATGGGAATATTGTATTTTGCGTTTTTAGTTGGGACGGGGACCTGAGATTGAGAGTTTTGTTGTTTTTAATATGGTATGAATGGTGTTGGAATGGTGTGGCGCTTTGTGATGATTATAAAACTATAGTGACAGTGACGACGACAAATGACAACAACAACAAGCGAAGATGCCTGCTGTTGATGTTAGGTTTAGGTATTGCATATCGCAGAAAATGTGAGCCGGCGCACTTAGCATTTCTAGACCCTAGAGAAATTACAATATGAGAAACGACAATGCACGTTTCGTTTATCATTTAAGAAATGAGTCTTTTGCGTCGGTTAAATAGTGTTGCCAATTTGTGTCTGCTATTCAGGTAAGGAGATTTTACTTTAATGCAGACATTTTTTTTTAGATTTTAAGGCAGCTTTAAATTAAATTAAATTTAGTAGAAAAAGAAATACTCTCACTAAGGTGAATGCAGTAATAAAGCAAACTACAGAGGTATTTCGCATCAACGCATCAATTTAGATCCTCACACAAATTGTGAGCAGAAGGTTATACTCTTGGATCCAGTAAAATAATCAGTGCCTGTAAATGTGGGCGAATTATAGGAGTAATTCGATTAAAGTCCACTTTTGTTTGTCCAATTCATTGACAATTTAATGTTTGCTGATTTCATTGTTGTACCACATGGTCTGCAGTTGATGTGGGCTTTGGAACATGAGGGCGAAAAATTTGTACATATACCACATTCTGTGAAGGTGTCCTATTGTGGTGGAAATTCGAGTAAAGGTTTTTGGAAAAAGTGTCCTGAACAATGTTGAGATAAGAACACTTTCAATTGTGAATATTGGAAGCAGCTGGCGAAGTACATATGTATAATGGGGTGATTAAAATCTAAAATCTATACTTAAACTGTCTGTTTTCACCGAAAACATTATAAACAATTACAAGTCTACAAAGGAAAATCTCTGGGAATTTTTAAGCACCAGTTACTTGCAGTTAATGAAGCTTATAAAAGCTCACCATGTGCGGACTAACTAACAAAAATAACTGGTTGATCGCTGTAGAAACGAACTGAGATTGTTTAGCTCGGCGAACATAGTAACTATTCGGGTCCGTAAAAACCTTGATATTTCCAGAAATGAAAGTTCAGATGAACTGCTAAATTCATTGAAAATTCAGGCACAAAAAGACCAAAAACCGTTCAGTAGTTTTTGATCACAAAAACCCGAAATTTGGAAAAAAAAATTTTTAAAACATTTGACATAAATAATTTGATTTAGACTTTGGACAGATAAAAAACAGATTTCTTTTTGATATTTTTTTCTAAAACTGCCCTTTTTTCCTTGCTTTTGACCCCCGTAGAAAAAAAAACTGTTATCAATTTTTGCGCGACAAATTAATTGTACCGGGAACGGAGCAACGGAGTACGAGTATAATTTTCAGAGTTTAACTAAAAATTTAAAAATGCTATGAATACAAAAAAAAAAATCAATATACTCTCACAACTTTTAAGAAATATGGATTTAAATTTTATTTATTTCGTCTTTTTTTCTTATATTTTGACTATGAAACAATATTTTTCAAAAACTATGCAGAGAAAACACTTGACTTAAGGCCGAGATGATAGAACAGACATTTGACTTTAAAAATTGTATACCACTTTATTGCAGGTAAGTATAATCGTTATATGTATTACCGTTTTAAGTATTTCAAGTATTTTTTTTATTAAATTTAAACACACCCACACTTATAGGAAAAAATTTTTGTTTATAACTGTTCTACAAAATCCGTTATTAAATGTTGAAGCCTAAGATATCGTACTCTTGCCAAGATTGGCATTTTTGAAAAACCTAGATATTTGAAAATTTAGAATGGCACCAAAGATAGATTTTAATTCTTAAATATCGGGTTTTTCAATAAGAGCGCTACAAAAGTTTTTTTTAAATAAAATAAAAATGGTTTTGGATATCAATAAAATTCTTTATTCCTGTGAAAGTACGTTCGATGCCATTATGTACGGAATTCGATTTCTTTTTTTTTGAAGTCCAGACGCTGAACCCAATTTTCGACGGTTTTCAAACATAAATCGGCCGATACCTACTGCTGCAATTTCACTTTCGATATTCGTACGAAGTTCATCAATCGTCGCTGGCTTGCTAGCATAGACCATAGACTTGACGTAGCCCCACAGGAAATAGTCTAACGCCGTCAAATCGCACGACCGAGGTGGCCAAGTGACTGGACCATTTCGTGAGATAACACGTTCTCCAAACTTGGTTTCCAATAAATTGATTGTGACATTCGCTGGTGTGGCTTGTGGCTCCGTCCTGTTGGAACCACATTTCCTCCAAGTCCATATCATCCAATTGGGGCCAAAAATATTCTGTTATCATTGAACGGTAGCGATCCCCATTCACAGTAACGTGCTGGTCTTGGTCATCACGGAAGAAGTACGGCCCAATGACGCCGCCGGCCCATAAACCATACCAAACCGTAATTTTTTTTTCGGGATGGAATCACTGAAGATGATTTTCGATGAAAACCCGCTCTTAAAGTTGAGACCACTGACTCCGAAGTTCGGTAG
The DNA here is from genome assembly GCA_958431115.1 of Syrphus vitripennis. Classification (NCBI taxonomy): domain Eukaryota; kingdom Metazoa; phylum Arthropoda; class Insecta; order Diptera; family Syrphidae; genus Syrphus; species Syrphus vitripennis. The sequence continues at coordinate 122,064,877 of OY288108.1, read as the reverse complement.
TAAATTTTAATAATTTTGACTCGTTGTTGGATCGTATATCTTTCCATGATGAAATGGCGAACCTTACTGGAGAGAAATGTCATGAGAGCGGAGAAAATTATGGCGTTATTTGCTGTCCCTATCGCTCTACTTTTGTAGCTTACCTATTGAAAAGCCCGTTATAAGAACAAGAAAAAATATATAAAATATGCTCGAAAAAAGGTAACGGCACTTTGGTATTTATTTGAAGCCTAAGTCTGGTCTCAGTTTCTTCCTGGCACCAACTCAGAATTTCTCCAATACGGTATTCTTTATGAGAAAAATGAGAAGCGACCATTTTATTTAAAAAGATGTCCGTCCACTGTTCCGATTGGTGTGCTACAATTGCTTCCTAAGATCAGCATTTTCGTTAAAAAATGATAACTTTCAATTATCTCATAAGTTAAAAATTTGGATCAAAAATTCGATAACCAAACCCATTTATTGAATTAAAAAATACACACGTGCTTGAATCAATTTCAGTTGAAATTAAATTATCACAAATTCTGTAGGTGGTGTCAAAAAGTTGTCAACAGACACAAAAAAAAAATCAGCAAATTGTTAAATTCAAGTTGGACCACCTTCGCATGCCAGATCCAGTCCGCAGTCCATTCGTTTGCTTCGAATCAATTAACATTAAATACTCGCTAATTTCATTATCGATTCCCATTGAATCAACTATGAATAAAAGTTATTTTATACTTGAGCAATAATTTAGCCAAAATACAAAAAAAAAAAACCACAACAACATCCAAATTCCAAAGTTCTCTTAAGATGCAAATATCCGAAAATAATGACAAACCCAAAATTGACATAACAAATAGAAATTGGCACAGAAAATGTCACCACGCTGGACACATACTCGATTATTTATTTATTCCAATCAAATCAATCGATATCGATAGCACAATTAATTCATTATTCCGCCCCCGCACACACCTGACAATGAAGAAGAAGAAGATGATGATGATGATACTTCTGCAGCAGAACCGGTCAGCCAGCATCAGCAAGCGACTCATCCTCAATCGAGTCCGAAGACGACACCTGGTATTTCCAGCAATTTAATAAATTTACTGTCTGGTCTTTTGTTTATGGGTTGGTCTGAAGCTGGTCTCTGCGCCACCTGAGACTCATCTCTACCCGGATAGAGAAGATAGACTCGTCAGACAAGCCCCGGCTGATGGCTAGTCCAAGTTACTTCAACGTCCACGTAGACATCGTTGTCCGTCGTCGTAGTTATAGTCGTCACGGTCAAATGTATTAAACCTAGATAAAGATCTGCAATAAATAAACATTAAAGTTTGCAGCTTGTAGGAGTTCCATCTCACACCTTAAGCACCGCTGGCAACGGTCAAGCTCATGGGCGACCAGCGAACAAAAACCAACGACCGACCAGCAACAGTCCTCCCTGACTATGATGACCACTTCGTCGTCGTTGTCGTTGTTGATGGATGGATAAACAGATAGGAGATCTGGTAGAATTTCTGGCTGATCCACCCACCCACTCGCATTTCAGAATCAGAGACACCCAGACCAGGCGCAGTGGCTTTATACTCGTACATTTCATTCTTGCCAAACTGGTTCTGTTAATGATGATGAATCAATGATTCCGTTGACTAGACAAATATCCTGGTGCAACATCATAGCATATCTATCTAGAGACTTCGTCCGAACCTATCCTCTGCTCTGATGTGATGTGTAGTGTAGGTACTCTTCATCCCACTGGATTCTATTAATCCTTTGGGCTTGGAATAGAAGGGCGAATCCATGGCACGTAATAAATTATTAGTTCATACGTAGGTCTAGAAAACACATTCCACATTCCGCCACATATATGCCTGTTAGTTGGTAAGGCTCCAACAGAGAATGTGTGTTTGTCCAGAGAGATGCAGTAAACAGAGTTGAAGGCAATAGTTATCTTCTTTAAGTTTCTCAGTCATGCTATGGCATATGGCAGAAATGGACAACGGCAGCGGATGACTATGACTGTGGCGTTAACTTGAGATGATCCACAAACAAAAATTAACAGTGGGGTGGGTGGCAGTAAGATTTTTAGACTTATTTCAAAATACATTTAAAAACAATAAAGTCATCTTCTTCTCCTTTAACTGACGATCTATGATCCTCACTGGGCCCCTCCAGTAAAAATTCTTAATTTTTAGAGACATCGTTACTTTTTAAAAACTTGATTGAGTCAAGAAATATGTTTTGAGTTCAAAGGAGGCAAGTTTTCGAGTTTTCAATTTTGACAGTAAGGAAACAGGAAGCTGTTCCAGATGTCACTTTCAGCTTTGTAAAGGGTGTCCCTACAAGAACGCAAGATTTAAATTTGGCGCCGTTCAAAGTGTCATTGTTTGACATTTGAACAATTATTATTGTTTGTTAGTAGAAGGTTTAAGGTTAATAAAAATGGAGTGCTAAACGAATGAACCACGCATTCTCATTGTGAAATTGTTTTACCAAAATGGTGAAATTTTTGCGGCTACAGTTGGGGTTATAATAATGCTCTAAAAGAGTTAACTGTAAAGCGATTAATGGAAAAATTTTGCTGAAACTGGGTCTGTCACTGATGTAATAACAACAATGCGCCGTCGACCAGGTCGATCGACCGAAAATAACGCAGCAGTATGCTGGAGGAATCATTGGACCTTTTTTTTATGAAAATGAGTCAGGTCAAGCGTAAACAGTCAATGGTGTTCGGTATCGTGAAGGTGAAATGATAACCAATTTTTTCCTACCTAGAATTGAAGAAATGAATGTGGAGTGGATGTGGTTTCAACAAGATGGCGCCACATCTCATACAGCCAGAGAAACAATTCAATTGCTGCATCAGTCATTTCCCGGTCGTGTTGAGGAAGGGTTACCCCCACTTCTTAGATGTCGCTACATTCGACTTCCACCATGTTAGTATTATGTTTTTCTTTACAAATCTTCCAGTGCTTGAAAAACTTACCATTCATTAATAAATTTTAATAGCTTGCGCCTGAAAATTAAAATTTTATTTTAATTAAACATCGCTCAAAAAAACTTTAGCAACATTTGAATTTAAAAAAAAAATGAAATTTTCTTTAATTTCAAAACAAAGCTTAGGCATTTTACCTTTTTTGAAAATACATATTGAATTTTTGTTTTTAAATTTGCAAGGAAATATTTCTTTGAAATAAAAATGTCAATAACAGAAGCTTACATAAAAACACCTGTTTTCAAAACTTGAAAAGAATTTTTGCCCGAACTTCGGCTGGGCCGATATTCATTTTTTTTTTTATAAACCATCAAATGATTTTGATAAACAAAATATATACAATGTATATAAAGTCCAGCCAGTCCCATTCTAAACATAGGTAGCACACAAAAGTGAAACTTGTTTTTATATACAGTGATTTTGTCCTCTAAGTATTTTTTTAGTAAAAAATAAATTTCTGATGAGTTATTGAACAAAATCTAAATTCCCATATTTTCCAAGATGGCGGCTTTTGACTGCAATATTTCTAAAGCAAAAGTATAGTGATTGCATTGTTAGCAGTCGTTTTGAATTCATTCGAAGATTTTTAAAGAATGCATTCGCAATCATTGCAGTCTTTTACAACCCTGCTGTGATTTGTGAAAGAATTAACGTCCATAGTAGAAAAAAGTTCTTAAGTCTCTATCGTCAATACAGAAACAAAGGAACTAAAGGAACTGCAAAATTCATGATTCTTCAACGGAAGAATTACAATTAGACGGACAATCTTCTACAATCTTTTACCTTATCCGATTGGTCCCACTGTCATTAACTCTGCTGGTAAATTTTTGCTAACATAACATCAACGAACTAACCAACCAACACAGCACATTAGCGCATCGCTCCATCAGCAATACTCAGATACTCACCCATCAGTCTGTCTTTCCGTCTGTGTGTCTCTCGTATCAAATGATCCACTAGGCGACTAGGAATTTATCGTTGGCGAATGGCGGCTAATGCTGGATAGGATAAAAATATGTATAAGAAGAATATTGTCCATTTGCACGTAGGTTGGATTCGGCGGCTGATACTGTTTGGCAAGCTGACAGCATCCAATCCACCTCCGCACACAGGTTAGGTTTATCTCTTATGTTGCTAAGGTTGTTGGTTTTGTTGTTGTTGTTGTTGTTGTTGTCATCATCGTAATCCCTTTCAATTGAATTTATCAAATGAAGGATTTTACAACGCAAGCACATGCACGCCGCGCCACACCGCGCCGCCGTGCAGTTGCGACGACCGACGAGGATGACAACGGCAACGTCACACATACCTACCCAATATTGGTGCAACAACAGCAGCTATAACGACTTAGCCGGGGCACAGCACAGCAGCGCCAACAGCATCAGCAGATTAACTCCTTGGACCTCCATGCCACCACAGATGATGACCCACCTCGTACCTCATGCTCATCCGCATCGCGGTAGTGCATTTATGAGATGGCTTTTTCTGCTACGTAAACTTGTACCAGATGATGGCGAAGCTTGTGCGTGTCCGTAGGAGTGTATCTCTGCCATGCATACAGCTGGCATAATAGAGAGAGAGTGGAATCTGTTCCATCATTTGTGTTCGTAGCCATAAAGGAGCGGCGACGGCGACGGCGACGGTGAAGGCAACAGCGACGACAACGATGGGTGGATGTGCTATGGTTGTGGGTAAATATGACACAACTGGCGCCTGTTGTCGACGTTGCCGTCGTCATGGTTGTCCTGCGTAGGATGTGGATGCGTCTAATATTGGCTGGGTGCCCTCGAGTGTCACAGCCGCATACCATGGACATGAGCATCATGGAGAGAGTGGGCTCTTGGTCCGTGCCGCTTCATCCTTTGTTCGAATCTATTTAAATATCTAGCTGTTCCTTCTACATAAATACATTTATCTATCTAGTTCTGGCCATGGAGCCAGTAATCCATGTGCCAGATGTAGAGAAATAGAGCCAAGAGTATGGGGATGGAGTTGGCGAAGTGGTACTTTGGTGTTGGCGGTTAAACACGATTTCAGTGAAGGACGACGATGGCGTCGTCGTCGCACAAATTGTTGTTATTTTTTTATTCTGTTCTCTCGTCCATTCCCGGTTCAATTTTTATGTGCTCTCGGTCGATGCCAATTGGCACATACAACAAGGTTGTTACTCAAGGAAAAGGGAAATTGTGCGGTTGTATAGATAACGACAGTTTTCGAGAGTAGTACTTGAGGGATGGATGTATTCATTGTTGCCATATTATTGCGTTTTAATTTGTTTTTAAAATTAATTTCGAAATTTTACAGAGTAGTTTATTTGAGTTTCGGATTTTTCTTGTAATTTGCTTAGGCGCCAAACTAAACTATCATAATAGCCGTGACGATAATTTTTTAAAATAACTGCCACATTATGACGGCGGGCGGTGGACAAATCCTGCCTTCAGTCATACGAATTTTATGGTTGAACATATTTGCAAGAGCATCGCGTAGAAATTGTGCCCTTTTCTTGTAGTGATTTATGTCTTTTGTTAGCGTGATCGCTGAAGTTTGTGATTTGTTCTGAAAGGTTCCCACTTCAAATGAAAATTGCTTACACAGACTGTGCAAAATCAAAACCAAAGTTCCTATGGCCATTTTAAATAAAAAAGATTAAAATGTAACTATCGTTTTCACTTCGTTCTCGAGATATAAAAATTTTAATGGTTTTGTTATTTTCCTATGATTCTTAATTTTTTATTTACTTGTCAGCATAGGAATAGTGAGTTTTTTTTTATTTTAATATAAGTTGAATTGGCAACACTTGTTTTAATGTCAGATGTCACCAAATCTCTAGTCAAATTGTATAGGAAAATTTGCATAAATAGAACATAGAATATTGAGTGTTGAATGAATCATCGTTATTTTGGGGAAATTATGGTAAAATTTTCGTAATAAAATTTGGTATTGAATTGGAAATAATTAATTTAAATTGTCTTTAAATAAATGCATACTTTCGTATTTTATTTTACTTTCAATAGTAAGAGAATATTAGAACGTACAGTAAAAAAAAAGTAATTGAAAAGAATGAAGAGACTAAACAATCAACAAGAAGTACCTAGAAGTAAAGGAAAAAATCTATCTTCTTTGGCTTTTTGAAACTAAGCAAGAGATGATCATTAGATGTACTTCTACGCCATAGACGAGCGGGGTCGAATGTTTTTTATTAAATTTTTGTTTGCAAATTAATTGTTTAGTACCAACTAGCGACACACAATTTCCATGAAGTGTGCATGCAAGTCCCTGAGTTAGAGTGATTGAAGACCAACACTCGCACATCCACATTAGATCAACATCAAACATCGAAATCAATTAAAACATTATGGTATTATGGAAGTTCTTGCTAAAATAAGAGGCACTATTTCCGCCAGACAGCTCCAATGCCGTGATACTGCTCCTTGACCGATCAGAAATGATCTGATTAGAGCTATGCAGATTCCTGAGGTTAGGAAATTAATGCAACAAATTGGAAGTTTGTCCTGCAAAAGCTGTGAGCTGGAAGAGTTGATGAACGGAAGGATAATAGACAACTTGTGCCACAAAAGAAACAGGATCCGTTCATAGATGTTAAGAGAACTATTTGGAATCGGTGTGCGTTTTGCGCTGGATTTTCGCATTCATCTCACGAAAATCTAACAAGGACCCTGGAGGACCGTCATGGTGGTTTGGGATACAGAAGTAAGAATCCTCCAGACATCTTGAATATGTACAGATGAAGGTGTCTTATAACTTGTTCGTCAAGCAACAGAAGCACCAGACTAACATCTGCAAATTGCAAAGCGATTTTGAAAGAAAACAATCATGGAGACTAGGAAAACGAGCTAACAAAAAGAGGTTTCTGGAGTAATCAAGTCGTACAATCTGAATAGTGAATAAGGCGAAGCGTATTTCTATATTCTGAAAAAATTTTATCTGTCAAAACATCAACAGACATTGAAAATGAAGAGTACGGAGTACAAGACATGTGGGACTGTCTGTAAGAAAATTGAATATAGTAAGTGAATTCACTAACAGAGGAGTGAGGACAGTACTATGTAATGCTAAAGAAAAATGGTGGTGAAATGACAAAGCCAAAATTGCGAAAAAAGCGAAATTCAAAACCTGGTCAATGTGATCTTCATTAGAAATGAAAAAGCATGCCTCGGAGTGCACGACATGAAAAAGCAATGAAGAAGTGTGCACAGAAAGTACGGAGTACGGATAGATATTTTCTGAAGAAAATATCTGCACCGGCTACCGATGAAAACTGTGCTATTAAGGAACTGCGAGCAGCGACAAGCCAACATGAACATGAACATTGCCGCACAGAGAAGGTGATGACGTCACTAAAATTCATGGACAATACCAAAGACAGTATTGTTATAGGCTTTTAAATTAACAATTTCCGAAAAAAAAGTTACTGCTCCGAGTGCATTGACATTTTGTTCCATCATCGTCTGGGGCTCCGTCAAATTGTGATCAGGCAATTAGTTCAATGTGGTGCTACTACTTTAAAATAGCTGCTTTTCCATTCATATAATATCTTCAACAATATGTACACTTCAACAACAATATCCTTCCAAATATTAATAAATTCTCAATACTATAACACTCAATACCAAATTTATCACTGTGACCACTGCATCATCGCTTGACGCTATAAATTCCCACCATCTCTACCGTAAAAGAAAAAAAAAGTATATTGCTCTTCCTCTAAAAAAATCAACCCCTTGGTCAATAAAATATTTGAACGTCTTAATAACGCAATCAAAAAGAAATCGTTTATCACACACGTTTATTTCCTTCTACCTAATAAATTTCACAACCTTATTTCTTCATTCTTACCTGAGACTCAGTGACTCCTATATTTTAGTCGATGCGGCAGCAACGATGTTTTTTTTTTATTTATTTTTGATGGGACGCAGAAACATCTGTCTATTAGCGTTCTTACTCGAATTATTGCACCTGAATCGTGCAACACAAACAGACTCAGTTAAGAACATTTTTGTGCTGCTGCTTGCTGGTTTGGCGAATGGCGATTGCAAGGTTACTTTCCAGGTTGTATACACTACACACATTCCAAAAACAGGTGCTTCCACGCCCCTCTATCATCTATACCTGATATTTGATGTGCCAAGAAAAAAGGGGCCATCAGAATTCGAGAGATCATTGAAGCCCGTCTGGTTTTTTTTTTCTTTCTTCACATCTTCCTTGATCATCCCAGTCTGGGAAATCCAACGAGTTCTTGAATAAGTTTAGAAATTTTCGAAACGCGAAATATTCCAAAGACACCCGGCACTATAGATTAGGAAACAGACACAGGTAGAGAAGTCACAGGTGATTACTTATAACCTGACCCAATTGACATTGTTTTTAAAACTCTCATGCGTCTCGCCGATCGGTCGGTCGGTCGGTCGGTCGGTCGTTCATTTGGCTCGATCAAACCGAATGAAGCGAAGAAATTGATTAAACAGTTCCAGGTATCCCATCAGCTAGCTATAAAGATACTTATACAGATGCGGATTTTAATAACCCAAAAAGTATCTTTTCTCACTCGTTTTCAAAACAAAACAAAAAAGTAACAAATATTAAGAAGATTCGGATGTTAATGATGTTATGATGAGTTTTATAAATGCCTTGTTGCCTTTTAGTGTGCAGCTTGTTTCTGGCAGTTAACACCAGATTTAGGGAATACAAATACAAACGCGACTATTTCGAGTTCGAAGGACGGTTGTGTTTTAGGTATTGTATTGCATAAACATCCTTTGTTTATTAAAGAGCATCAATACACAGGATGTCTGTCTGATGCTGATGATGGGCCCACAAGTGTATCTGCGTGTTTTGTTATAATATAACCTACCAGAAAATACCTACTCATATCGATTTCTCTATTAAAGTTCCATGAAATCGGGTTGAATTTTTATATCTTTTTTTTTCTGGAGATATGACTGTGTTTACAAATTCATGTGCTCATCGTGCATCTTGCAGGGATTGTTATAATTAAGAGTATTGGAGTATATTTTTGTATTAAAACAGGTGCGGCACAGCGCTTGGAATACAACTGTACATATTTATTGATATTTTGTTATTTTATTTATACAGTTGATTTTGGACCAAATAAATTGTGGGTCATGGTCTCTAATTTATGAGACTTTTACGGCTTGTTGGTTGGTTGGGTTACATTATCAAAAAAATGAGGAAGTGGGAAAATATATTCATTCATACCTAGAGACCTACCAAATTGAGAGGCAAGGTGATTTGATATTTAAGGAGAAAAGATGTTTTTGATCTGAAGGTACATAAATGATTGTATATGTGGTATTGATAACAGGTGCGGACATTATCACAACCAAACTGAAACTCTGTAGATAATCCATATTGAATAGGCTAACAACTTGCAATCCTTCAATTCAAAGTTTAAAGTGAATCTTTGAACACTATCGGTAATTCTCTCTTAGTCCTATTGTAAAGTCAATAAAACATAAGTAAAGTGATGGTTTTGAGATTTCTTTATGTTTCTCTCATGAACTTGTTTACTGTCTGAGGATGGTCAGAAGTTCACTTCTAAACGTCGAATGCGAGAAGTACAGTTGGTCAAACAATTAAGGTAGCGGAGCACGAATTTGAAGTGGTGCAATCCTTTAAATACCTTGGGTCAATAGTAGAATGTAGAAGCCGATGATAATATAGAAGAAGAAATACGAGGCGGTTGCTCAATTCCAACAGAGCCTACAATAGTCTGTCAAACCTCTTTAAATCCAGAAATCTCGCCATAACTCCAAAACTGCTGCTGTACAGGACCATGGTCCTGCCAGTACTCACGTATGGATCCGAGACTTGGGTGCTTAGCAAAAGACACTCCCACCTCTTACAATCATCAATTTCAATTGTACGCAATCTACCTTGAAGCAGACATAGTGATAAAAATTAGGCACGGTAGACTCCGTTGGGAGGGCACCTAGCTCACTTTTTTTTTTTTTTTTTTTTTTTATAATCCGCACGCACACAAGGGGATTTTATGTACCCTTTATATGTCAGAGACACAGTGCGAGCTTTAGGTAAGTGGGAGAGGATTTGAAAGGAGATGTCGGTGAACATTAGTCTTGAATTTCAGTTCATCACAAGGAGAGGGAAAGACAGAGCATGGAAGGGTATTCCACATTCGCGTAGTACGGCTAAAGAACGAATCCCTGTACTTCACAGTACGACCGAAATTGGGTTCAAGAGTAAACTGATGAGCATTCCTGGAAGCGCGAGTATTACGGTTGAATCGTTTAAGGGGAGGAATGCAACTGGCTATTTCATTAGAGCACTTACCGTAAAAGTAACGATAAAAGATTGAGAGACAGGAAACGTTACGCCGGTGTTCGAGTGACGTAAAAGTACCGACAATGTTCCTGTCTCCGATCATTTTGAAGGCTCGTCTTTGTATACTGTCCAAGAGGCTTAAGTAAGTTGCTGGAGCACCATCCCAGAGATGGGAGTTATACTCAAGCTTTGGACGTATATAACTTTCATAGATAATAGGCAGATCAGAAGGGGAAAAGAATTTCTTACGTCTCGCTTCAACGACAGGAGGCAGCATTGAGTTTTCGAAGCATTAAATTCTACGCGATTTCTTAATCCCTATTGTACAATGCTGTTTAAGTCAGAATTTAATGAACTTATCATATTTAGCCGTTTCAGTTCCACGTCCGGAGAGCAGGGATGTGAATCATGTGAAAAACGAATATGAAAAGCTAAGAGTGCTATCGTCAGCGAAACAATTTAATGGATTAGTAGTTGCAGACAGGAGATCATTAATGAAAATGAGAAAGAGGGTCGGAGACAAAACGGAACCCTGTGGCACACCAGCATTTATTTTGTTTGTTTCAGACTTGAATCCGTCTTATACTACTTGTATAGAGCGATTCGAAAGAAAGTTACTAATCCAACGAAGAAGGGTTTCATCGAGTGAAGAGGAACCGGCTCGGAGAGTCCTTTGTGGTACATTCTATTTTAGACGGCAGCTTGGTAGACCATACTTGCGCTGGAGAGATGACGTAGACCAGGACGCCTGAAGCCTTGAGGTGCGCAATTGGATGGCGTCGCGTCGGCTCGAGACCGGGATAGGTGGAGAGACTTGTTGAAGGAGGCCAGGACCGGACCCCAGTTGTCGAGCCGATGATGATGATGGCCAGAAGTTGAGAAACCATCTCTAAAACCGGCTTTCTCGTCGCTTGGTTGCATTAAGTGTAGCATGGTCTTCAAGCTTGGGCAGCATTCACAACGCAGCCTTTGTTTTCCCGATTCATAGATTCGTACTGAATCAGTCCCATCCACTTTTCTTCTGTATCCAAAAAAAAAACTTAATTGAATACCTAACCTAGTTCTGTTCCGCCATCAGAAAATAAGATATTGAAAATTTCCCACCATGTCAACTTCTTGTTGTTTCGTTAATATCCTTTCTATTTCTCATGAAACTTTTTTATTTAACTGCTCATGTTTTTCATTCTCTTTTGGATTGATCTTGTCTTATGTGATATCTTGGGCGTTCTTTGGTTTCATTAATTCGTTTTTCGCTGTAGATTTTATAATATTCTCTAACATGTTTCATTTGATTTGGAGATCATCATAAAAATTGGTTGAGTTCATGACATCTATTTTTCTTGTCAAAGATTAATTTTTGCTGGGGTAGTTGCGGAAGAGATCGTGCTGGGAATTATTAGTATTTGGTATTTTTTTCTTAACATGATGTGGCCAATTCCAGTTTGTCAATCACAAGAAAGCTGGAAACATTCGTAAATAGATGCGAAACATCTTGTCTCAAAAGTGCCATATTTGTACCCACCTATTTAGCTTAACTTTGACAATTATTTTTTGCAATCTCTGACAAAAGGACTTCCGTTTACCTCCCAATTTGTGCCATTGAAAACAAAAAAAAAACATATCACCAATCACGTCATTTACAGCAATCAGTTCCCTAATTATAAAACTTCCAGAACTTCCCACTCTACTATTTCTGACTTATGGCATATGAAATGATAAAAGCCTCCACCATGCAATATGTTTCCCTAATTGCCCTCGGTAAACTTGAATCCCCCTTTTTTAAATATCTTCTAGTGTATACCAGAAGCTAGATTGACTAGCGACGACGACGTGATGAAGTACGCCGCCGACAATACAATTTTATATTTTGTTCGTTTTTATATTATGTGCGTTCACTTAAGCGCGACACGCAATAAAATTCGTAGATTATATTATTGACAACTGCGGTTTGTTGTATTTATTTGCCTTCTGTTACCACGCATATTATACCCATTTTGTTCTTCCCAAAGAACATCTTTGTGGCCTTTTTTTTTCTAAATTTATCCTTCGTGATGTGTTCTTGTTGTTCCTAGAACGACCAACTGCGGAGTTGAGTCATTTGAATTTTGGTGTTGTTTTTCTTGTTGTTTCAGCTGGTTTTGGTTTCGATGGAACTCATCACATCGAAAGTGATGCTTTGGAATGCCAATTGAGTCAGACACGTAGGAAACCTTATGTATATATGTATTTTTTTTGTGGAAACAAATTGTATAAGGTATCTACAGACTACAGAGTTTTGATATTAAATTGATATTTTTGTACCTATATTTTTCAATTGAGGGAGATGGAATTTCTAAAACATTTATAGGTTGACTTAATTTATGAATTTATAATTCGGGTAGGTATTTTGTGTACTTTCGTTTCCAGATAAATTATAGGGCAGTCAGGAGTGATGGTAAAGATTTTTGTGCTTCCTCTTCGCACCCTGGGGAATGTCATTCAACTGTCAAAAAACCTTGGCTATGAACAAATTTTCTTTTTCGTGCAGTGTTCTATATTTTCACATGTCATGGTGAATAATTATTCTATGAATTAAATGAATTTATTTATAACATATTTCGGTGCGATCTGAATTTGTAATGAGAACTCCTTAAATTCTACTTGAATTTGCACTGCTTCACAAGTTTTTAAGAGCCCAAGAAAAATTTTTTGGTAGCTTCGAGCTAAAATCGAACACAGGACAAATAACCTAGGGCGAAGCTATATAAAACACTTCAGGGCAACCCAGTGTTAACATCGAACATACCTAATATCCATCACTTATTAAATAATGCGTGAAACAGCACCAGCAACAGCAGGCGCCATTATTAAAGGAACAATGCATTTCAATTATTCGATACAGATTAGACCGGCACCGCAACGTCAACAGTATCGTTGAGCAAAATTCTAAATTTGCTGTTACTGGTGACTTGCTGCTGTTGTTTTGTTGTGCTTGGAATGGATCTGTTTTTAATTGAACTTACCATTACCATTAGAACTTCGACAGCCTTGGCACAGACGATTTCGGCCGATTAGCTATGGATAAGTGATGTGTCAAGCAAGTAACTGGTTGTTATCGCAAACCAGAAAATTGAAACAATTTTTTCCTGTAGAAACTTGGACTAAGGGCTTTTTAGTTTTATTTTTGATAAACATCCATTCAGAGTTAAAAATAAGACGGCACTTTTTGACAGGGAAAAAATACAAATGGAGGCAATGTTTCATCGCTTGCACTAACGACCAGAAGCACAGTTAAGTTATACTTTGTATAAAACTATAGTACTATCATGGTGGAAGTCGAATGGGGCGACATCTAATGTATGCCTGCAACCCTTACTCTTTTTTTTTTGCGGAGAGCTTATGGAGGTTTTAATCGACATTTATTGATATTTTTTGGATGCAATTATCCAAAAAATAGTCTCCTCCTGCTCCTACCACCAATTTTCGACGCTTAAAGACTCCCCAAATCGGATTTTACACCTCAAGTTTTGCAGCGCCACTACCAGGACCTTTGCAACCCTAAAAAAAACTCGCCATGATAGTACTATAGTTTTTATATACAAAGAGTTATATTTTTCATTCGAAAATTTTACTTGAAAAAGATTGGGATGACTTTTTGGGCCGTCATCTGCCGGTCGTAGGTGCGAGGCTAAAAGAGGTTCCATCGATATTAAAAATTCGAGGTGGGCCATCCAAGATGTCTGTAGCGTTTTCTTCTTCCAAATATTGCTCTAAATCGGTGAACCATTAAGGAACTGTCTCTTCCGTAATAATTGCTCTGGCCTTTCCTATAGTCTCGGGAACACGTAGTGAAAGTTCTGTCTGATAGCGTTTGATGCAACTATAGAACCTTTTTTCCCCTAACCTCGTCTTTAAATGGGCGTTTGTCTCTTTTTTTACTGAATAATTTTCTGCACTAGATCCAGCAACTTTTTTGGTTTCTGGGGAAACCCACACTTGGCAATATTGACTAGCCAGTTAACAATTTTCCTTCCCTCTGAATCAGACAAAACACTTGATGGCCCAGGCCTTTGAAGCTTATCAGGTGAGCTACCCTTGATTCGATCATGAAGAGATGTTGTTGGAACTTTGAACTCTCTACTAGCAGCTCGTATGCTCATGGAATTGTTTCTTATCTCCCAGCTTCTAACAAGGAATCATCGTTTTATCTTCTACGATTCATTTAAGCAACATATGATATTAGAATCACAAAACATTATGTTGCTGGAGAATGGGAAACCTTAAAAATTGTGTTTCCCATTTTCGAACACTATAAAATAAGGTGTTCGAAAATAGGAAATCAATTCTTTTCTCAGTTTTGGGTAAACAAAATTGAAGAAAGTATATTTTCCCACAAATTCCTATATAATACTTAAAAAATGGAACAGTTGCCTATTCTCGAACAGATGTTTGGAATAAGGAAACTCGACAAAGATTGGTTTCCTATTTTCGAACAGTCAACAAAAAAATAATTTAAAGCATTAGATAAATAAATAGTTTGCAAGTACTTTAACAATAATTTCTTGACTAAATGTGTAGTTTCCCAAGGGCTTACAAAAAGTTTTTTTTAGTAAAATTTAAACATCTTCACTTTTAGAAAACCTTTTGTGAACAACTGAATCCGTGAGGAATTTTGTGGAATTGGAGAGGGAATGTATCACAATGCACTGGTTTTGATTTGAAAAAGAAAAAGAGGCTGGGTGCGACCCACACTGATAACTTCCCATTTGTGATCTTGAAAACTTTAAATTTAGTTTTTTTTTCAAATAACCAAATTTTCTGCGATTCAAACAATCATTATTTTAAGATTGAAAAGCATTTTAATTATTATTTAAAGAGGTTTACGAAATGCGCAGAGATTGTTGATGTATAAGTTGTTTCCACTTGACCCAGGAGGCAAACTTCCACGCGTTTTTTTAACGAATGTTGAATTTTCTTAGTTCTGTTTAAATTTTTGTTTAAAATGTCAGTTAAGTATATGTCAAATATATACAATTGTAACTACTTTTCTTTAGAATTTTTAACAGTTTTTGTTTTTTTGTTAAAAAACTGCCCATTCAATATTTGTCAAAATTTTATCAGTTGCTAACAATTATGTTATGTAGAAAATAAAACAAGCAAGAAGTCAATATCCTTACCCGTTTTTGAGAAAATTGAGTCGAAAGACAATTTATACCAATTTTTGGTAGAATTTTTTGTAGTTTTTAATTTTTTGTAAAAAAACTGTCCATTGAATTTTTTTTAAATTTTCACCAGTAGTCAAAAACAACATTTTTCGTAAAATAAAATTATTTTAAAGTTAATATCGTTTTTCCATCTAAGGATATTCGAGTTATAAAAATTTTTTTTTTTAGTTTTTTTGATTTTAAAAAATAACGGTATATTGATTTTTTTCCAAATTCATATCAAATTTGTATGACATCATAACATGTCGAATAAAATTTATTTCAAGTCAATAGCATTATTTGTTCGTGAGATATTTGAGCCCAATCAAAATTTTCACTTCTTTTTTAAACTGCTATAGTAAAAAAACAACTGATTGAATATTAATAAACGACCTTTCAGCTTCTTTCGAAGTTATTATCTGTAAAACAAAATTTATTTCAAGTCGATATCTCTACTCGTTCTTGAAATATCGACGACGAAAAATGGTATCAGAACGTACGGACGTACGAACGTACGTACACACGCACACACAGACATCTCTATAAAAATGATTGTTATAGGCTCTAGGGACCTTGTCAAAAATTTCAATTTGACAAATCGGACCGATTACAATAACTCCCTATGGGAAGTTAAAAATGAAATTATAACGATTTTGGTAAAAAGTGTTCGGTAATTAGGGCTGTTCCAGAATAGATGCCACTGGCCTACTGTCTTGTAGGTATGACAAAAAAATTTATCAATTCACTGTTCTACGTTTTCACTGATTAATTGAATTATTTGTTCGTGGGGTTATTCTTGTACGGCTCGCGGCGGCCAAGGAATTTTTTATTTTTGCAAACAAATTCCCTTCAGGTTACCTTACACAGTTTGAATTGAATTCTCAAGCAGTGCGACCTCACCTCAGACCACACATTAGACCTCCAAGAAGAAGATAACAAAAAAGTGGTCTTCCCGTTTATTTAAGCCCGATTTCTTCAACTTGAAGTGATTCCCATGAAATTCGGTGCTGAGTTGCACAAACGTGCCATACATTTAACTCTGTTATTGTTATGATAATGTATACTCGTTTACCGTTTTCTTCATTAAAAATAGTTATTTTTTTTTCCTTTGCTTCGTCCTGTCCCTTGCTGTTGGATATATTAATAAACACAGGAGTCAAATTCAACCTGTGACCGGTTATTGTGTCGTCTTCGTCAGTGCTCCGTGCTCTGCCGGTAGATGATGGTGTCAAAAGGATAAGGTATCCCCATGTGACCTAACTTGCACTTGAAAAATCATAAAAATAGTATTTTATGAGAGGAAGACTTTCAATGGTTATGGTTGGATCGGTTGTCGTGTCGTCGCGTAGTCGTTGAAGTGATTATCCTTCCTTACAGAGATTCCATTTTCAGCGAGAGAGATTTGAAGAAGGTATCGGTATTAGTTTGCCAGCATTTTTTGAATGGACAAACGTAATATGAGATGACGGTATATATATAAATATTATAATGGCGTAAGGTTCTTGAAAAAAAAAAACTTGTTGGTTAATTTGGCTTCTTTCACTGCCACACTTGGTTGCATGTGATGTTGTAATCGATATTTGGAATGTTGCTCAGAATTATCGGATCTTATTGAGTTTTAATCGGTTAATCAAAGTTTTTCATAGTTGTTTTTTTTTTTACTCAAAGTGCGTCAACAAAACAATTTTTTTTGTATATTTGCAGGTGTTTTGGATTATATATCATATTTTGGCGCCAAAATTAGCTCCCGTTGTGAATGAACAAATTTTAATGGAATTTTTGAAATGTAGCCAAAAAACATCAACCGAAGTTAGTACTGAAAGTAGAGGAATGGTATTAGTGGGGACAAACCTTGCATTTTGACCCGACGAGCTTCAGTAAACTTATAAGTGTTCTAAAATTGGTTTTAGGAAACTGCCATGGTGGCAACACTCTAGAGAGGCTGCGGACGGAGGTTACCACCCTACCAGAATGGGGTTTTGAAATCTACCTTCCATTCCTGCTGCGGGCGGAGGTCATTTGAGGGCGCTAGATCACACATTTGTGTTCTTTGGGGCTCCCTGTTGGTGCATAGAAGTTGAATAACTCAGGGTCACATGCCTGAAAAAAGCAATCAATTCAAGGTACTGTCCAAAACTCTTCTTTTGTATTCTTAAATAAACTTCTAAAAATGATTAAGCTCTTGCGACATTAGAATTTAAAGAGTAGATGTGATTAAATTCCTGTATAATTCATTAAATTTGCTGGTTCTGGCTACCTGACGTACGCCATTCCCGTTGGTAGGTAACTATACGACTATCTTCAGAATATCAACAATACAAGGTGGCGTTTAAAAAAAACAAAAGTAATAAAATTGTAGAATATCAACAAAAATTTAAAATATTGTTGAAGAACAATGAAAATTCTATGAATTCTAGAACTCATTTTACCTGCTTTAAATTGTGTTTTTCCCGAAAACCTCTCAATCGATATCCAAGAAGGTTTTCTTTCACAAACAATTAGTAAAATACCAGACGTCCTAAAGTAATTAGCCCTGTGTGCTAAAACAACAAACGAAATCCCAAATTATATCGATTGCCGTTGTTTTTCGCTTCATGGATTATGTTGCCACCTGAGTCTGAGGACAATTCTGCTATAAGGGGATTGGGAATATTGTTTTTTTTTTTTGGTTTTCATAAATTGTTTTCACTTTCAGTTTTACAACGAAAAAGAGCAAAAGGAAAGTATGCAGATATGTTTATTGGTGGAAACATAAATCTTTGTTAAATTTATGAGGAATGTAACTCTTTCCAGCAATCGTTTGATTGCTTCCAATAATGGATTGCATACACGAAGGGGTCTCAGTGGGAGTTCTCTTGCACATTTTGGTTGGAAACAAATACCAAACACTTTTTTTTGAAGCTTATCTCCTCTCGATATTGCACTCGATTTTACATGCCTACAATTTTATGTGTACATTTTTTAAACTTCCATGGAAAGCTTATCTTCAAAACACGTGCAGTTTTGGGTTGATTGGTATCAGAAAAAATCTAACTTGTAATATACAATCTATAGATACATCTGGTGGCAGATATGAGGTACAACAGACTTGTTCCTTGTTTCATTCCCACAAAAGGATGAAATCTGCCATTAAGGGTGTGTTTTATAAGCCTGTTTGATTTGAAAATTGAATTGTAAAAAAGTGTAATCCCCCATTTCGAAAACATATTCTCTGAACAATCTCTTCTGAAAACTTCTTTCCTAATCCCACAAAAAACAACCCTCGACATATTCGCATCAAGCCTTGATGATTCCATGAAGCAGATGGCACCACTGTCTTTCCTCGTCGTTAATTTTTTTTTTTTTTAAATATTCAAGAAAATTCCAGCCAGTACTTGCGTAATTTTGTGTGATTTCTCAGAACGACAGCAACGACGCTGCCGACGATGCAAATGTCCTTGTTATGATGAGTCTGATGGGTCTATTACATTGTTACCAATATTCACGAATTCACGTGCGTCACACACGCCTTTCAGTCTTAACACGTGACCAATCTCTGCGAATCGTATGTTGGCGCTGTGCTCGGATCAATTTCTCCATAAGCCAGCTGGAGTTCATTCAACAAATAATAATGAGGCTATCAATTTAGATGAGTTGAGTAAATTGTAGGTGGAGAAGCAAAAGCACCTTATGGTATAAGCAAGCTTAACGTGAAATGTTCGATTCAACGAATCGATGGCAATTTTTTGATTGCGTTGAATACTCCTTTGATATTTTGTGTGTTAGCAACTCGTAGATGTTTGTATGTATAAAGGGGATGAATGGATGGATACCTATAATTATTTTGTTCGAATTACACGGAGAGAAATTTGTAAACTAATATAAACCTTCTTCTAACTTGTAGGCACAAATTTAATGTAGATAACGGTTGTTAAAAAAAAAAGAATGATTTTTTTGATTTTTAAAAAGGTTATGTGTTATTAACAGTTGGCGTGTTTTTTTATAAACTACGGGGAAATTGGACTAAAGAAGCCACCACGAAGTAAAGTTTGACATCTCTCATATTGTTATCTCACTTGGACTGCTTGAACTTTTTGTTCAGTTTGAAAAACAGCTGATAAAATTTATCAGGCTGTTAAATTTTATCAATTTCGTAAGTTTTGGTGCAACTGGCCATACAAATAATACAGATTAAGTTTTAAAGCTCTTCCAACAACCACAACTTCAAAAATTCTATCAATATGGACAGCTTCTTATGTTGAAATTCCAACGACTTCGTAAAAGAGAGGATATGGAAGCCCAAAAGACCCAGAGAGATTATTTTTAATTCAGTTCAATTCCGGCCTAAGGGGAAAATGGGTGAAGGAAGCGGAAGATAATAAAATCAGGATAGAGGTTTTCAAAATCAATTCAAAAGAATTTTGAAACAATATTATTGAATTTAATTGTTTCAAATTGTTCAAAAGTATCTACCTTCATACATAAGAATTGAGCTTAGTCTTGGTTTTTGAATCACATATGTGATTGTGACTGTAATTAAATCATTGTGATTTTAACCTGTGATTCACGATCTTAAAATATTATTACATTCTGTGGTTTCTGATTTTGTCACAATTTTGCTATTTTTCTACGATAATGATGAGAGTGAAACGCCACAGGGTGACTCGCAAAAATAACACAATATGCAATTATGAAAGAAAGCAAAATTTCGCAAAAATTTCACAAGCCGAACTTTGCTGTTAATCGAGGGCCTTTAATGAAACTGAAAAGGGTTAAAGCTAGAATCAAATTATGAATGTATTGAGATCTCTTATTAGGTATATAAATCAGGGACCTACTCTTGCTATATCTAATTTGAGCTATTCACATGATTTTTTGCTTAACCCTGACATATAGTACATAATGTTCTTAACTGTTCATTCATTGCAGTTGCATTACATTATCTACTTGGTTGTAAGGCTTCTTCTGATGGTCGGTATAATGATCAAAGTAACTGACCACGTTAAACATAAACAATGGTATAGGCACTGAGGAAGAATTTTCAAAGCTAAATAAATAAAATGTTTAATATCTTCCAATATCCTAAATTGTGTGTGTGATTTAAGAAACATAGATATTTTGAAACAATAACATTTCTCTCAGTGTAGTATACCCACCAACAACTAACAAATCCTTAAATTATGTTCAATCTGGGATTAAATTGTATTCATAACTGCTTATCGCTCACAACAACAAGCAATGTCAAAATAAAAAAAAAAAAAAAAAACTTGGAAAAAGGCTACATTGCTATATGTACAAAGTTTTAACAAACAAACAAAAAAAATACTACGCCCTTTCAACAAATTCATTCATCCACCAACGCACCACACACCACATAACAACAATGACAACAACAACAAGGAAGCAGCAAAATATTGAAATTATCATATCGAGCCCGAACGACACGTGACACATGTGACTGTAATCCGGAGAATGTGACGTCACAGTCCCACTCTCGTTACCATTAGATGGCTTAGACTTATACCAATCATTGCCATGTGCCACGCTCCAACGCAACGTATATATTTGCTACATATTATATTGTATAGCAGGAGTGATTCCAGAATTTGTAGATTACTTTTTAGTCAGGTGGATGGATGTGAAAGTGGAAGCGGATTTTTGTATTATTGTGCAACTGAAGGGTTGATGACAGAATATTGAGGGTGCGTTTTTAAGGTACATACATACGTTTTTAGTTTTGAACTGGAAAATTGGTTTCTTTGTAAAATAACTAAATCAAAGAAACCTTTGCATATACAAAGACATACATACCTCTGTACATAATATTAGTTCTAGAGAAATTTTGTGTTACAATCTTTTCAAAAAAAAAACTTGAGAAATAATTTTCAGACAGAACTTTGCCTCTTAAAAAAATGGGATGTCATTAAAGGTAAAT
This sequence comes from Syrphus vitripennis, assembly GCA_958431115.1. NCBI lineage: Eukaryota > Metazoa > Arthropoda > Insecta > Diptera > Syrphidae > Syrphus > Syrphus vitripennis. The sequence goes on along the minus strand of OY288108.1, from coordinate 122,043,480 downwards.
GGGGAAATAGAATTATTTAATAAGTCGATGAAATTTCTTGGCATTATTACGTGTTGGCATATGGTCAGTTTTTACCCCCAGCATCTAGAAACACTAATACATAACTCTTTTGTGTTTAATCGTCCTTGGCGCGGCGTCACTGAATACTATCAGAAATTTTTGTGGATTTTTTCTGGAAATATTCTACCTGAAAAAGATGGCGACGTTCGTGTTATTGACAGCTGAGAGACCAAATGAAAAAATAAAAACAAGTGAGCACCACTCCAGTCGAAAAAATTTAATGATGTTAGATTTGTATGTACTGTGATTTATGCTCACTAATGGCGTTACAATTGGTGCAGGTTTTCAATCAACAACAACCAGTGTTGCCGGAGAAAATTATTTTTTAAATATTTAATAATAATAAAAGCGGGCAGAAATGTTCTTTATCAAACACGGAAAATTAGATAGTTTTATCTCTTCTGGGTGCTAAGAAATTTGAAAATAATTTAAATCTTAATCTATTCATCTTTCAGTAGCCTGAAGAAAAGGTAGAAACCAAACATAAAAATTCTTACAAAAAAGGACGAAGGAAATTTTTAATTGTCTCAAAAACTAAAGAAGAGAAAACCATTTTGTTTTCAATGGACCAAAACACCAATTTTGCTGCCATACAATAAAATTACATCTCATAATTATGACATGTATTTCATCATTGAAAAATGTTGAAGATGGGGCTGTCAAAAAATTGGAACTAAAATTTTTTGGATCTCTGAGATCTCATTTTCCTGAACTTACATAAAATCTTTTCAATTTGGCTGTTGGCAAATAGATAAATGTAGATATACTAATTTAAGATACAAACATGGAACTTATTGTATACCTGCATCAAATATCAAATATACAAACAAAAAAAGGTGCCAGCTAAATTGATAATCCTGTATTTTGTCCAACGGATTTACTTGCTTCGATCACGGTGTTTCACTGTCATGTGAAGCATCATCATTTCATTCTTGTACGTTGACCAACTCTGTGAAGCGCTGGTGGAACAATTCTCGTGAAGAGCTTTCCGCTCAACTTCGGGCGCATTTTTATATCACAGAAGATGGCAGATGGCCAGTCCACTTCACCACCCTACGCTTAGTCTCTGCACATATTCTGGCGAATCCCATTTCTCATCAATACTGCAGCAATGTTTATTTGGGCACATTTGCGGACACTGCTTCTCTATGATTTCCAATAAACGTCAAATGCATTTACAGAAAGTTTTGGACAGCAGAAACAGAGGGCTTCGAATTACTTAGGTACTTGAAAATATTTTTATTCTTAATTAAGTAATTGAAAACTATGTACGAGTATGTATTTACTATCAATTGACAGTTTATATTTAAACTTAAAGAAAACTTCAATTAATTGCACTAAACATAAAATCTATTATAAAAAAAAACCTGTCTATCTAGTTTTTAATTTTCAAGGGCGCCAATAAGAAGTTACCAATATAATTCCGCCAAGCTTCGCTTTTTCTTTGTTGTAAATCATTCCTAAGAGAAATCAAAGGCGCTTCACAAATAAATAAGCAATTACTCCTATTTAATGATCGACCGCAAAAAAAAACACTTCAACTTATCAAATGGAAGCGTAAAAATGTACGCTCCCATTAACCCGCTGCCCGGCAATACCACACCACGCCACACATCGCACATTTCAGAGCTGATTCCCCCTTTTCTAAAGGATGATGATGATGATGCATCCCATCTGCGTAATGTATCTTGGCCGGGAAAGCGTATTACTTCATCTCGTTACCCCATATCGTTGACTGCATCTTGTTAATGCAGTCAGCCTGGCAAAGATCTTCATGATGATTACTCCATGAGTGATTGAAATGCTCGATTCAATTTGTTGTGCTGTGTGTAGACACACAAATGCATATGCATGCCACTGCCACCAGCAGCGCCACACCGCGCTGCCATGTTAAATATCATCATTTTTAAAGAAAACAAAATAAAAAATACACCTACTCTACTCCTTCCAACCGCACCCTGAGATATCTTAACATTCTGTCCAGGCGGAACAACAATTTCCGGATTAATTGAACTCAACACACATCGCACCAAATAGACTCGAACCGAAGAAAGAAACCATTTCAACTTGCTAGAAATTGAAACTAACCTTTTGTGGTAATAATGGTGGTGTGCGGAGGTTGAGGATGAGGATGAGGCTGAGGCAGACACGATGAGTATGAGTAGCTTTGTTGTAAAAGCGCTTCTGTGTACCACGAGGCGTTTTATTGAACCAGATGTTTGGCTCTTGCCATATCTGATGGATGGAACAGCCACCACAACACCGAGCCCAATGAACACTTACATTTTACGGAGACTTTTTAGTTCACCCTCTCTTAGTTGCTTTGTCGCTTTGTATTAAGATAGGAAGGGAATTTGCGTGATCTAACTCGACTACATAAATTCTTGACTCGTATATCACAATATGCGCCCCCACAACCATCCAGGAACTGTGTTTTTACATTAAGAACAGATGTTGCAGTCAATCTTAGAAAAGGAATATCGCATTAAGAGGATCTGAATAATACACGAAACAAATTTTCGAAGCACTCGTTTGAACATGTTTAATTTAGTGGTACTATGGCCAGTTGGAACGAATGCTTTTAAAATTTTTACAAGATTCTATGTCTTCAAATGACATTTGTCGCAAAAAACGTCATTCTAAACTAAAGTCGAGGGGATTTTGCATGCCTTGTGGTTTTCAAATTTTAGGACGGAGGGGTTAACTCTGAGAATAACTCTTTCTTTTTGAACTTATATTTAAAAAAAAAAGTAGCTAGTTTATGGTTTAAATATTAAAATTACTTGAATAATTTCTTAGAATGAAGATCAGGTATCGTTTGGCATGTAATCGAAGATATTGATGTAAAACTTAACCGGGCATTTCTAACAATTTGAAATAAGCGATTTTAAAAATAATCGGTTAGCGTTAGTGCTTAAATTTAACAAAAATTAGTCATGTGATATGACCAATAATTTTTCAATTCGGGGTGATCTAAATATATGATTTTTTTGTGTTTCTCAAGAATATCTAACGAATTCGGCCAAAAAAAAGTTGAGTGAATTGCAGCAGGCCAACATAAGATGTAGTCCTAAGTAATGGTCAATTGTAGACCTATAAAAAAGATCCGCGGTCGCTTCGAAAGGGTAACGAATGCATTGAGAGTCAAGCGATGCAATGGGACCCTTTCACTTGGACAGGCAGGCGACTAGGCCGACCTATATGTACTTGACGAAGAACGGTCGAGGAGGAATCAGCACAACTGGGAAAGAATTTCAGAGGGTGAAATGAACCTCCAGGAACCGTACACAATGTTGCATAGGAGTAGAAGATGCCCTTTGTCCCGTAAGGGGAAACTAACGGACGTAATAAGTCTGGGGATCTAAGAAGAGAAAGGACTTTTAGTACGAACTAGGATAAAACATCACCCAAAAAAACTGCTTCAGTTTTTTTTAAGAAATGGTTTTACAATGATGAAGCCAAAAAAAAAACTCTGCGGAGTTTAATAGTCGTCTCTAACCTGGGAATTGAAAGACCTAACCTTAAGTTTGATGTTTCAAAACCAAACTGTCAAGGATGCCGAAAGTTTTTTGAGAAGTAATAAACTTGTTAGTTATTGAGTTCTGTTCTGTTACCGGCTCATAATTACAAAAAAATATTGAATTGAAAAATGTCGAAGAAGAAAATTTAATTAAGTTTAGGTACATTTATTTATCCTCCAACTATTACAAACAATCAAAATTAATATATTCAATTCATATTCGCTTTCCATTTACACTCCATTAACTCTTCAAAGTATTCAAAAAACACTAAAGCATCCAGCTGTCTTATACCTATCACGACCCAAGTAACATTATCTTCATAATGTCTTTTGTTTGATCGAGTAACTTCAAAGACGGCTTCACTTCAACAATCAGTTCTTATTGAATTCCTTTGATCTTACAAATCTATCCAATTAAAATATCAAACAATGGTTTCTAGTTCCAAGTTCTCCAAATCTAATCTGCGTCGGCGTGCGTAGACAATAAAACTGTCAACTTTACCGAAAATGATAAAAACCTTCCATACAATATTCAAATTCGAAAAAATAAAATATAAAAACAAAACAAAGCCACTTCAAAACTGTGCCTCCCCAATAAACCCAAAACATTATTGGCCTCCTGATGTGGTGTCAAAAATCTTCTCCCCTCATTTCTTTTTAATTTATTCTATCTGTCCAATGCTCTTATTGATTCGGCTTATGAAGTGCTATATGGTCCCAAGCCCCTATACGGAACAGGTTGCAGCTGGAGGGAACTCCTGGCCAGATTAATGAATTGTGACACCTGATTTTGTATGGAGAGAAACCAAAGAGTTTGGTCATGGTAGTATGGCGATTCAAATGCGCACAACGAAACAAATAGTCACACCTTATTCACGCCAGGAGCGGGCGAGACTTCCACTTATTGGTGCTAAATGGCCAAGTGTCGGCGCGTAGAGAAAAAGGTGTTCTCAACTGGCGCCAGGCTACCAACGGGGGGGCGACAGATATCAACCAAAAGCAGGCATACGGCATACCTTGTTTTGTAGCATGGTAACAACGCACATTCGAAAAGAAGCAGCTATGAAATAATCCTTCAGTTTCAGTGTACAGACCTATCGAGTGGCGTCGTGGGCTTTCGTGCAATATCTTGCAGATTCATAGAGGCCGTGCGCATAAACTCAACATGAGTGCGTATCTGAAACAGGTATCTTTCGTTTTTTACATTGGGAAGGGATAAGGAAAGCCAGCCATCAGGTACAATATTTTTCTTGGATGGGATGGCATGGTTATGTGTGAGGAACATGGAAGTTAATGTGGCACCGTGGATGTGGACTTGCAAATAACAACCATGGGAGTTCTTCAGTGCCTCTCGGCTTCTCATGGTGGCTTTGTGGTCGTCATCATCGTTTTAGATGCCTTATTCTTCATGCGATTAAAAGCGCCACAGGATAAGAAATGGGTCCCCGAGAATTTTCTTCGAGAGGTTGTCTTCGGCAGGAAGGTGCATTTACATATAATTTAACGAATAGGTGAAATTCACGAGGTTACAAATATGCTGTTTGTTTTTCGTGTTGGGGTATTTAGCACACAGGTCCACGCAACTTTGATGCCACATTCCGATTTTTGTATTTTCCGATTTCGTAGTTAAAGTAGTTTTGCAGTTAAAGACTCCAAAAAGGAAAAGTCGGTTGGACCAGACGTAATAATCTCTGAGTTCTGGAAAAAGATGCGAGGCATCGGGTCTAGATGGCTCGCAGTTCTCATCTCCAAACTCATTTTATCTGGTGATTAAATGCTAGATCAGTAAAGAGAAGTTTGACCGTTCAATCAAGCTGACTACACTCCTGTTCCATGAAATTGGTTAATTTTTAAAAAAGCATACGACAAAAAACCACGAGATCTTATATGGGTTGACATTTACGAGCAAGTCAAAACAATAGAAAAATGCCCCACAGGAATCACCAACGAATTTGCAATTGCGTTGGTGTGCACCACGGAAGCGTCTTCAGTCCTTTGCTCTTTATCGTTGAGTTTCTGCTTGAGGAAGGGGGAAATTCTGCCATCTTATGTGATTATACTGTTCATCACAGTTCAACATGGAGTTAATTGATGGTAGCTGAAATAAAGATGCTCCTTCTGACAGCAGGAGTACCAAAGGGTGGACGAAGAAGAAGCAAAAACATATGAAAAAGCCTTCACGTCAAAAAAAAACCCATCTTGGACTAAACATAGGATGACCAACTTAGATAGTAACTACCTATCGTATTGACCTGACTGTAATATTATAGAATTTGTTCGGGAATGACTGACACGCAAATTACACGAAGGAAGGAAGCAGTATGGTAGTAAAAAAATGACCTTAGTAAACTTAAATAAGAAAGTAAATTTTGTGGTACGACAGTCCATGAAGAACCAAAGGCTAAGTGGCTTACAACTATCAACAGTTACTTTAGTGGCAAATCCAAACTTGAAAAGTGATAGTCTTGGAGAATTTATCAATTTTACGCAAGAGGCAGCAGTCCGCGAAAAAAACATTTTTGTTTTTAGATGGACGTGGCTGGGAATTGAACCCAGCCCTCCGGCATGACCAGAATATCGAGGAATGTCCATGCTAATTTTACCCAACTTGTGAAATTCTGCATAAAATGGGTGTCGGTATGGTGGCATTGGTGTGATACCCATTCGCGTTGTCTCATGATTGTTGCCCCAAAAGGAGTAGGTAAGAGGTAACTTGTTGAAACTCCTTCACATAGATCGGAATCAGTGCCCAAGATGATATTCCACGACCACGAAGACGAAGTGATTATTTTTGTTCCTCTTTTTTATTTAGTTGCTCCTTCCTCTAAATGGGATGCTGAATGTGTGTATAAGATTCGCGTTTGCAAATTCAAAAGGTGCGCCTGGGGACCACAATGCCGTTGACGTTGCCATAGCCCCCACCAACCTCAGCTCCCTCACAATAATCGTCGTCAACGACGACGTCAGTTGTTGCCCCCATAAGGTTGCTCTTTTGCACGAAAAAAAATGCAAATTTAAATATGCGAACGTTTTGAGGGGCAGAGTTGAAGTTGAAGTTGGTTTGGTTTTTGGCGTAGCTAGCAAAAGTAAGCTCCGTTTCTGGCCGGGACAGTCATTTTTGTCTGGAGCGTGCAAAAGTCGTGGCGTTGATTTTGCCGGCAAGATAAGATGTCTCAAAAAGTGACACTTTGCGAGAAACCCAGGGCAAGTTGTGGCTGAACGCTGAATTGTAATATGTGCGCTAAACAAGAAGTTCGGAGAGTGGGCGTGTTGTGGTGCAGATGGTTTGAGATAAGATTGTAATATGTGAAATGATAATGCTTCTATATGCACAGCAAGCAACTACTATGGCAGCGGCAGGTGTGAAATGTCATTATGGTTGTAAGTGCGAATTCCAATTGCTGTTTATTTTCTTAAAAGTCATAGACGTTGTCAAGAGGTGTGTTACAATGCTAAAGTGCTTGTGTAGAATGTTTAATCATATATTTAAAACTCCTTTAGTCGAAGTAATGCACAGATTTTCAAATTTATTATCAAAGATTTGTGTGTGTACATACTACATAGGTATGTTTGGCGATATAAAATGTTTTGACATTATGGGTTATGTTAATAGGGGTTTCACATAATACTTCAACTTATATTATATTGCTTTTTTGACATTAATAAACACTTAATTTTATATAAATATCCAAAAATTATTAACCTATAAATAGTTTGATTGGACAACAAAGTATTTGTGGTTTTTTTGTGCATGATATAATGCAGCATAATATAGCATATATGAGGCCATGAGAGCAATAGTGGCGTAACCCATAAAATTCACTCTAGAGCTACGAGAGATTTAAGAAACAGGGTTTCTTTAAACATTTTTTGTTTTTTCCCTTTGACATTTTTGATTAATCTAAAAACATGCAAAAGTTTAAAAAAAGACATATTTAGTAGGGCAAGCTTTTTTTTTATTTCAACATTATTTTGGAAAAAAAAGTGGGTTACGCCACTATTGCACTGATGGCCTCATATTTATAGAAATATGATTTTAACAATAAATTATTTAGTAATTAGAAACTTATAAACATAGATCGAAAATAAACACTCATCTAAATTTATAATTGGGTTCTCTCTGAGAGAAACCAATCCACAAACCCTGAAAGAGAGAGGATGGTTTTTTGACACAAACTAAAGTTACTCTTAACCAAATAGCTACGAACTCCACTCTAAAACCTGATAATTACTAAAAATGTGGTCAATATACATATGTACATATATTTGAAATTATATTTAATAGAATTTTGAACTTAAATTTTAATTTTTTTTTAATTAAATAAAACAGTAGGAAAGCTATTTTTTCAAAAAAAAAATTCATATATTTAAAACAATATTATGTACCAATTTATGTATCAATTTTCCTAAAAAATCAATGAGTATTTTTAATATCAGCACCGAAATGATACATTTCTCAATATTCTTGAATTGTTTTTGTACGAAAAATTCTAAATTTTGTCTCTTTCAGAATCATTTTAAGAACTAACTAAATTAAAATACTTTATTTGAGAAATATGTAGAATCAAAGAACGAATTTCTCACATCAAAAAAAGCTATAACATTACACTGTAGGTTTTGCCGTTCTTTCCCCTGCCATACTATTTTCACTTCTTCAAATTTTGGTTTTGAGGATTTTATCTGCGGAAAAAAGTCACCCAAAGCTATCAAATCCAAAAATGGATAGCATCTTTTTCGTACCAATGCGATAACCAATTCCTTTCAGAACATCCACCTATACATCAAGTGGAAGTAGAAGATCTCGTTGCAAGGACCCAGGATCTTCACTTATGATGGTTCCATTGCCAACAAAGAATAACTGAAAAGTCAAGGACTGTAACAAATAGCGAATTCCTACAGACGCTTCTCTGGACATGCATGCATATTTTAACTGGTAACTATATCCATGAATAAATACTCGTAGACTTACGGAACCTCTCGTTGCCTGAGTGCAACCCGTATTTTTTCTTTTCAAAATTAACTAATACATTATGCAAATCTCTTAAGAAATTCTGACATTTTCTATTCTGATTTGTATGCTCTGGAATGTGTTATTATTTCGTAGACGGCTTGATTTAACAGTAGGTGTCGCATTTTCGTTGTCCTCTACTGATTGGTCATTTGGTCACAGCATCAGATAAGTTTGGAGATGAGAACCCAGAAATGGTCATATAGGCCTAAAGTTACAGCGGACGAGTTATTAAAACTCAACTTTATCATTTTTTATAAAAAAAAACCATTCTTAAACATGACATTCAAACTGTAGAACCGAGTCCAACTGGCCTCGAGTCTAAAGTTGACACACAGGTTAGAAACAGCTGCTATTCATAAAGAATTTGGCAGTTCTGTTTAGTAAAAAACAGAAATCTACTTTAAGAGTACACTTAAAAATAAAATATAAATAAGAATAAATTGTGACTGGCCAGTGGCCGATTCTTCCGAAGATCTCCCCCTTTGATACGCACTACGATATGTAGTCTATCGAAGTAAGGCATGGAGAAAAAATGAAGGCGGAACAAGATAGCATACTTTAAGGCGCTTATAAAAATGCTGTGACTCCAAATGCATTTGATGAACAAGTACGACATCTGGACACGTAGCATCAGTGGTCTGAAGTGGTGTAGTGCGTAAGTGCACATGACTACAAAGACTGAGCAGATCTGATATGCGTGGGTTCGAATTCTACAAGTGTTCTTCAAATAAAATTGGATTAAAGCTCAGCACTACTAAGGAGTCTGATGATTGCCTGGCAAGCATGAAATAGCTATAACTCCGGCTCCGGCCAAAAATGAATTAATAGAAAATTAATTCATACAAAACAATTGGTGGTAGTGCCTTTAAGTTGTTGTTGTTGTTCACAAAAATTCAAATCTACTACAATTTTAGTAGTATTGCCCGTCAATCCATTGAATTTCAATACATTTTTTGACAGATAGAAAAAAACAACTTAGTCAAAGAGTCAACCGTTTTTAAGGATTTAGCTCCAGTTTATCTTCTGGACCCGGATCAAAATTGTCTATGAATAACATAAACTCCAGGTTAGCTTGGTAGATTCAAAGAAACAACTTGTCAGACGACTATGAATATGCCGCATTCAGTTTTATTTTATTTCAAATGTAAGAACTGGTGCTTTTATCTCCGGTCTCTCCTTCACAAGTCAAATCTTAAATGTTTGTCTATTCAAACATACTCTACTCGTATGTTTTCATAAAACCTTTTAAAAGTTTAAAAAGCCTTACGTCCTAAAATGACGTTTGTCCCACACAAAATACGGTAATTTAAAATCCTGTTAAATATTTTTGAAGCCGCACTTATATTTTTCTATCCACAACACTTTGGATGCGTTCGTTTTGAAGACAACTTATGTATAGTTCTCGGATTTGCGAATTTAGCGAAGTAGAATCAAGAAAACCCATTGTCTGTTTGATTCCATGAAATACAAAAAATAAATAATAGAAAATTCTTCTGAAAACATATTAGCAAACTAAACTATGAATAGTTCTAAAAATCCAATTAATTTCCACTTCAAATAACATCAATAAAAGAAAGACCAGAAAGAGCAAGACAATACATCCCCTCAATCAAGTGTTGTGTAATAAGCCAACTAATATCAATTGTTAAATTCCAAGGCGAACAAATTTCATAAAAGTACAAATAAAAAAGGAATATTTATCACTATCAACAAAAAAAAAGATTTGGTATAACAATTGAATGCCAAGTTGGCAAGACAAATAAAAAGACCAAAACCTAACAATATACATTTACACAAATTATTTCGATGCACTTTTGTTTGCAGATGTCAAGATTCTCAGATTAAGGTTATACCGAAACAATGTTCTTCGACACTTGACTTGCAGTCTTTGTGTGTGCATACATCACCTCAAAATTTAGGACCACAAAATTCTCAGGTAGGTGTATTTACACTAACACCCTTTGGCATCCTCTGCAGCCTCCTCGTAATACGAGACACCTGCACAGAAGTAGCACCCTAAGATAATGGTATAGGAATTAAATTCACCTAACCGTATAAGGATGCTTCAGTTTTTGCTCCTTTGTTACACTCCCTTTAGATTCCATCATAATATGGTTTCCTCAAGCGTTCGATGATGCAATATAGCAGCACTTAAATCACACTTCAAATACTGATGATCACAAAAAAAAAAAACGATACAACATTTTTAATGGTTCTGAATTTTTCGTTGTCTGTCTGGTTGGTAGGATGACTTATCCTTTAAAGGGACACAACACAACATACAACGAACATCAAGCGAACAGAACACCGAATTGACATTTTATCAAGAGAGAAAAAAAACTCCCCGGATTAGAGCGATATGCCGCTGCTGGTTATTGATGCGTAAGAGAAATGCAACTCAGGTGATCGTGATTCGATCACTTCTTTGATGTGATGACCAAGGAATAACCCTGCAACGATGTCGATCATCTGGAAAGTGAAAAAGGATCATGTTACGAATATATCAGCCAGGGGATTAGTAGCAACATTTTTTTTATTGTTGTTGTTGTTCCTGATTGTAAGAAGAACGAGAATATTGGAAGAAGGAATACAAAATGCATTTTAATTTTTAAATTGCAGGTTATAAGACATGGATAGATTGCTAATGGACGAGATGGATCATGAAGGTATTGGATAAGTCGACAATTGGCCTTGGGAAATATAAATAAGATAAATGGATTGATAAATGAGAGTGTTATTAGGGATTTAATGTTCAGTTTAGGAACCAATACTTTCTTTATCAATGCTTTGTAGCACAGGTTTTTTTTTAAATTTAATTGCAATCATCAGCTCAAATTAATATTCTTCAGCAAATTCAATGTCAATCCGCTGCCTTTTGAGAAACATGTTTCTGTCCATATCTGGAAGCCAGATCCAGTATGATCTGGCAATTCTATTAAAAGAGTTGAATTATGGTTTAAGGTAGAACTATAATCGTCGAACGTCAGCTGAAGTGGTCATAAGAAACGAAGCGAATACGAGGAATTTATATAACGCACCCATTATTGCGATTAGGTGGCTTTCGTTAGGCTTCGTTAACTTTCGCTATCGATAGCAAGAGCGCTCATCGACCGCTCCTGCGAAAGAGAATTGAGAGATAGATACAAAAATGAAAATGGTGGAAGCATATAATATGGCTGACTTCTCCATTTGAGTGTTCGGAAAGCTAATTTTCGTCCGGTTTTGACATTAGCTTCCTACCACGTTCGACGATTATAGTTCTACCTTTAAACTTTTAAAGGGGATGTTTTTTTTTGTCAATTTAATAGGTTTCAAATACTCGGAATCTACTGAAGCTACTATTGACATAGCAGACATTTTCGTAGAATCTAAATATCGCTGCAGCAACTATTCTTTATCCAAGTTACCAAGAGGGTCGTTTCGATTCTGATATATCGCTTGAAAAGATTGGCTGAAACCGATTGTGAATCTTGGATGAGTTATAGAATTCGAGTACATGCTGATTTCTCATAGCTCACCCTACAATTCCAGGATTCTATTTGTGGCGTAATCAAAGGATTTCGGTTTATGCAACTTTAACTTGGCCATTTGCTTTTATTTTTTTCCATTCCTGGTATTGCCGAAAATACGGTCAATCGCGCCACCCTTTCATTTTATAGTTGAAGAGCGATATAAGTTCAACACCAGTTGCCAGTTTTAAAGTACAATCCAATAATTTAATATAAAATGCAATAATCTGTTATTGCATTTGATAAACAAAGAATCTTGAATTGGGGTGGGCAATCAAGGGGTTCTAGCTGGCAGCTTAGCGCAGTAAATTGTTTAATGGCTTCTATTAGTCTTGGTTTGAGTCCTGGTGACGATAAAAAAGATTTCAATTAATGAAAATAAAATAAAGTCTAAGCACCACATAATAATGAATTTGATGATCGAAACCTGTAACTTTCGTCTTTGTGGTAGCAAAATTCAAACATTCAATTTTAAATTTTTTCAATTTTCCACTTTTGACGGCCTTTAGATTTCCAGCTCCATTTCAACTGCCATATAATTCAGTCTCAGTCCGTTTAGTCTAGTTTGAAATTTAAATTCAAATTTCTTCATTGCAGTTCATAACCTGGAAAAATCTCCTTACTTCAGTTGGAAGTTATTTAATTCTATGAGTTTTTGTTAGTTTCTTGAGTTCTAAAGCTTAATTGGAGAATTTTTCGAACGGTGCTACTTTCTTATATCCTCAAATAAAAAACTTCCCTAATTATGTGCATGCAATATCATTAATTTGCAGCCCCCAAACCACTATTAATTTCCAAGCTGAAAGTCCCACTTATAGGCAAAATACCTGCCTGAATAACAAAGAAACATGCGGGAGTATTTCAAACCAAGAAGAAAACATCGAATAACCTTCTCATGGGCATGGATTTAACTGATGTGTGCACTGTGGATATGGAGTCTCTTGAGGGTTCAGGGCCCACGGGGAGTCTTTTCTGTTTTTAGTTTCAATTTATTCGATTCTATATCCTGAGAACAACTTAAGGCGAGACGGTTAGAGGAGTGATAGTGTTCTCCTTTAGTTTAGACTTTAGAAATGTAGAGCTCTCTGATTCAAGGGCAATTACTATTTCTACCCCGAGGAGCGACGACGGACGACCAACAACACCGCCGCCAACCAACCAACCAACGACGATTCGGTAAATCGTGGGTTGAAAATTAATTGGGAATTTTACTCAAATTACAGGTTCTCGCGTCCAAGTTAAACTGATGATTGTGTTATTTTCTGATGTGCATAGTAAATCCTCAGGACGCTTTAAGAGCTCTCTGTATACCTCATTAGGATGAAATGAAGTGAAAAGAAAAATAAAATCCTTTTTTTTTCAAAAAAAAAACTATAACGGTATTCAGTTAACCATCAAATCTAAAATCATAACGTGTAAGAATTCGGTGATGATAAAAAGTGTAGATTAAGAGATTCTTGGAAAAAGATCAACAAAAGAGAAAAGGATTATTATAGGTAAATGGAAGGAGTGACCCAATTTGAGGGAGTTAACTTCATATATTTCAAGTCAGGTGGTAACGTTTAATATGCCGAAGTTATGAAACAAAAAAAAATTCATTGGGTTGGTGGTAAACTTTTTTGTTAAGCAGCTGAAGATGGAGAGGATGGTAAGTACATTTCTCAATCTGATGCATTCTAAATTTCGTTACAGCTATTTTTTCAAATACTTATTCTATTGTTTAAATCGAAACGAAAATCGGGTTTTACAAAAAACACACCGAAAAAAATTCATCAAAATCGTTTGAGCAGCTTTCGAGATGGATATGTCTGGAAACCGTTTATCGTTATTTTTGGAAGTAAGAACAAATTTTAAAAAAATGTAGCCACCATGGAATTAAATAAAAAATCTTAACTTCCAAGTTTGGTTCAGACAGAATTGGGGGGCGTGCTTTTTTCGCTTTCTCTATCATGAATGAATGAAAGTTGTGATTAATATATTAAGCGAAAAGTGAGTGAGTACATTTTCAATTTCGCTCATAGAACAACTTACTCCAACTCTTCGGGGGTTCGCCGGGTTGACCTCAGAAAACGGCGAAAACCTTCCCAGTTTTGGATTATTCCATTTTCATACCCAAGACCAACTAAATGCAGGTGTCGTTACATTTGTTTGATCCAGAAGTTTTCTGCTAGTGAAGGCGTTTCTCGCATTTTCTTACGAAATACTGCAATGCTTTTCAAGTATTTTTGAATTTTTTAAAATGATTTCAATACTTTTCAAGTATTTTTGAATTCTTTTAAAATGATTGCAGTCTATCAAAAATTAAATACTAATAATTTTATATATAATATTTATATTACTAAATATTTTACATATGCTTTGAGGAACTACTCGGAAATAAAGAATTAAAATTATTTTAAACACAAAATGTTGAATAAAAAAATGATCCACGATGTGCCATATGCGTTCTACAACTACCTCAAGTGGTCCACATTGGAAAAGCAAATAAAAAAGTTTTTCCATTTATTTTCACCTGAATTAGATAGGTTCTTGTATTTTTTGCCATAGCCCATAACTTTCCCGGTTTCGTCAAATTAAAACAGTTTTAGTATCATGTCGCTAGTCGCCGAGATTCTCAAAAAAAGATTGGTTTCAAAAATGCGGTCGAGACCGACTCTTTTTTTATGCCATGCATAATTATGTTTGAAAACCAACATGCCGTAATCACAATGCCTGGTGGTGGCTAAAAATCGCTAGTTAAAATTACTTTCGGTCTACTTTGAAAACAAGTAACCCTTTAACGTATTTTAAGTTAAAATATTTTAAATGTGATTGCTATACTTTCACGCAACTGACATCTTAAACATCCTTAAAATTGAGATTAATCATGCGTAATGTAGGAAATTACATGACATCCATTTCGGTATACCAAAAACATAAGAAATTCAATACCTAAAAAGACAAGCCGCCATAACATCTTGGTTGCTTCTGTCCACAATGTGTGCTCAAAAAAGGCAATATCACCATAGTTTAATAATAGAATAGAAAGCGTTAAAGTACAAATTAAAGGATTACTACATACATACATATGTACATACCTAAGTGTTCAACTTCATCCATCTCTCCCAGTGTGATCTCAATTAGTTCACACCAAAAAAACAAGCCACATGACTCAGAAAGATGTGCCGATGCGACGCGCTGCACCACTGCGATACGCTGTGAACCATTGAAATGAAATACAACATGTTTAAGGAACAGGAAAACAATGTGTGACAATAGCGTGACTATTGCATTTGCAATTTCTGGAGAAAAAAAAAATCCAGAACCACCATCAGAAATTGAAATGGAAACATTCACACATGGCTAACAGATTTTCATATTATTGTATGCTGAGATCGAGAAAACGACCTTGACTGATATCGTCAGCATCATCAACTCTGATTTTCACAGATTTTTCAAGCTAAACAAAAAAATAGTTTTCTTTATTAAAGGAAAATACATTCGGGCACAGATTTTAGCATGGAGTTTAGATCAACCAGATGTGTAATTTGCTGCTTAGTCATACGGACCACCAGGGCAGGCTATCGTAGAAGATAAAAATTTTCCGTCTTTATATTGAGAAATAGATCATGGGATCCACGTGAGGCTCGAACTGGGACAATCATTGAAAGTTCGGAGAAATTTTAGGCCATTTCACTTTTACAAAAACGTTAACTTAATAAAATACCTTCGCATAAGTTAAATTATTAGTATAGCTATAAAATCCCGCAAAAATAATCACTTAAAATTTTACTTAAACATAAGTTATGAGTCTATTATTAAATATTTATACCAGCTCTCATAATGTGATAAATAAATTTATTGACAAATGATTTCGCCGCCCTTCAATGGACATCAATAGGAAGCTCCACTGCAAGTCCTCCATGGCGAATCGTTTTATGATTATGACCCAAAATAAGAGACCCACCGATTCCAGTGGCCGTGCATTTTAAACTCCAGATACTCTTCAGCTGGAAAAAGTCATCAAGCACTCAGCTCATTTGCTCATTAATTTGGATTATTGACGACTTACTAAACGCTGGCCGACACCTTTTTTTCGTTCATCCTTCTGCATTTTGTGAAAAGAAGAAGAAAAAAAAAACGAAAATGCGGTAAACCATGACTTTGGACGCACGGACAACCGACAGTATACTTCTTGATGCACGCGGATATCAACGACAGGTGCCGCCTGCTGATGAAATTGGCCCACTCTTTTTTTTTTTCAATAATGATTTCTGGTGTCTCCCTGATGACTGTGGGACACTGACTCTTGCTTGGGCTCATATAGCCGCTTCATAAAATAACACGCCTATTAAGTAACCCAATTGCAGGCTTCTTTGTATATATAATTAAGCACTCTTCGGTTGGGCCTGATGTAGTTTCAACTTGGCGGGACTAAAATTAAAACGCATTGCGTTCATTAAACACACTGAATGCGGCTGATGATGGTTGTGGTGGTTTTTGACGCGCCCGGCCCTTTTTTGTGTGTTGGGATTGGGACAGTTGTGTCCAGTATTTTTTTTTTTTTTTTTGAGTTGACTCTGAAAAAACGGGCAGATTGGTTGTGACGATAGCGGGCATCTATATATAGAGATCTGCACATGTCCAACTGTCTGCACAGGTCATGCAAATTTTTGTGGTCTTCTTCCTCATTCTTGGGCGGTTTTTTTTTTATTAATTTTGTTTGCTTTTTTTGTTTGTTTCAGGACAGCCAGGCATATGTCAGTTTTTATATGGCACTCAGAACTGGCGCGTAACAATATTTTTTCAAAATGGGGGGCTTATGTGGTGAAAGGGAAAGGGAATTTGAGTTAATGAGTTAAGACCTTAAGGGCACATAAGATTTTAATTGAACATAAAATCCCAGCTCGCGACAAGAAGACATTTTTGCTTCCTTTTTCAAAGACTAATGTCAATTTACATGATATTGAAGTTACATATTCTTCTGAATGTTCTTTCAAAAAAGTGTTCTGTCAAAAGTGACGTGATGCACGTCTGTGGGTCAAAGATGGTATTTTTGACATGAAGACTTTCTCAAATTTTCTTGCTTTTTTTCGATTACACTTTGTCAGTTTTGCTGTCATGCAAAACATCTTCATTTGGGCAGTCGCAGATTTACTCTCATTCTCACGCCATCTTGGAAAAAAATTAAGCTGTTTACAAGCTATCAATAATAAGTAATGAAATATCGCGGATGCGTCATCTCTATCTGGGCTTATGTGAAGGCTCTAGAAATTTGTGGGCTTAGCGAAACCCCAATGAGATGTGTTTTTGATGCATTTTATTTGTAAGCCTAGGAGCCATGTTTTTTAACAACTCATTGGGACTTTTAGAAAACACGCTCAACGCCCAATTATGAAATACATGATAGAAGTAAACTCAGAATTTTTTTTATAAAAAGAAATTATTGTTTTTTTTTCAAGCCCCGGAAATTGGGCGAAAAAACTAACTCTGGAACAAAGTTGCCGCCATCAAAAAAGAAAACTTTTGTTTCCATGCTAACTATCGATAACATGTATGAAAATATCGCTTATAGCTCATTACCCTACGTGTTTAAGTTAAACCCCGAAAATCCTCTGTGAGTAGCTCAATCAAAATTCCTGGAGAATTTTTTTTTGCGATTGTCTCAGACTTTAGAAAAAGAAAACATGGCTATTGTAATGTAGCATAGAATTGACATTTTTTGTTCTTCAACATTCCCCTCCCACCAATTTTTTTTGTGACTGGCTTATCTCAGGAGTGTCAGTAAAAAATTAACTCACATTAAACATTTCTTGCTCTTTTTATCGCATTGAACCATCATAGTACCTTCAACAGGGACGAAGGACTTTTTTTTTCCTCAGTAACCAAAAGAATTGATGCTCCAAGCTGAAGTAAGTTTGGATCTGTGCGTATGAGCTGATATGCGTACTCAACTACAGAATTGAGCCACCACGATGACGGTGAAACGTTCGAGACAGCCTGTCGATTGTTCAGAGAAATTGTTTAATGATTGCTTTGCGGTCACGTCTTTCAGGTGCCTGTTGGGTAATTTTAATTTTACTTGTGTCAACCGACCCCCACCGACAAAATAAAGGTGTCGTCCCTTAGCTTCTTTTTTCATTCAATTCCAAACTTGAGTTGTGGCATGAGGATGAGGAGTCAAGTAACTCAGTTACCTGATGTAGCCAACACAGATGATTGGGAGGGAAACATAACGAAGTTTTGATATTTTTTATAATGCAGCCGGGCTTTGGACGGACGACGGTGGCGCAGCGACGAACTGCCAGCCAGCGGCAAATTGTTTATTGTTCAATTGCATTGTAATTTCTCACCGAAAAGAGTCTTTAAGTGAGATGGCAATTCATTTGAATTTATGACCTCCAATTGAATAGCGGTTGTTGGTGAATAAATCATCTTTGTGATGCGATGGAAGTGAAGTGCAATTGCACATGCTTGCGCGATGTTAATCTCAGAGCAATTCAACACCGTCAATGGAAAAATATATATTTATAAATTCGTCAACAGCACCAAACGCCAATGCGGATAATTGGAAGCGTTTTAGTGGATGACATCTGGTTATCAGCCGTTGAAAGTTCACTTCATGCATGTAGATACATAAAGAGTGCGAGGATGAAAATTTATGATAGTTTATATGGGTTTTGGGATTCTTTTTGGACAAGAATGTGTTTTTGTACTTATTGTGCACCATCGTCTCGGAAACTCACAGAACATCTGTTTCTTTGATTCCTTCGGCGGAATTCTGTGCCAGTGTGACATTCACATTTGGAAGAAAAAAAATCTGTTGAACAGATTGCATGTTTTTTTTTGCAAAAAAAAATTCAATATTGAGTGTTTTCGGAAGCCACCCAGAGGAGTTCTGAGAATTATAAGGGACTTTCATGGTAATCGTAGTGTTTAATGTGAGAAAAAAAAAGTCTCAAGGTTTCTTTCTTTGCATTGAGTTCCTTAACTGCTGGGAGTTTGTTCTGTTGTGACATATCATTTGGATAATCATTTTGTCATGGCGCGTCAACAAGATTTCAGAGCATCATTTTTGAATCAGTTCAGTAGGTACTTTAACTTTGAAGATGTTAGGCTGAGTTTTGATATGAAAAATGAGAGGCACATTCAAAAGATCCTGAAGTGCAATCCGATTAAATTAAGTAAACAATATTTTACACAAGTATGTTACTGTAGGCTAAGTCTAATGAAATGTACTTTTAGATTTGCAAAATCCTCTGAAGTTACTCGTAAGGAACAGTCCCTTCGGTCTGGCAAAACAAAACAGACAGGTATACCACCGATCTATTAAACTCATCTATCAGACGTTGGATGAAGGATGGAGGCAACACGCTCCTAAGAGCCTCGTGGAGAAACTTACCCATTGGGGTAGAAAAGAGATCAGCCCTTAAATGAAAATTGTGAGTTACTCTCCTCCATTTAGTGATTATGTGCCGGCGGACACCTTTCAATAACTGAACCATGCACCCTCAGACATTTTTTTCTGGGTATCGCTTGCTAAAAAATTCAAGACCGAAAACTACTTGAAAATGCAGTATATCCCGCGTCCATACACCGGTTTTTGTCTCTTCTGCGGTGTACACCAACGCATACACCAACCACCGATTTATCAAACACGTCCACCAGACTTTGAATAGAGCAACAGGATTTAATGGATCTGATGTAGGGATGATTTAGCCTGTTTAGGTTAGGGAAACAAAAAGAAAAAAATGCCACGTTAACCTCTATTCACCCAGACGCTTCTCGATTCTACGACATTAATGTAACCTCCGGGTCTATTAGGGGCTATAGCAGAGGATTTACTTAAGCTTTAAATTCCTAGAGTATCACAATGAATCTAAGTGTGAAGGAAGAAGATTATCATCTGTTACCCCATAAACCTAAGCTCTCAGAATTCACTCCGGTCCATTAGAAATGCGCTGTTAAACTATGATAAACTTCCAGTTATTCAGCTCTAGCGAGGTCTCCGATTTCATACGAATAGGAATTTTGCTTCGAGGTATTTTTTCGGACAGCTGTTGGGAAGATTTTTCTGACATTTTGACAGCTTTAAAATAAATTTCTTCCGATATTCTGCGACAGAAATTGTTCGAGTAGTTTGTCTCCGATTTGTTTTTGTTTTTTTTTACTGCTCTTTTCCGATGACGTACACCTCGAACGTAATTTGACCCACCGACGGAGTATGCGCTTCGAAAAGTTTTCCGCTCTGACGGACACCTCCCTAGAGCAGATTGAGTTCTTAAGAATCCCAGAGAAACCTACCTGCTTTGACAAAAAAAAATCCAAGACACCCTTCCTACGGATCAAAAATACTACATAATATAAGAAAAGAAAAGACCCGGACAAAATAGCAAACTGCCCTTGTCAATGAAACTTCGAGAGCACAACAACTGATAAAAACCAGAAACTGCCTTAGATATAAATCCTGAATTTATCCAGGAAGCATTTTGCCTCGGAAAACATTTACCTACATCTAACGAAAAAAAAACTTTTTCCCAAAAAGTCGAAACTTTAAGGCTAAACTATCAAAGATTATCGAAATCAATTTATCAAAATTCAAAAAAAATGGAGGTATTCGAATTGATTGATTGATACCCCAACTTATTTTCTCTATGTAAGGACGCTCTACCTTTATGTGTGTGATATTGTTGGATTGCCACTTTCAGTTTTTCCTTCTTATTTTAAAGAAATACAAAAGAATAAATAACCTTTAATTACTTACCATTCCAAAAATGATCTCAGTTTGTCACGATTTCCAACCACATCTATTTGGATTGAAACATTTACAAAAACCACAGAAATAAACCAAAAATTTGGAGAAAGGATTAGTTTTACCACCAATAGATTTTCGTAGAAATCTCATCAATTTTTCTTAAGGGGTGATCAGTTTTTCCAAAAATAAATACTCTTCTTAACACTTTCGATTGTCGCAACCATCATTTTTGATTAAGAAGACTTCTTTTCAATGCATTGGGCTTGTTGGGCATCACCTCCATGTCGATCATTAACCTTTGTGTCTCAACTTAAGAAAATCAAATATTTTAATTCATGCCCAAAATGTGTATCTGAAATCTAAGGATAAAATGAAGACCAATAACAACAACAAAAAATAGTTTGAATCTAAAATGTTCCCGCCAAAGATCACACTTAACAATTTCTTAGCTTGCGGCATACAGGAGCCCATTATAGCTGCCATCATCATCGTCGTCGTTGCTGTGTTTGCCGCACAAAAATCAGGCATCAGTCTCACCATCAGCAGCATCAACATCTGAGAAAATGCACAGAAGCATGAAACTCTCGTCTCGGTTGATCTTTTTCTTTTTGTCAGATGGTTACGGGCAGCCGCAGCGACACAGTGCGGTGGTGGTGGGATCGAATACCTTTACGAGTATATGGCTGGGTTGGGCGTAGAACAAGATTCTACCCCCAGGATGAAAGTGGTTGGCAACTAAAAGTATCCCAGGCGTGGGAAATTGCTCCCGGAATGCGCACACGAAAACCAGCAAATGCTGTTCTCCACATTGCGTGCTAAGCCTAAGTCGAAGCCCAAACACAAAGGATGACTTTATAATGCAGACTTAAAATGAAAATTTTAAGTCTCCCTTTACTTTTTGAGGGTCAAATTCGATTGCTATCGATAAAGACAAACATCTAATTCAAGCAAATTCCGACAGATTACCAGTTGACGATCAATGCCAGGCTCCAGCTATAGTTGAAACTGAAGTCCGTTTTAAAGTACAATCCTGCAGGCTGTCACGATGACGTTGATGATGATTAGAGCTGTTGCTGCATGGAAGTTTTGCAAGCATCGACCGATATGCGGGGGATTGTGTTTGTGATTCGATGCGATCGATTGCCTAAAAATTAAAATGAATTAGTTTGATGTATCTCTCCCTCTTCCCATCAGACACATCAGCATTAACAGGCCTAGTCAGAATCCGAACAACAAAGAGAAGAAGCTATTGCTTCAACAATCAACAAAATGAGTGTACGATGCTATGGCAATTAAGTCACAGATTTCATGTTTGACGGATCCAAAGAAGAGCTTTGGCTCTGATGCATTTTTTGGCCCTTCTGTAAGTTTTGCATACTTTCATGTATCATGGGGGAGCATTTGCGTTGCGAGACTTGAGACATTCTATGCCTACGGGGACGTTTTTCTCTTTGCAAAATGCAGTGGCGGCTGGTCGATTGATTGTGGGAATCATCGGAATGTTTTTTAAAAGAGAGCCTTCATTATATTAGCGTGTAGACAATGAAATCAAATTTAGAGGTCTTTGTTTTGTATTTTGTTAGTTAGAAGTGAGAGGGTGAACTTAAATTTGATTTCGAAAATCGTTTAGTGCGGTTACAATGTTGTATATACAATTGTGGAAATAACCAACTCGGGGGCAAAAAATGTATAAGTCAATTTTTGATTAATTTCAATAATTGTGTGTTTTTTAACCCCAAAACTTTATGTTTATGAAACAATAGCGGCACCTTCACACTCACAGCAATCGGGGAAATGAAACTCAGATCGACTATAATTTAGTGACCAATTTCATAAAGCGTTAATTGAAAGATTGCAATGATTTTGAGAGAAGCGATCGATCAGCTATACCGTTTTCTGTTGACTGAATTTTGAAAGATAAGCAAACAGATATGGGTTTCTTGGGCAGTCAAATGAAACAATGGGGCATATTCATAGTCAAATTTTAGAACCGAGTCCAACTGGCCTCGAGTCTAAAGTTAACACACAGGTTAGAAACAGCTGCTATTCATAGAGAATTTTGCAGCTCTGTTTAGTAAAAAACAGAAATCTACTACAATTTTAGTAGTATTGCCCGTCAATCCATTGAAATCCAATACATTTTTTGACAGATAGAAAAAAACAACTTAGTCAAAGAGTCAGCCGTTTTTAAAGTTGACCTCCAGTTTATCTTTTGGACCGGGGTCCAAATTGTCTATGAATAACATAAACTCCAGGTTAGCTTAGAAGAGAAAAAGAAACAACTTGTCAGACGACTATGAATATGCCCCAATATGTCATCTGTGTCAAACCATCAAATGCAGAGCGCTGAGTAGAGTACGAATTATGTAGGACTCTCTGCAACGCACTTACCTGCAGAAAGCGAAAGGGCTGCGAAAGAACACTGCCAATCTGACAAAAAAATATGGTGGTGTAGAAAAACGGCTTTCAAAGCTTGGTCCAGAGATTCTTCAGTGATGGTACATATAGATAAAAATGTCTTCACATACGGATTTTCAGTAAAAACAAAAAAACCCGGTTTTCAAAATAAAATGTGGGTAGTTTTAGAATTGAAGTACTTCTCACACACAATGCAGCTAATTTTAAAAGAGTCCAAATAGAATTATAATGGACGGAAGATCACTGCAGTGATCGGACAAAAACAAAACGAGGAAACTGTATAATGCACCCGTTCATGATATCAGCTTCTTGGTCTTGGGACAGTTGCAATTTCACGCATATGAAATTTGTTGTCATTTTTGTGTCAATTTTTTTTTTTTGCATATACAAAGCTTCGTTTTTCAATAACCGATTAGTTATGGACTTGAATAAACTAAAAATTCTCTGTCATTGGGTTAAAATAATTTCCTTTGGATGAGCTAATGACGGCGGATTTTTTGAGTTTTGTATTTTTTAGACTTATTAACTTCGTTAGTTTTTTTTTCGTAAATCCATATTTTCTTTTTTACCAATTCATAATTTTTCGCTACTGCACCAAAAATTTTTCTATCTTATACAACACGACTGCAAAATATAAAATATAAATCCAAAAAACAAAACCATTTCCAACACTGTTTAAAAAAAAATTAAAACAAGACATTTTTTTCTGAAAGACAAATGGTTGGTTACTGCCTCTGATATTTCCTCAATTCCTCATGTTCGTCTTCATCTCAAGCACAAAATACCAATTTGAAAAGTAATTATGTGTTAAATAAATTAATTATGCCACTCAGACGAAAAATTAATAGCCCGAATCAACCTTTGAGATTCCATAAATTTCACCCAGGGGTGACATTTTATTTTCGGCAGTATGTTTAGTCATTGCCATCACTGGCACAACACACCTTATTATTAACAACCACAAAAACCTACCTTCAAATCAGTCCTCATCATTATTTTAGGATTTTATAAAACAAAATCGGGGCTACACAAAATGCGACACGAAACAACTAAAAAGTCAGGAAAGAAAAGTTTTGCTGTCGACAAGATTGAAGATATGATGGTGTCCCATAAATTTATTTCTATGGCTTAAGCTTTTTCCAAAGTGTGTGCGTTTAAAAATTTAAAAATACTCATAAAGTTTGTGCCGGGAGACAGATTTGTCAAATAACTATGCGGCAACATCCTAACAACAAGCATCCGGGCATCCGCCTGGGGATATCAAGAATTATGCCATTCTATCTTCCAATCGTTTTGTTCTCCGGAATCTGTCGACATGGAACTATTAAAAACCTAACATACGACACATTTAGTTTTAATTGGAGGTGAAAACCAAGCAATTCAAAAACTTCAACTTCCAACCTCAAAGTTCTAAACTATCAATATATGAATTTCGAACACCAGCTGTTCATGATGACGACAACGCGACGACCGAAGGCAGGAGTGGGCGTGTATAAGACAGCTAAAATAGATTGAATCTGGTTGAACAAGAATATTTTTAGAAATTATTTTTAGATGCACATTTTTGAGCGATGAATTGTGAAGATTATTAAAAATGCTTTGTATCAAAAAATATATATATCTACATACGAGTATGTCCAAAGTCAGTGAAAGGTGTGCGCTTTTATTTTGCTTCACCCGAGCGATCATTATGTTTATTTTATTTTTGTGTTTATTCTTAATTGTTTATGTGCCGCAGAATATGGTTTTGATTGTTTGTTAAAATAAATAAATACTTTTATTAATTTTGTCAGATTTGTTTGAGATTATCTTTTTTTATATTTGAATGATATATATTTGCATTTGAAATATGTGTTTATTTTTGTATTTGAACTCATATATTGGTGGAGCACTATGAAATCCCGCAAATAGAAATCTTGCATCTTTTTAAATCTCGAAAATCGAAATTTCACTGTTACGAAAACCCGCTTTTACTAATAGTTACGTTTTTCTAAATCCCGGGGAATTGACGAAAAAAACAATGTCTGGGTTTAAGAACGCCATGACAGATGAAAAATATGATATTTGAAAGCGAGGTTTCTTAGCTATCCCCCTTTAGTGATAAGTGATCATGTAAAGAAAAGTGCATAGCGAAGAAGTAATGGAAAAGATAACTGGATATCAAAATGGAGTTTTTTTTAAATATTTTCGCAACTTAGGAATTAGTTGCGTTTTTTTAAACCCCAATGGGCTTTTCAAAAAACGCTGCCTGGCCATTCATAAAAAAATCGAGCTTCCATACAAATTATCGATAACAGGTGCGAAAATATCGCTGGCTATCTGGAAATGAACCCATTCAGCGATCGAAAAGTGGATAATTTGTCTTTAATTAGGCTTAAGAAATGAGATTTTGTCGTTCTATTTTTTATATTTTTTCTCTCCTTGACACAAGTAAAAATAAAGTCGAATATCCAAGGCTCTCTCCGAAACCGAAATACGAGTAGTTTATTTTTTCTCTGATTTTTACAACAAAAAACGAAGAGCAAATAAAAACACACGCGTAGCGCCATATTAAAATATTAGAAAGTAACAGATTTTAGTTTTAACTTTTATAACAATGAGCACCTTTTGAACCTTAAAGAAATGCGAATATACCAACAAGGGTTTCCCTCAATCTTCTGAAGTCAGGTACATGTACAGATACACCTGAAATTCCCATCTATCACTTACCGCATAGCCTTTACCTGCGAACAAGCAATGCACAAATCAACAAAAACAATACATACCGGAATAAAAAGGACAAAAGAGCAATATGTAATTGCAAATTGAACAAGTGCTATATACAAAAATAATTTTATATAGGTTTATGTATTCGAAAGAAATGATTCGAATGTCTGGCCAAGAAACTTCCTGGCGCCAATCTCACAGTAGGTGGTGGCAGTGCTAATGGGATATGGCGATACGACCAGGCATAACGTTCTTGTTCTTGAAAAGTTTGCCTTTTGAACACAAAAGATTGTCATACATTTTTATAGTTATGGGATTGGAAGAAGGTATAGCACAAGAACAGAAACAACGTATAAAAGTATCATAATATAATTGCAACAAAACAAAAAGAGAAAGGAAGCAACCCAAAAAAGGGACTAGCAATAGCAAGGAGTAATAAATCAAATATTTTGCGACGATATTTTTTTGTCTTTTGTTTGGACTTAAGAAAGTCAGAGGATTATTTTGTGAAGATTTTCCGACTTATGGTATTAGTTAATATAACATTTGTGCGTTTGTAATGGCATCCTGTTCAAGGCTGTTAACAAAAGGATAACATAAATAGCTTGTGGTTGTAGGGAGGTGGAGTTGTGTGTCAATTGTGAATTCAAGCGTATTTATGCTAAGTTAGCGCCAGAGGAGAGGATATTATTTGTGAGACGTCGCGTCGGTAAAAAGGGACAAAATTTTATAATTGAGAGCTTAAGACAAAGTAATGTCACAGGCAGGTGGTGAAGAATTGAAAAGATTGCTCTTGTTGAGATTTTGTGTTAATTGCTAAACATTTTCCACAGTAAGTATACCTACGTCAGTCTCACAAATACCTATTGGGTCAGAAAAATTTTCCTAAAACGGGACTAATAGGAAAGCGGAAAGCACTGAAATATTTTTTCGCTGCTTATGCGAAATGAAAAATCTCATACAAAAACGATCTGACGAAATCATAAACGAAAAATGTCCTACGCAGTTTAAGCTAAACTTAATCTTATCTCTAAATATAATTGCTAAATCCTAGTACTTTGATCGAGCTTAATTTAATATTTTATACAAATTTCCTCCAAAAATAAATGTTCCATGAGATATTTAGACTGGGAGTATGCAATTTCGTACATAATTTTTTTCAAAAAGTCTCCAAACTATATTTAGCGCGCGAAATGATGTAAAGCTATTTGATCACAGTTAAATTTTGACATTTGAGTACAGTTCGAAACAAATTGAAATTGTAGAGATTAAAAAGAAAAAATCAAAGGGTTTGTTTTTTTTTTTAAAGCCTCAAGAGCATGTTAAAAAAACCACCGCGTTGCCCAGAAATTTCTCGTCACATCGCCCTGATAAATATGAGGCACTAGCGACACATTTTCATAGTTGTTATCGATAGTTTGTATGGATTTCAAGATGGTATCGTTCAGCCCAGCGGTGAAACATTGAGACTAAAAAACACACGCCTAAAATTTCCCTATATCCATTGTATATAAAACTTATAGTACTATCATCACGATGGTTTTTGTGTTGTGGGGTGTGGTCGTCTGAGGGCGCACTTGTATATACACAGAAACAGCAACCAGAAAATTAGTAAGGGGTGTGTTAGCTAGGTGGCCGACGTGTGGAACGTGTTCATGAGAGTACTATGCAAATTTATATACAATGCCTATATCTAAGTTGCGGAACGAAAAATCCAAAAGAACATGATGAAAATTTAGTATGCAGTTCAACCTAAACTTAATTATATTTCTACAATTTGTGTATCTAAAATCGTTAGCTAAAGCAGATCGCGCAACAATCTATCCTTTATACAAATTTAATCCAAGGATCAATTTTATCTATGATTCTTAGTCTGGCAGTAATTTTTCAAAAAGTCTCAAGTCTAGTGAGTGTTCGAAACAATAGTTATAAGACCGGGTGAAGTGACGAATAAAACTATCTCAAGACTAGGGATGCCATAACAAAAGAAAAAAATAGTTGGGTTTTGAAAACAGTGAATTTCCATACAAACTATCGATAGCAAGTATTAGAATATCGCTGGTTGCCCATCTCTATCCTTGCTTAATTCTCTGGGTGGATAAATTGTTGTTGTTGACAAGCTGATTTTTTTTTGAATATGTCCTTGGAGTGTAGAAAAAAAACGACCAAATTATAAAATATATTATCACTGAAAAATCTAAGCATTTGTGTATGCTTCAAAGGAAATCAAAACGTAAAAGATAAAACGCATTTCTTTCTGTGATTTTTTTTCGTTCTTAAAAATGTGTCCTGTTTGTTTTAGAAATTATTTCGGTTTTCATTTTGTGGCGACCAACGATAGTTGGAAAACAGAAAGAAACGAAAAGATGGCCTGGGCAATAAAAGTGAGTGGAGACTTTTTGAATTTCTTCCATGGAACTTTTAACTGTCACCTCTGACAAAACACAAATAAAGGACATACATATTTTTGATAAAGTGTGTGTTGCTCGTTGTATCATGTGCACAGTGTCACAATATAATAAAATAGTCTTGGAAGCATCAACGAGAGCAAGGCGCCAGCGTTCATGGAATGAGAAGGAATTGCATATACAATACGTATACGTATGTACCTAGAAATAACAATTAACAATGAACCGGATGACATGTATCAATTAGTTCCAAGAGACTCATCCACATAAGATATAGAGTGTATCGGTATATTCCTTTCTATGCAAACATTGTACGTTTATTTTGTTTGAAAATGACTCGTATGTGCTTATTCTAGATATAAATGTTGAATCAATGTGGTTGGCATGACAAATGACTTGAACACTTGCTACTAAAGTGAAATGTCCCTCGAAGCTTTGCAAAGGCTTGCAAAAATGTCGACCATCATCATCATGTGGAATTGTATGGCGTTGAAAGGAACCAGGAAGATTTCAAGACACAAAAGTTATGCCGTCCGTTTTTGCATTTCTCATGTTCTGTTGGGTAGTCGGAAGGATCGTAAATTATTATGAAGCTATCACATTTTTTGCTGGCAAATTGAAAAGTAATTATTGTTATGAAATAAGGCATCATAATCTATATAGAATACGTTTATGCTGTTGAAGAAAGCAGCCTCATTCAAAGAGACGTTGAATATTTATTGTTTAAGCCTAGCTGCAAACACATGCTTTGACAAAAAAAAAAAACAACAAAAACAAACACGACTAAAACTCAAAATGTCATTTTGCGCACAAGAAATTGTCTAGGTAATTAATTGTGCGCGAAAACTAAGTAGAGACTTTTTCAATTTCGTTGTCATTTTCATACAGAATTTTTCGTTTCGCTTCACATGAAAAAATAAATTTAAATGAAGGCTAAATTAGTCAAATCTTCTTTATTTAAATAAAAGTCCAATTTCAATTTTATTGAAAAAGCTCAAACTTTTGAAACAAATTGAATAATCGACAATTCAAATGAGAACAAAATTTTAAGACAGCAAGAATGTTGAACAACGCTTAGATACAGCGTTTGGCATTCTCAATCAACAATCAATCAACATGATCCGAAAAACTAGATCCAACCTAACTAATTTCAGCTGCAGATTAGTCGCAAGGCAGAAATTCCTTATAGAAGCAATGAAATATCCATTTTTTAACTTTTCGCGGCACTTACAATTTGTTTAAGGGTACGTAGCTACAACATATCTACGAAAAAAGTAAAACAATTATCCCCGAGGGTTAAATTGTTCCAATTAAAAATTTTAATTTCCAAAATTCCAGCTGATTCATCAATGAAATGTGTGCATGTCCTGTCCACGTTATCTATATCAACTGGAGCGTGCATCGAATATCTTAAGAACCAAACGGTCAGGTGTCAAAATATAAAAATCAATGAAAGTCCTCTACCAGAGAGCAAGTGCACCTTCTTGTTACATCAATGTAATTGAAGCCCAACCAACAAAAAAGAAGAAATAATTATAATAATAACCATGAAGTAACTTTTATTCCAAAAGCACCTCTAATTACATGTCTTTATATGCATGCAGCTCCATCGCTATCGCTCGAATGTAAATTAATTGAAACTGCGTAGCGCGAACAGCAAATTGAGAAAAAATTAAACAGCAACCAAAAAAAAATGTTAAATTGATTTGCAGCACTTTGCCGCTTAGACACAACGCGCGTCAAAAAGGGACAAAGCCATTGAATAAGACTCCTTCGTTCCTCCCGTGTGCAAAGGAGCACATAATTAATGACAGTAACTTATTTTTATGACATTCGAATTGACTGCTGCACGGATGCATTTTGCCACCGCTGTCAGAACAATGTCGGCTTAAGTCCTTTTGTATATACTCACTCGCTGAGCGCCTGCATCCAATGCACAACCGCAAGTTCGTTTTTTTTGTCTTTTATCATCAACAGTTCAACATTGGACACGTGTGTACTGTGTACCATGAACATTTGGAAACTCAAAAGTGCAAGGTGTTTCCAATGCAGAAATTCATGGAATTTTCAAATATGTAGCCGAGGAGGGTCAAAGGGCCAAGACAACGTGACACAGTCTTCCTGAAATGTCTACAAAACGAGATACAAAATGATTAGTGAACCTGTCAGAGGCATGGGGACATTAATTGGTGCCAAAATTAAGAGTCTAAGATGTAAAGTTGTTAAGTTGTAATTTTATTACTTGAGTTGTTTATGAAGAAATTAAGTTAAAGATCAAATGCCATTGCAAACATGTCTTTTTTTAACTCCTGCGCTAGTTAGAGAGTATGAAGATTATGATCGAGTCTTTTAACACCAGGGACCTATTTTAAATCACACAAAAAAACGACTGTGAAAGCTTATTCAATACTTATTCTTATAATATGGAAAGCACGCCTGTTAATAGACGCTGGAAGAAAAAAGAAGAAGAAGAAGAAGAGAGTAGCATTTATCGGTAGCTGACACCGGGTCTAAACTCCTTATTACACATTTTCCGATCAACAGTTGCTCGTCCAGATCTTTTATAAGGTGCACGGTGTTTGAGAAGGACTGCAAAAAGTGTAATAAATAAAAATGTTGGGCTAGGTACCAGCTACAAAACAAAACAGAAAATAATATGAAAGTTCTTTAAACCGATGATTTAAATATGTCAGATACAGAACACGGGTGCAGTTTTATTTTTAGTTCTTTAAACTCCGAAATATTTAATATACATATGTATGTATGATACTTCCGAATACTTTGCTTAAATGCTTATTAGTTTATCGGTCGGACAAATTTACCAGGGTTGCACCAATAGACCTCACTATTTGGGAACCTTGAACCTTCCTTGCATCTAATAATTTGTTTTAAGAACTGAACGAAAAAATTTCACCAGTGCAAGTGAGATAACAAACTGAGAGATGCCAAACTTCACTGAAAAGCCTTTCCACACCGTCCTACTGAGTATTAATACAATGTGTTATAATACATGTATTAATACTAAGTTGGATTGTGCATTTTTGTCAAAACTTGCTTTTAAAATTTATCTGTAGGGAAATAGCATTGAGGCATATTCATAGTCAAACTTTATAACCGAGTCCAACTGGCCTCGAGTCTAAAGTTAACACACAGGTTAGAAACAGCTGCTATTCATAAAGAATTTGACAGCTCTATTTAGTAAAAAACGGAATTCTACTACACTTCTAGTACTATTGCCTGTCAAACCATTGAAATCCAATCCATTTTTTGACAGATAGAAAAAAAACAGCTTATTCAAAGAGTCAGCCGTTTTTAAGGATTGAGCTCCAGTTTATCTTTTGGACCCCGGGTCTAAATTGTTTATGAATAACATAAACTCCAGGTTAGCTTAGAAGAGACAAAGAAAAAGAAACAACTTGTCAGACTACTATGAATATGCCCCATTTTATTTTATTGACTTGGTGCAACCAAAAAATATAATTTTAAAATTTAAATTTATATCGAAGCAAACAATATTGATGAGCGTTTCGTAGAACCGGGCATAAATTTGGTTAGTTTTCCGCAGCAAAATCTTTGGATAATTTTAAGCAATTTGCATAAATCATTTTCCACACAACTGGCAAAAGCCAGTTTATTAACCAAATGATAGACTTATTCAATGTTTTACGTCGGTGCATGAATACCCTTAATAATACATGAAAAGTTTAAAATAAACAAAGTAAATTTTTGTATATGCGACAGATGTCTTATTAGCTCATTAGCCTACTATCTAAATGCTTTAAATCCAACTAACACTGAATACTAGCTTGTTTTTTTTAATGGAACGGACCATGGGCGTTAGCATAAGAGAGAAAAAAAAGACTAAATTCATGCCGTTGCGAATAGGGTTGCGAATAGGATTGCAAAAGCGCTGGGTAAATGATGTTTTGGCAAAAAACGAAAACGGGAACTTCAGGAACAACTACAACATGACGAAGTTGCTTTTTTTTGTTCGTGGCTGTGTTCTGTGTCGCTTTTACCATCGCGAGTGCTGAATGCGCTTCCATCCAGAAAAGTGACAAATTTCCGACTGATGTCATGTACGGGAGGCAAATGCCATATTTTCGAAGATAGATATGTACAGTACATGCATAATCGTCGTCGTCGCCACCAACGCGCCATCGCCATGCCATCTCCTGAAACCAAATCACAAAGTTGGGCCGATGAAGGCGAGAAATACGTTCGGGAAAAAAAGCGATTTCATGATTTGTCCGTTTTGTGGAAAGAGCCGAGCAGGAATATTGAAATTAGTCGAATGCAACACAGATCTATATTATGGAGGAAGAAGCCTAGTGACATGGCGATGGCGATGGCGTCGGCGGCACGGAACTAAGCCATCAGGAACATAAATACACACAGCGACAGGGCTCAGAGCCAAAGGAAGCGCTTTCTTATTTTTGGACATTGAACTGACACGTTTTGGGTCATGATGAGAATGGGGGAAGGTTGTACGGGATCGGTCGACATTTTGTTCCCGGGGCAAATGTATGAACGATGTCAAACGTATCAGTTTTGTCTTATTTTTTTTTTCGACAGAGGGCTGAGAGGGGACAGATTTATGGTGGAATCATTTCTCATACCGGATGTTTCGGCTGGTTAGAAAGTTGTGTGGATGTTTTTTTTGTTCTTTAGTTTCTATTTTATATTTACAAGCTGATTGGGGGAAATGTCAACGTGATTTGTTGGACGGGTGCGTTTGAGTTTAAATAAAGCAACAAAATGACTCAATTGATTGGATGAGGCATGGAATTCGGACTAATGAGCTGATTAAGTTTTCAGAATGTAATTGCTTTATTTTTAGAAAAGATGAGTGGTGAGATGAGAATTTGTTTCACCAAGGGGCCTAAACGTATAAATCTATTTACTAAGGTAAAAATTACATTACTCTTAAGAATGTTGGATTATGTTTTTGTAAAACTATGTATGTGTGTATGTTGCATTTATTGTAATCAATTTTAAAATTGTCTTGGCTTTCAATGCTTCTAATAATTTAAATAAAAAACACGCATCGGAGTAGTTTACAGAAGTTGCATGAAAGAAAAAAGGGTGTCCAAGGGAGCTCAATGGAGCTGTAGTAAATATCTTCACAGGCTCCTGATGCAATCAGTGGAAAAATTTAGTGCTCCGTCTGAGTTCTAGAAAAAGATGCGAGACATCGGGCTTAGATGCCTCATGGTTCTTACTACCAAACTTATTTGCGGTGACGAAATGGCCAATCAGTGGCGGGAAGTTACCTTCTTCCAGTCTAGGGGATGGGTTATACACGTAATTGGGTCAACTAACGGGATGGCCGTCTTCGAAGAACGATGTTGGTTTATTGATAAGCTAGAACTATTATCGTCAAGCTATCGAAAGCTTTTGTTATAAGCCCACGAAAAGTAGCTTTCCGATAACAGATAACATTCAAATTTGGCTAGGTGTCATTTTAATTCTTCATGACGAAAAGCACTAAATCAAAATTATGGACTCGTCACAAAAATTCCTTGAATTTTTCAATCACGGCCTTATTTTATTATCGGAATTAATTAACATAAACATGGCCCTAAGAATTGGACAGCTGTGACAGTACTTAGTTTTATGTAGGTAATTGAAGAAATTATTTTAAAAGAAATAATAACTGGAACATGACTTTGGCCCTTACAAAAAAAAAAACTATTAGGTGTCATTAGTGTAATCGTTGCCGTTGGTTTACAAAATTGTTGTTTTTTTTCCTACTAGATGGCTTGATGTCGAAAAAAATGTCACATCACTACAAATAAAATTTACTAATTTTAGTAAATATATAAAGTTAGCAACTTAAAGAAAAATTGTATTTTCTTATAAGCAGTTTCCGATAATATTTATTGCAGTGGCAATGAAATAATTGTTAAAAAATAACACCACCAGACGCAAAAATTTACATCGATTCAGTGTGGGAATCGACAAATGACTCCTTTGTTCTGTTAAGTGTTCACCATGTTTTGACAAAATATAATGTTCCACTGAGCCATTCAATTGGCAAAATATACCATCAACACGCCATCATAGCCATCATCATTGTTTCGGGATCAGTGATCATCTTCATCAACGGTCGCCCGCCGCGCCGCCGCCGCCGCCGAGTTGACGTGACATGGAGATCTGAAAGCATTTTCTCTGCCACGCCAAATGGCGTAAATTCTTTTTTATATGAGGGGGTGTACTGAAAAAGATCTAAATATATTAACCACTCACCGCAACCGCAATAATACCACTTCCGCGCTACCATACGCGAGACTCATTAACAGCTCAGCTTCAGTGAGGTTATTCCATTCCAATCTTTTTATATAGAGTTTACTGATGGGAATGGAAGATGTGTAAGTATTTTTGATTTATCTAAAATGACTGTCATAATTTTGTTTCATTAAATCGCTTGGCGCAAATCCAGATAAGATTGTTATGGGAAAATTATAATTGACTGCACCTAATGGGACTGAGCCATTCCAGTTGACGGATAAATTGCACCAAAAATGTTTAAATAATTAAATAGCTGTATATATTAATATTTATATTTTTTGTTCATTAATATGACACTTGGTTAAAGTTATTATTTGCAATAACCCTTTCGATGGTCAGGGGTCATTAAAAAATTAAATTCTTTAATAAAAAGTCAAGGGAAATGTTTGGTAATGTAATCAGAAGTCAAGGGGTGATGTTACGGCTCCTTAATCTTCTATTAACGCAAAAGCATATGATTGTGTTTATAAAATTTATTACGGAGGATTTTTCACAAGCTTTGCCGAAATAGGAAAATTGAAAAATGTCGAATCATAACTTGATTACTTGGGCTAAGAATTCCCATGTTAAATTCAACTACCATAACGAAGCCCTTGTTTTTTTTCAAACGTTTCTGGGGCTTTACCATAGCCTTGGTAGAGATAAATTAACAGCTATATTTTTATATTAGTTATCAATAGTTTGTACCTATATAAAATTAATTTTTTTTTTTTCATTCTCAACTCATTACCAACTAGCTAGAAAAGAAATTAAATATTTAGTAGAAACATACACTGAAGAAAATTGATTGAGTTGCCATGACTTTAAACATTTGGATAAATGGTCAAATGTGATTTAAACTTGAAAAATCATTCCGCAACTGATATGAAAAACTCAATGGACGACGACGAATGACAGGTTAATTCAAAAAGTGTGAGAATTTCATCCATGTTAACAATATTAAAAAAAAAGGTGAATTTGAAACAATAACCGAAAATTGAAACGCTCAAACCTATTTTCTATTGATTGAAATAAATAAATTGTGGTAGATAAAAATTGTCAACGAAGTAAAATCAACGTCTGGGATAAAGTCGATTGATTCCCATCGAAAAGTGTCTTAGCGTCTATGAGGTGAACAGGACTGCAGTAAATTCCACTCTTCGAAGTACCCGATTTAAAAAAAAAATTGTTTTGAATTTAGAAATATTTTTATCGATTTTCCAGCAATAGAGACCCAAAGAAGGAAATCGAACTCACCCGTTATTGAGAAAGCCCAGTAACAAAACAGATGCTCTAGATAAAAAGTTGGATACACGCCGTAACTACAAAGAAACGCCATATTGGTCTGCAATGAGTTCGGTTAAAATATTTCGACTTTAAATATTTGCTCAGCAGTAATGATCCACTGAGATGGGAGGATGGAAAAGCCTCTTTTAGATTTCTCAGAAATATTTGTGTATAGACTATAGACCTGGCCATATGAAAAAAATTAGCCTGCAACAAGCGATCCCTTAATGCGACGACGGGTGGTGGTGAACGAATCATAAATTTTCAGTCCACTTAAAGTATTCATGTCGCTCCCAAAACGTTAGAATTTGGAATTGCTACAGCAGCAGCTAGCTCAGACTTTTCTGTCTATATCTGTTCTCGAGTGAAGTTAAAAATGTGAAATGGAGTAGGTGAAAATGTCAACAACTTAAATGTTCCCAACGTTCTATTACGCACATTTGACTATTTGCCATCAAAAAACAGGACAAAAGTTTATTTTTCAAAATGAAAAGTTGAGGAGCAATTCCATTATTTTCAAGTCCGGTAAGTATGACGGTTAACACAAAAGTTGGTTCTGAGTTCAATGACCCGGAATATATGTTAGTTAGCCTGCAGGAATGGAGGAAAGTGAAAATTCATTAAAAAAACGATAATCACGTTCATGGCTCAATTTTAACATTTTGTGCAGAAAAAAGAAATCTTAGCTAAATGTCAAAATTAGTTCTTTCATAAATTTTTCTCCAATTTCTGTTGCAAATATGAAAAAACAAAAAAAAAAACAATTAATAACAACTCACCAATTAATCCATCGATGATTATCTAATCAATTGTCTCGATTTCACATTTCTAGAAAAAAGGTAAACCAAACCCAAATGCCCAGCAATATTTTTTTTTAGAATCATCACCTACGCACATATTTTCCTACCTCAATACTCCTTGCTCCTTCAATTCGTACTCCTTTATTATATTAAAGGTAAAACTAGGTTGTTGTTGTTATGAAGGTTGTATTTATCTGCCCATTTATGTATGTCTCTTCTGGCACACTGAACTAAATGAAGGCATATTCTAAAATTCATTTCACATAGAACAACTTAATTCACGTGTATCTAAGCGTGCCACGTGGCAAAACATGCTACTACCAATAAGTATCTCTCTTTTTGAAATGAGATAATACTGTTATGTACGATACACAAGACACAAACCAAGCAAATGATAAAAAACATACATAAAAGCTACAATATTTGATAGGCAAAATATTGTGTTCAAAGGATTATTAAGGATTTTTTTTGATCCGATAGAATAGCACGATACATTATATGGTAGACGGCAGCGTGGTATTTTTGATGATCTTTAATGACTTTGTTTTTACCAGCAAATTTTAAACCTGAATTATTTCAACATCATCTTTCTACGTATTCGATTATCGATGGGTGAAAAAAATATATCCAGAAAAATTCCTTATTATCATTTCTTAAAATCTGGAATGGAAGTTTATTAAAAAAAACTCCTTAAAATAAAATATTTCAATCAAATGCTATATCCTTATAAGGATAATTTAGTTACTACAGAGAATATTTACTGGAACTAATTAAAGAAAGCATATAACTTTTTTATCACTGTCAAGATAAGCTTAAAATGGATAATAAACCAAGGCGAGGACCAAAAGCGACAGCAGGAATTTCAGCTTCGGTGGCATTTTTTGGAATAGATGGAGAATTTTAGAAAATCGAACGAGCTCAAGCTCTCAAGTTTTCAAATATTTTTGAATTTTTGTGCGGTTGATGATTATTGCAAGACTTAAATAATTGAAACTTTTAATTTAAGCCTGGATACAGTTCTTTGGGAAAAAAATTTGTGGTAAGAAAATAATTGTTTTGATCAAAAAAATTTTTCTCCCATTTCATTTAGCAGTGACAGTGAAAGTCATGGTGAACAAATAGTTTTTTCACTTCGAGTTAGTTCAATGAAAAATTTTAAACGCAAAAAGACTCAATTAAAAAAATATGTATGTATTTTCTTATTTTGTTTACAATTTTATTTAATTTTTTCAAAAGACCAGTTTAATTTTCAACAATTTGAGTTTGCGTTCACAAGCCTTCAAGTGTTTGTATTGGAGTCTGGATATTAAATGTGATTTAAATCCATTTCAAAATGGTTTTCAGATTCTACATCCTCAAAAAATGGAATTCTGGATTTCATCAATGCATTTTGGAGTACAAGCAAACTTTTTTTTTAACACAAAAATATTCAAAATATTTGGAAAGTTAATTTTCCTCTCATTTTTTTCTATTTGTGTTAAATTGAAAAAATTATGAAAGCACCCTATGATTAGCTAAAATGAATGCAAGTAGATTCAATCATCCAATGCTGTTATAAAATAAAATCATCATAGCCAAGCTAGCATATACCTATAACAAAAAGCAACAACAAAAAGACACGAAGAATTTTAAGCAAATTCGTACGTCAAGTTGATCGGATTCAAAAAAAAAAAAACTTCAACTCTTTCAATACCTAAAGGTAGGTACCATCATCGGTGGTAGACAAAGTTATTTCCACTTTATCAGGTGCAGTCAAATTCTGCAGATAATGGTTAGACCACATTTTTGTAATAATTTTGTGTGTGTCTGCTCTTAGAGTCACCGTCAGTGACCGTCTTCATCGTCGATTGTCGTCCATGTTGCCGAAACCACCGTCCATCTCCAGACCAACCGACTGCCAGTGCCAGACCAAATGCTTTCATTAACATTTTTATCTCCAGTCGAGGCCAACACTGTTCTACGTATACAGAACTGAGAAAAGATCCTTACTTAGTTCTGAGTCAGGTGGTGTGTGGTGGCACACTGCACTGCACAGTAGGGATACCATAGCAGCAAACAGGCATCACAAATGAATTGTGGCTATCACGAGAAGCTGGCAAAATATTTTATAACCTGCTAGGAAGCTATTGCATACAACACACAAACGGGCTGTGATGGCTGGCTATAACCATTCCAGAAGGAACTCCTGCTGCTAGATGTATCATGCTGCTTAAAAAGCCACACAGCTGTTTTGTCGCATGTGTGTAGATAATTAAGGACGAATGATGGCCAATAATAATAAGATGAAATAAAAGTGGCAACTGGTGGAAGAACGGATACTCCTCCTTGTTGTTGTTCGGACTTCGGAGAAGCAGCAGAATTTCAGATAAAGGAAGGACGATGAGTCACGACACACGATATAAGATGTGTAATGGATTTTTTTCATTGACCCATATAAATGTGGTGCTGTTGCTGGTGGCGATGGCGTGTGGATGTAAAATACACTGTTACTTAGTTGTACTATCGATACAAAATATCGAATTAAAACGATTTGAGAGGTAATAAAGGTGTGAATTAATTGTGACATTTTCCTTTCGTTTGAATGAACTTGTCATTATGAGGATACAGATGGCTGTGGCTGTAATTGAAACTATGTAACGGGAAATGCATATTAATTTTTGTGGTTCATTTTCGCAATTTTTCCTGACTAGAGGAGTCTGCGCAAGACGATTGGTTTATTTTTTTTTTTCATTTAATAACTAAGGATTATTTACTATTTCTGTAAGAAAGTTTGTTTGCTGTAAGTTTCCTCGCTTCGTTTCATTCGGTATTTTGTGGACGAAATGTGTAATCATTAACTTAAGAATTTCAAAATCTTAGTAAAACCCTTCGAGAACTTCGAATGATGCGGAACACATATGTAAGTAGTTATCTATATTTTAGAAACATTATAAACATTCATTAATTAAGAAAATCTGATTATAAAAGGAAAACTTAAGTTAAAAAAATATGAATGTGGGCTTATTCATTCATAACTGAATTTTTCGTGAAACATCTAAAATGTTTTTCTTCCACTGCAAAATAAATTGATTTATTTTTGATTTAAAATCAAATCAGCATATCTGGATTTTTCGGTAGATTTAACCCTCTTTGCACTAATACTAATACAACTTTCAGCTGTCAGTTTGACAGATACAAGTTTTTCTTTTTATTTGTAATTTGTTTTGGTCCGAATGGGTTTTCTTTTCATCTATTAAACAAATAAATTTAACAAAAAAAGGGGAGCAATTTTAAATGAATTGAAAGATTCATCATCTTCTTCTTCTTCTGAAAAAGAATCAAGT
Organism: Syrphus vitripennis; assembly: GCA_958431115.1. Lineage (NCBI taxonomy): Eukaryota > Metazoa > Arthropoda > Insecta > Diptera > Syrphidae > Syrphus > Syrphus vitripennis. Next base: position 122,003,434 of record OY288108.1, on the reverse strand, counting down.
GGTGAAGATTTTTTTGATGTGATGAAAATTCTAATTCAAAAGGAAAACAATAAGGCATCTGTTTAAAAATGTGGTAGAAGTTTGACAAAAAAAAATCAATTCCAATTCTGGATTATCCATATGGAGAACCCCATAACTATTCATTAAAAACCGTTTTTTTTTTTTAAGTTATCACTGCTTTTGTTTGTTCATTCCACAACCATGTTGTGGGACGATCGGTTCTATCAGAATCAATTTTTACCTCCTTCCATAGTAAAAATAAATGCCTTCATTTAACACATTGCATTCCATTATGCCTTAAATTGTATAAATGAATGGTTCGTTACAATTAAAAGGACCTTTTAAAATAAGGTGCATCTATCTATTTTTATAACTAGCTCAATTTTACAAATTTTGCATTTGGTGAAATTCTCTTTTTCTATTATTTTCAAATTATGTATATGTATTTTTTTTCCAAAACCTCTAAATAAAGATTAAAGATCCTGATTGGGGAATTAAAGAAAACACCAATACGTAAAACAAAATTACAAAAAAAAATAATAAAACAAAAGCAGGTTACATTCATTAAGTGCATTCTGCACCTATTAGTGTTTACATCTTTTGTAACATAAACAGGAACAAAAGTCCAATAAATTGTCTATTTCTATCAGCTGTCAAAAGTCAACCATATATATAAAAAGCGGCAGTAAAAGAACAAGAACCTAAACCTCATCTGCACGTGTCACTAGATATGCATATCCCTTTATCCTAAACCACACTCACACAACACTTTCATCTAACAAATTGATATTTAAAAATTAATTATTCTTTGCATCGTTGTGTTTATAACATAACGTGTTTGGATCTAAATTTAGAATTCTGAACAGCAGCAGGTGTAACCCATTTTTCTAGCATCCCACTTAAAAGTGCATCACGGCTTCCAATGTCATCGTAGTAACACACAAAATCCGAAGACATCAGCGGAACATAAGGAACTCTAATGAGCCGATTGATGTTTGAATTCCGGTTGGTATGGAAGTGAGAACTAAATTATGTACATCGATATTTTTAGGTATTATAGAATGCAAGAACCCCTTCTTTTCTGTACGCATGTTATTCCTCATTTTCTTGATATTTAAAAAACCATGTTGAAGTAGGTAGATGGCAGATTTCGATAATGTGTTTTTTTTTTTCTTTATGCAATTAGTCCAAGTATATTGTATTTTGGTGAGTTTTTCCTCAATTAACTGAGTCCGAAACTATGTTTTTTTTTTCAAAAATTAGGAAATTTTGAGCTTTTTTTCTACGATCAATTGGGGTTACTGCTCCACAACAAAAAATAAGTTCAAGGTAGGTATATCTGTTTTGTGGAAAATTAAATCAGTTTTGTTTCGTAGTAGATAGTCTTGATCTAAAAGTAGAATCTATGGAATTACTATAAATGTATTTCGGTTGCACCAGAATATCCTTTACTACTTGCGAACAGTCTCTGGGCTTTATCATCTTTTTTTTTATTGATGATACTGGTAGGTGATTTCTCCTACCAAGAGTTAAAAGATTAGATGGATCTTTGCTCATTTTTACACCAATTTTCATATCCAAACAATGTGAGTGGGAAGAATTTATAAGGATAAAAACATTTAACTAAAAATATTTGAAAGCAAATATTTAAAAACTAACTGAAAAAATAGATCCTACATGTATACCATAAATTATTATAAAAGCAACAAAATACAGAGTGTGGACGTTATAATACGTGTTGCATACTTTAATGAGATTGCATAAAATAGAGTGATTGTAGCGTTTAGTGACCGAATACGTCAGCGCTTGGCAATAAGCGCGTATACTGATAATGTTATACATGTATATGAAAAAAAAAAACAATTCAAAAACAAAAATAGAAATAAAGAGTTTTCCAGTTGGTCTCGCATTTCCCATTTTAAATTAGAATAAGAATAGCTCTTAAAAAAATAGTTACCTACTGTAATGCCCTGGAAAATCATGTCCTCCAGGAAATTTATTTTCCTAGAGTGTGTAAATTATTCTTTTCAGGCTACATATCATAGCAGTACCACTTTTGTCCACTTTTTAAAAATTGTTGTAGACACATATAAAAATATTTATTTACCTTTTAATATGGTCTGCCTTTTTTTAATGCAAATTCAAATATTCAACCAATTTAACGAAAGCTTATCTTTGGCATTTCGCAAGGATAACGGTAGCTTGGCATTGACACAGCGGACAATATGACGAATTTCTGACATTTATGGATGCCATGGAAAACCACACAATACAATTATTATTACTAATTCAACTGGCTCACATATGCATGCCTATGCATAGACATGACGCATTAGCGATATTTTCATAGTTGTTATCGATAAATTGTATTGAAAATGAAGTTGTTGTTTTTTTAACATGCCCATTGTAGCTTTAAGAACACACCAAAAATAAGCATAAGGATCCTACATTTTTCTGACCTGAAGATTCGGAAAAGATACCATGATAGGTAGATGCCAATAAAGAAACACTCTCAATTAGTTTTAGCTTTCAAGACTATGTTGCAACTACCAAAACTGTGTTATACGAGTATCTAGGTAATCACATATCAAAGTCCTTATTTAGTTTAAACGAATCGTGAATTGTATAATTGCTATATGTATGTATACCCGATTTTCCACAATTCAAAATTCTTGTTTTATCGAGTATGTAAATAGATTCTAACAAAATATTTATATTAACCTCACAAGAACAACAACGTGCAGCAATATATTTTGTATTCTTATATTAAGAAATTGAAGAATTAAATGTACCTTCCTACTATTTCGTACTTTTCCACAAACACTCAATGGGGCACATTCATACTCAAACTTTAGAACCGACACCAACTGTCCTCGAGTCGAATGAAGTCTATGATCTATGAATAACATAGACCTTTGTATATGAAAACTATAGTACTATCATGGTGAAAGTCGAATGGGGCGACATCTAATGTATGCCTGCAACCCTTACTCTTTTTTTTTGCGGAGAGCTTATGGAGGTTTTAAATGATATTTATTATTATTTTTTGGATGCAATAATCCAAAAAATAGTCTCCTCTTGCTCCTACCACCAATTTTCGACGCTTAAAGACTCCCAAAATCGAATTTTACACCTCACATTTTGAAGCGCCACCACAAGGGTCAGGGCAACCCTAAAAAAATACTCGCCATGATAGTACTATAGTTTTTATATACAAAGCATAAACTCCAGCTTAGCTTAGAAGAGACAAAGAAACAACTTGTCAGACGACTATGAATATGCCCCAATGTCTCTTGTTGCTAAATAAAATACCTACATCGTACTTACTACATAATCTACCACGGCAATACTTTTTCGACATTTAATTCATTCATTCAGAATACCACTGCCCGCTCTTACTTCAATGACAAACATCCGCCATCTCGCTCACACGATGAATGTGTCAGCACAAAACGAGAGCCCACCGAATATTCATTTAGTGGAATTTTTTAAACAGAGTTTACTAACTGTTTTGCCTGGTAGCCTGTGAATTGACGCGCGCCTTGGTACAACACCGCGACGATGTTGCCGCATTCTACAGACAAGCAGGAGCAAAAAAATACAATTGCGATTGTTGGCGGCACAGACTGCTGGCATCGCAAGTCGCAGCTGATTTCTTGATTCTTTGAGTTCGGAAAAGGGGATGAGGATGACGCAAAGCGTGGTGGTGTTATTGCTTTTGGTTGATATAGTATACATATTATGGATTAGCCTTGGAAAGAATCAGCTGAAGTTTAAAAATTAGAAATAAAATATGTAGTGGATTTATTGCGCGGCTTAAATGATATATGTAGGTACATAAAAAACATACACCTTTATTATTTATTGATTTTTGAAAATGAATTTAAAACTAGTAGGCAGTAGTATTGCGCCTCCGTTGAATGAAAAAAAAATATCTATCAAATTTGATAAGGAAAAGATTGCACTTTTTTTACACTTCATTCACAAGAAAGCGTTTGAGTTTGATGAATGCTGAAACTCAAAGAAATAAAGATTTTAAAACTATTAAATTATATTTTATTAAATTGAATTTAATAATGAAATATTTAAGTGAATATCTAATCACGTTGTGGCTGTGGCTGGTTCTAGAATTTCCGCTTACATGACAATCTATTGACAATCAATGGCCTATAGGAATGTGGCGCTGCGCTTTACTTACGGGAAGTGATGCCACTTTCGAGTTCGAATTCTATTTGGCGCGAACGTAAAAATTTAGATGTGGGCGGGTAAGGTAAATAGTTTTCGATTTTCGAGATCAAATTTATTTCTTGAGATGGAGGGTAAAGTCGCCTAACGAGTAGTTTATAACGCAATTGATTATTTTTAATCGGGTCGGCTTCAGATCTTCGAAATATCATTTTCTTGAGTATTTGTGACTGAAATTAGATAATATTTTTCTTCGTCAAACTAATTACTTTTTCAACCCCCAACACCCGAGTACTCAAAGCATCAAAGTTGAGTTTTTTGATAGAATCACATCATATTAAACGTCACATAAAAACATCAGAATTAATATATGAGCGAAAGTCACAACAGAAATAGAAATAAAATCAGTTGGGATAAGAAGGAATAATTTTAGTGGTTTTAATGGAAATATTTGTTTTGGTAAAACCTTTGTATATGAAAACTATAGTACTATCATGGTGGAAGTCGAATGGGGCGACATCTAATTTACCTATGCAATCCTCACTCTTTTTTTTTTGCGGAGAGCTAATGGAGGTTTTAAATGATATTTATTGATATTTTTTGGATGCAATAATCCAAAAAATAGTCTACTCTTGCCCCTACCACCAATTTTCGACGCTTAAAGATTCCCCAAATCGAATTTTACACCTCACATTTTGCAGCGCCACCACCAGGACCTCTGCAACCCTAAAAAAAACTCGCCATGATAGTACTATAGTTTTCATATACAAAGGTAAAACTAAAAACATTTCAAAATTTTGAGAGCGGATACAGCACTAGAAAATACGTACAATTTTATTAATCATGGGTAAATTGAGGTATAAGAACCCTATATATGGTGGCGCAGCCTTTACGTTCAACCCAGCTTTACAATTCAATTTTTTTTTTGAGTGTTAGAGTAGTAAATGGAAATGCCCAATGCAACATAACACGTTTTCAACGTCACCTAGAATTATAGTTGTTTTGTTTGACTGTGTGTGCACTCTTAATTGAAAACATGTGATTTTATTATGATTTTACCAAAGTAAAACTCCAGCCTCCATGTTATTTAGTCGTTTTGATTCCAATTATTACATTAATCCAGATGTATTCAATCCAGAGACAAAGACCTCAATCATCTGAACAGACCCATTTTTTGATATGTCAAGTAAATGGTATGTTCGAATTTTCGTACTTAGCACTTTTTTGTATTGATACCGATATCATGATTTTTATTAATACCGATATCAAAAAAATGGTTAACCACCATATTTTTCATTACTGGATTAAAATTTACTTTTATAAAATTTACTTTTAATCCAGTTCTATCATTGCAACATAAGGTACAAAATGAGGATTAAATGAGTGAATGGTATGGAATTTGATTAAATACATGTGGATGAATGTTTTGATCTGGCCTAAGCGACTGAATAGTCTGCTATTTAAGCTGAATCCTGAGTCTATGTAATCTATTGTTGATTTATAACATCGACACAATTTCCATTGCCAATTTATGTCATCGACATAATTACCTATGCACATAGTCTCAGTTTTAATACAAAAACATTAATTAGGAAGCTGACTTTTTTTTCTTTTATCAACAAAAAATTATGAATTCATACAAAATATTTAGTATTCATAGAATTGTCTTGATGACCAAGTTCTTACTCTTCTAAAATTGTTCATTCGCCACAAGTTTGTTGATCTCTACTCAACTGATTCAAGTTAGGTTTGGGTTAATAAAGGTACTGTACTGCAACTGAACCTCACTTCACAACTTATTCGTAGGAAATTCTGTAAAATTCAGTCCCCGCAAAGTGTGGTATGGAGTTGTTAAAACCTGGGCAAAAATATTTGATGTATCGATATCAGTTTTTCAGTATATTCAATCGTATTGACAAAAGTTAAAAATCAATTAAGTACACAAAAAAAATTTTCGTGGATTCATTTTTGTTTTTGAAGTGATGGCTTTTAGGCAGTAAAGTGTGGAAATCTTGCGTTCAAATGTTTTCGATAACATTCACAATTTCTGAATCATGACTTATGATCGATTCGACTTTTTAGGCATTTTGAAATAATGTCGATATCTTTTAAGCGATCAGTTGGAAAAAGAAAGAAAAGTGTGAAAGCCTGTTTAAAGATAACAGTATGATATTATTTAAATTATATATACATACTATAACACTGTTCAAAACAATTCATATAGTTATGCTCGAAAAACGAGTTTGTGAGTCCTTCAACCACGTATAAGTAACAGTACAAAACAGGACATTTGCAAAGGAAGTGAATGACTGCTTCTCTTTCCCAGCTTCGCAGCTTTTTTTTTAACCGTGAAATTGGGTTTTAATGTGGTTTTAAATACAGTTTTAAAATAATTACTTACTGTTATTTGAAAAATAAAAATTGGGCATACGATTCTGAAGTTAAGAAAAAAATATATTTGTATTCTTTGATCTAGGAAACAAAAGTGTCAGCATTAACTTTTTCCATATTCATTTTCCTCCATATCCACCCTTCCACTAAGCATTCCTGTCAAATTCAAACAAAATGCCATCTCATTTCAACACAACCCATCATCTTCTTTCTGAAAGTGAATACAAACATTATAGGTAGATCTCCTCTACCCTAACTTTGCCATCCCATAGGTACATGATATCATAAAACAACAAAGACAAGGCGTTGTATTTATTCCACTAAAATGCGCACCAACAGCATTTACTGTTATGTATCGTATTATCATGTTGTTGTTTATTCTGCTTGCCCGATTTGACAACAACAAAATAGTTAGGGTGAGCGCCCAGAATAAGAAATAACAACAATAAATATAATAACAAAGCAAAAGACAACACAACAGGAAACCAACACTCAGCGCTGAAACCCTGATACACGAATTGTGGCATTCGACCAACACAAAACATTGTTTTCGAATCAAAGAAAAAATGGTGCCAAGATTGCTGAGGAATACCATATCAATTGGTATTATTTAAGTTTGGACTGATTTCGAAATGATACGAAAGAATACCTTTCTATTGCAAGGAATTGAATGAATGGAAAAAAGTATTAAAAGAGCCATCTTAAATTTCTCAAATTTCATAATCATGTCGATTACAGAATCCGCAAAACTCGATCCGCAGTTAGAGCTCTGTGTCCCACCTATTCATTTATCATGAGAAGAAAAGAGAACACTACACTGTGAATCATTGCGGATCGAGTTTTGCGGATTCTGTAATCGACATGAATATTCTTGTAATACACTGCCAGCCACTGAATTCAAAGCAAGCATTTTTTTCATTATACATAAGTGAATGAGAACAAATTAGAAACAGTAGAGAAGTTATTAAATGTATAGAAAAACTTTTCTGCTCCAAATAAAAAAGATGGCGGCTAATCAGTAAAAAAGGCTTATTCAGTTTTTAAAACAAAAAATTAATATTAAATTTTTGTTTACTGCTTTTTTTATTTTAGTTGATCTTTTAAATAATTATATAGTGATGCCAGCTAGTCCAGTAAAAACTTACTCCAGGAGTAAATATCAGGGGTTCTTTGTTATTATAGATATTGGTTCCCATACATTTTCTAATAATTTCAGGTCCGCTGAATATGGAACTTAAGACAGAAAGTGAGCTTTTTGGCTTCAATAAAGATTTTACGACTCAAACTGCATTCATAGAAGCGTTGTGTTGCTGAAAAAAAACATGGATTTTCAGTTGGTCCAAAAAGATCGTTGACTTTCGGAAACAGTGATTCTAGCATTGTTTTGTAGTCAACTTCGCGCTTTCTAATACTTTGGCCGGCCGTGGTAGAACGATACCGAGCGAGTACAAATAATTTATATAAAGTGGAAAGGGTCCACAATTGCCACAAAAAATAGTTAAATTAAAATAGTGGTTTTGGTAATTTTCAATTTTTTAGTTTTTGATTGAGAGCTAATAAAAGGAACGAATTCCTAAAACAAAATTGGTATTTAATCTAAAAGTTTTGAGATTTTTTTTGTTTTGAGTTTAAAACTAGTTTTTTTGGGTAGTTAGATTTTACTTGTTTTAAAAACGGCCTAATAGAAAAATTTTGGCTTTCAGAAAACTTAGTTGTAAGTATTGTAAAATAGGTAAGTGTTTTTTTTCGATACATCAGATGTCATCTTGAGTTTTGAGCCCAACCTTTTTTGTAGCTTATTTTATCGATGCTAAAATAAATTGTACCTAGGTATACTGGTAATTTTTTCAGATTTTTTAGACTTTTAAGATGGTTTAAAGCTACATTTTGAGAGAGCTGTAGTTAGCCCTAAATGTAACATGAAAAGTGCGAAGCAACCTAGCATTGTCCCTCTTCAGTTCAAAAGTGACATGCCATGTAGAATGGAGGTCCGCAAAACAAATATAGCTCAAAAATATAAAACGGGACGATCAAACAGTGTACAAGTAAATAAAATATTTGTGTGCAGCTTATCATCGAACGTATCGACTATACCTATGTATGTATATGTAGCAACGCTGGCGCTGATTGAAATTTGTATACTTTAACCTATGTGCACAAGTTGTTTAAATACATTTAATTCAAATACCTATTGGTAGGTATAACACCAATTTCTCACAACTTCCGACTCGATAGTCGATATCACGAACAAAAGAATGCTCTCTCATTCTACGCAAATGCAGATGTGTATTGCTTATCTCCTTTCCCTTTTTCATAACCAGAACTTCTTCACCCTACTCTATTGAACGATAACGAGTACAGTATGGAACTCGCTACATAAAATACTTCTGCGGCAATTTAACAAGAGTTCATTCCTTTTTTCTTAGCTCCCATCATAAATATCGGTAACGCTGTGCAGCAACGCTGATACGTAAGGTTTATGCGGTACTTGCCGGTATAAAAAATGCTGCCATTTTATTCAGTTTTGTTATTCCGGCTGCTGTATTGCTCTCATGACATTTCTTAGTGTAAATACGCTTTGTATATTTTCATATACAAAGAAATACGTAAACCGTGTTACCGCCCCATCACGTCGAAGTCGTTGTTGTTCGGCTTAAAGCTAAAAGGCCATGACCATGACCACGAAAGAATCTTACAAAAAATAGCGCATATTAGCAGGCCTTCCTATTTCTCATACGAATTACCTACTACATTATCTGAATTCCTAATAGCACTGTCAGAAATTTGTTTCACTTTTCTTGGGCTACACTTTTTCGGAAGCATTCTTTTTCTTTTCCTCACATTGGCATGGACTGGCATGGGACAAAGTAGTCATTGTTTATTTTGTTTCTGCTGCGAAAGTTTGCCAAAGTAGTCCCGTGTTTACGTGTTCATATTCACTCCACATTTCCACAATACACAGTAGGTACTACTTCGGACAACAACATCTATTCCACCATGCCGGTAAAGTAAAACGAAATTAGTCTGGAATGATGGAATAAGAAAAGGGCCGGAACAAAGAGGCATTACATTACATTATTTTTTTCATTTCACTTTTTGGCAACAAATTAAATTCACCCTTTATGGAAAATTTTCTTGCAAGAATTTTTTTTATTTATTTTGAGAGAAACCTGCTCTCAGCCTTTTATAAATTCAGTTTGTGTTAAATTGTTCAAAATAAAAAAAAATATTTTTCTGCATGAAGTGAGGAGGAAGGAAAGAGATAAAAATGAAATCATGCGCAGTACAAATCCACCAGAATCAGGGGTGTATTCAACGAAATCTATGCCCGGGCCTTCGCTCACTGTACCTATGTGACGAAAATGCAGCCACTATTATGCTTGAACGTTAAGGGTATTCATGCAACGGCGAAAAACTCGAATAAACAAACTCGGATAAAAAAAAATATTATGCAAAGCAGATAAATTTATCTCACAGAATTGATGTAGGGCAGAAATAAGCCTCGTAAAGTTTAGAGAAGTAATTTCTGACGTTTAGTTGTGACAGCTGATTATTTCTCACATTTATGCAAGAATATATTGAAAAGCTTATTTGTTTGCACTTTACGTAATGCAAGCTGAATAAATTAAAGCACATTGTTCGTTGAAGGTGAAGTGTTGGCAATCAATGGCAAATATATTAAACAAGAAATCTCAGAGCTAATCGATGACACAATGTTGTTGCAATGAACAAGTAAATTGCTTAACAAAGAGGCATTTTGATAACCTTTCGATAAGCCTCTTGAGAACTTAAAAAACACACATCTACATCCATATTATTCAGTCGTTTAATCAAGGTTTATACATTAATCCAGATGTAATTTAATACATTTCCACATTGTTCACTAATTTAATCCAAAGTTTGTATTTTATTTCAGAATAATATGATTGGATATATCTTTTTTTGGATTAAAAGTTATTTTTTTTAATCCAAGACTAGTCGGCTATTTTCTCTTATATCTTCAACAAACGCCTAGTTGTCAAAACGAACAAAGCGAGCCTGGATTTTCAGTTAATGTTGGTATGTGTGTATCATTATCTTTTATATATCACTCTCACTCAGCATTTCGCCATTGTGAGACATGCTAGCTAGCCCACTCAAAACATATGAATGCTAAAAATCTTCAAACTGGGTATTTTCCTACTAAAACTCATGACTACCTGGTAGTTATAAACTCGGCAACGTTGCACTAGGTAAGTGCTCAGAGTCAAAAAACACTTTAGCAACTCTTCAAAGTCTCACTTGAAAGTTCTTACAAAAAATTACACTACGTACTACGTAGACACAAAAGTATCACAGTTCACAGAGCATCAGCTTACATCACTGCGGCTACGGATAGAGAGGGTTGTTCAAATATGAATAATGTTTGTTGGCGCTTTTACAAAGTTGAGGGGAAATAAGGAAATAAAATAGCGCGCTAATAGAACGAAAGAGCGAGTCTCTTGTCGAGAACGATACCTACTATTTTTGCTGTTTGCCGGACAATAAAAAAGTTATTTGTCTCGAACGAAAACAAATTTTGTATTAACAAATTCGACCGACTGTGTTCGTTTTTTATCTTTTGCGGTGGTGGATGATGGGATGGGAATGCAAAATGTTTTAAAGACATTGGCCGTGTTCGAGTGAATGGCAGATAGGGTATCTTTGCACCGGAGTAAGGGGGTCAGCAATTGATATAACAATTCGTAGGTACTCGTATGTATCTGAAGAGTTTTCGGAGTTTAGACGACGTTCATATTTCATTGGTTCATTACATTGGTTTGAGTATTTGATAACAAAAAATGTTCAGGGATGGTATTAAGAGATAAATAAAACAAGTTGTGCTAAAAAAGCTACATAAGTTGTCATCGAAAATAACCGTTGCATTGACATACATTTTCAATTGTTTGGCAGTTGGAAATTTTTCAAATCATATAATGAACAGTTGGAAGGAAAAAAAATCAAAAAGATTCTCAATCTTATAAATCAGCTAACGGATGGTTAACAATTATACATATTTCGAATACTACTTGAAAATAGGTAACAAATACCTTTGTATATGAAAACTATAGTACTATCATGGTGGAAGTCGAATGGGGCGACATCTAATTTACCTATGCAACCCTTACTCTTTTTTTGCGGTGAGCTTATGGAGGTTTTAAATGATATTTATTGATATTTTTTGGATGCAATAATCCAAAAAATAGTCTACTCTTGCCCCTACCACCAATTTTCGACGCTTAAAGACTCCCCAAATCGAATTTTACACCTCACATTTTGCAGCGCCACCACCAGGACCTCTGCAACCCTAAAAAAAACTCGCCATGATAGTACTATAGTTTTCATATACAAAGCAAATACCTAATAAAGCAGTCACAAATAAATTACTTAGAGCATATAACATGGAGTGCTTGTTCGATTTCAAACGTGAAGCTTTTATAGGGAGCGCTAGTTTCACTTATTTCGGACCTCGAATAAGAGTGCGTTATCCCCACTGATTAGTGGTTATCCCTCTCCAGAATTTAATTAAATTTAATTTAATTTTCTTTAATTACCATCCCTCTTCAAAAAAATACAAAAAAAACTGTGATTGAAGTTTGACAGGTCCGCGCTGGTGCTTCCCGAAACTGTAAGAAAGTAGATACTAGCGCCCCCTATCTGTGCTTCTGGCGTTACAATGTATTTGATATAGGAACAGTAGGAACAAGCACTCCATATTATATGTATTACATATATACTCTAAGATAAATTATAACTTTCTATTTACTTTTATCCGCCATTTTCTTCTCATATAAATATCGATAGCACATCAATAACACAACTCTGTCAATTCCGTTTCTATCGGGACAAAAGTTAACAGTAGATTATTATAATATAAAGTAAGTTTAAGTGAATGTAAACATAGTTGTGTAAATTGGTTTATTTGTTTATTGTCTACAATTTTGCATCCATAGATATTTGTCTTAAGCAATGGCTGTCCAACTTAAAAAAACAGTCAACTTTAAAGCCATTCAGAACTAACGTAAAGTCTCGTGCATGCCTACGAGGTGGCAGTGATGATAACAAAAACATAATGGATGACAATGGATAAATCAATACAAAAAAGAAACACTTTTAATAAAATATGTATGTGGTTTGTTAACCATTAAGTTAATCATTTGCACCTCGATCTCGAATTTAATTACAATTTTTTTTAATGAAAATTAAATTTAATTTTTTAATAAAATAAAAAATTATTTTACATCGACGCCATCCAATTGCGCACCCCAAGGCTTCAGGCGTCCTGGTCTACGCCATCTCTCCAGCCCGAGCATGGTCTACCACGCTGCCGTCTACCATAGAATGTAAAGGACTCTCCAAGCCGGTTCCTCCTTACTCATGCGAGCTAGCTGCCCTGCCCACCGGAGTCTACCTAGCTTAAATTTTTATCACTATGTCTGCTTCAAGGTAGATTGCGTACAATTCATGATTGTACCGTCTCCGGAATCGTCCTTCCTTACATATGGGGCCAACAATTCTCCTCAAGACTTTTCTCTCGAACGCGGCTGAGAGGTCGGAGTGTCTTTTGCTAAGCGCCCAAGTCTCGGATCCATACGTGAGTACTGGCAGGACCATGGTCCTGTACAGCAGCAGTTTTGAAGTTATGGTGAGATTTCTGGATTTGAAGAGCTTTGACCGACTGTAGTAGGCTCTGTTGGAATTGAGCAGCCGCCCGCGTATTTCTTCTTCTATATTATTATCGGCTGCTACTATTGACCCAAGGTATTTGAAGGATTGCACCACTTCAAATTCGTGCTCCGCTACCTTGATTGTTTGACCAACTGTTCTTCTCGCATTCGACGCCACCATGTACTTTGTTTTACCTTCACTAAAGTGCAGCCCCAGGTTTTGTGCCGCCTGCTCGATCTGGATGAAGGAATCGTGTACAGCTTGTTCGGTTCTTCCGATGATGTGAATGTCGTCTGCGTAAGCCAGTATCTGGCTGGACCTGTTGACGATGGTCCCTCTTGTTGCCGTGCCAGAGTCACGGATTGCTTTCTCTATTTTTGTTCACTAATTAGTAATTTTCCAGCATCCAATATTATTGTGTCTGCAGATGGGAGCGGTGCGAAAGCCTCTACCACTTCAAGATCTCCTGACAAGTTTCGATTTGGAAGTGTTGATCCTGATGAACCATTTCAAGTAGAACTAAAAGAGTCTGTTCATGGGGCTTCCACTTTTAGTGGTAACATATTCAGTCATCAGCAAATCGGTTCCCTCATTCAATTATAATGGGTTGGTTAGATGTCATCAAGCTGTAGAGAAAGAGACGTAGTTTTGAGCTTTGTGCGACTCCAGCTCCGAATGTTTTTAAAAGTGTAGTTGTACGAAAAATTGCCTAATCCATACAAAATAATCCTCATATGTATTTGTTGTCAGAGGTAGTTTTACATCTACATTTGTCGATTTATACTTCTATCCAAATGTTATCGACATCCAAAACCATCCAACGGTGATGAATGTTGAGGCTTGAAGGTGATTGTGATGCAATGTTGGATTTTCAGCAGCGGGCGTAGGTAGTGTGGGTTGTGCTTTTCTCGAAAGTTCAATTGCATGTTGCGGATGATCAAATTTATAGACTAGAATCTTTTGAGTCTCTGAAGGATTATTTCTTCGTACCCGAGTGGGAAGTAAGACAACCTGTCTGTTTGGTTTTTAATCAAACACAACGGTAAAATGTTAGCGATCATATTTTAAATTGGTTCAAACAATTAAGATATATAGATTAAATTCAAAATTCCTTTAAGTCCAGATTCTTTGAGTGCAAACGAAACTTTGCATACACCAATCCTAAAGTGTGTAAGGCTGGGAACGAGGGGAGATCAAGACGAAACTTTGCAAGAAATTGAAAAATTTCAGTCTCGTCTCTCACTCGTATGACTAAATGTCGTCTCGGTCTCGTCCTGATGCGGTACCTGGTTTATGAGAAAAATAAGAAACAATAATTTTATTCTCCTACTTGTCCACCTACTGCAGGACGAAATTTTAGTTAAGATATATTTGTGTCATTTTTTTTGTGTGTGCTTTCCGTTTCGCATCAGCGGCATACTAGGCTTTAGGTGATAAATCAATTTATCAGGTGACAACCCTTATAACCTTACCTACCTACGAACTTCCCTTGGCTTGAAGCAAAAACATTAAATCATACAATCTAATCTTTGTCTTCTGGCCATGTTTTTAAATTGCCTTTTTTCAATATCTCATTCGAAAATCACCCCTTGGCAAGTGGTCACTATGTACATATGATAAAAACAAAAACATGCGCTCTTAATACCAAGGAACTTAAGTTTTCTCACTTCAGAAATTCAAAAAGAAATTAACGTCTCAAAACAACAAAAAACTCATGTTTTTTTTACAGGCAAAAAACAAAAACATGATGATATTGAGGTTCACATTTTTGATCCACAAGTAGATTCATTGTTGCATTGATTGATATAAATAGATGCTGTATAAGAATTGTTTTTATTGCGCAATCTCTGCATAGTAAAAGCACACTAAATAGGTATTGTTGGATTTTAAGTTGACAAAATTTGGAATTCTATTTTTATACGAAATAATTTAATAAAAAAAAAAAACAATATTCTTTCGAAAAGTTCTTATGCTACTAATTGTTGTTGGCTTTGAACAGAAATTAGGTGTGTGGGATTTATTTAAATAATTTCTGGTAAACGACAAAAAAAAAAAACGTTCGCTTTGCTACAATGTTTGTTTTTAAAGCAGAAGACATTTTCGATATCTTATCGTGGGTATAAGAACAGGGCTGTTGTTTTAAAAGCATTTATATAAATTTCATTTGTTGATACAAATTCGGTCACGTTTCAGGTATTCGAACTTAGGTATATACTGTTTTTTTTAAATTTATATTTATCATGTCTTATCTTTTTTTTATAATCTTATATCATAATTTTTGTTCAACTTTTAGTGACATAGGGGGGTTTTCTTTATTAGTGCAGAATAGATCTCTGAACAGTGTCTGAACACTCCGAGCATACTCTGAACGATCTCTATACTGAAAGTGCTCTGTTCCGATGTCACCTTTTTCATTTGTCATTCACATTTGTCATTTTCCGTGTTAAGCTTTCGAACTCCGTCTGTTCTATTCATTATTCTGAGCTCATAGAGCGCGCTCTAAAACTCTGAACGTTTTGATCTAAAAACACAATTTTTTTTGACACCCATGTTCTCCCAGAAGGAACAAGATAGAACCGGAAGGCCTGTTGGCGTATCTAAGGTTAACCTGACAAGTGAATCCTTAGGTCTTTCCTAAACCAAATTGAAACATTCGCTCAAGAAGACGACAAAATGTTACTGCCAATAAGAATTGATAATCCTTTTTTGGAATTTTTGTCAATATTTTGAAAACAAAGCGTGTTAATGACACCACAGAAATGGGACTAACCATTTATTAAAAATACATTAGATAGTACTTTTAAAAAAAATTATTTTTTGATTTAAATTATTATTTTTTGATTTGATTGATTTTCGTTTGCTGACTTTAGTGACTTTAACAAAAATTATTCTTCATCGGTAAACCTATCAATATTAGTTGTGTTTTTTTTTTCTTAACTCCGGGGTAATTGAAGAAGAAATACATCTAGGCTTAAGAGCGCCATGAAAGATCAAAAATGGAGTTTCCATAACATGTATGAAAAAATCGTTGGCGTGGTTAAGCTAACTCCGCAGGGATTTGTTGTTTGCAACAGTCGTTGTTTTTTCATCACATCCCAAGATTCATCCACTTATATTGAATTTAATGACAGAGAAAATGTAAATGATGATTCGTACCCGCGTAAATCTGCAGGTATTCCTGCTGGAACAATATTGCCTCTTAGTCCAGGACAAATCATCTTTTGAAAGGGTATATGTATGTGGTTATCCCCAAAGAGTAATTTCGAGAGACGGCCAGAAAATCCAGATTCTCGGAAATACAAAATCCAGAATGCATTGAATTTTTTTTTCTAATTTATCTTACCTATAATTTTGTTCTAACTTTTATTAATTTTAGTTAACACTTGTCTAATACAACTACAACACTACTGAAAGCACAATAACAACTTTAGATCATTTTCGAACAGAATTTAACGGAACTGAACCGTAAGCTTGTTGTTTACACTGGTTTACACCTTTAATTCTTAACTTTAAACTTAGGATTTTTAGTAATCAATTTTAAATTTCTACAAATTTTTCATTTAGTACAATTGTTCGGGATTTAGGGATTTGGTTCTTGGGATTTGTTTGTGAATTGTGCAAATTTCTAGCATGAAATCTATGCCTCATGATTCCTGGGGTTTTATTTATTTACATTGAAATATTTATTGATGTTGTTATTTACTGCAGATATACTCGGTGAGTCTTGTTTCATTTCTCGTCTCGATCTCGACTCGTTCCCAGTACACTTTAGGATTTGGGGTAGTTACGAGGTTGGCTGGGAAACTTTGAATTTATTATTGTATCTTAACCGTTTGAACCAGTTTTAAATATAAACGCTTATATTTTACCGTTACCGAGAATATCTACAGTAAATAAAAAACATCACAGCAATAATTTTGTTTAATTCCTTCGAGGAATTATGCATACCTACGTACTAGTAAAAAAGCCGGTACTCGTACTTAAAGTTTTTAAGTATTGAAATTTACTTAAAAACTGAACAGCTATAAACTAGGCAATGGACGTGCCTGTCCGAGTAGAAGATTTTATGTATTGTTGATAATACAACAATAATTTGTCACTAAATGTGTTTTATTTTCATTTTATTTACTACAACTTTATAACCCCATAAACACATTTTTTAAAATAATTTTCTATATGCTCTTTTATTTGAACACAATATTAAAAAATATATATACATTTTGTCTGCTAGAAGCCATCATCAGATAAAAGTTGTCAAATTAAATATAAAGAGGTATCCTCATTCCTCAATCCTCACTCTCATTTGTGACGAAAGCAAAATCCATGTTTCTACCTTTCCCCAAACAGCTCCCACGAGATCATAAAGATCTTATTCTATCTCCTAAGATCTAAGCTCTCAGACAGTCAAAAAAAAAAAAAAATACTCTCAGATTCTTCAGATGAAGAAAATAATGCTACTCAATAATCATTTCGTTTAAGTTTTTCGAGTCGAAAAGACCAATAGTTTTCCGGTGTAGTGCAGCAAATTGAATAAACTTTTTAAGTTTGACTAAACCTTGACGGTTCGATCGATTTTCAAAAATTTATATCTAAAAAAACGGACCGTCTCCGTTTTTGTTTCAATAAATGGTTTGAGATTTACAACTGTGATCACTAAAATAAAATTAATATCCAGAAATTATAAAAGGTGTGTGTGCGACAATTATTTATTATTATTCAACAAAAAAAAAAAAACCTAAAACAAAAAATAAAACATGTTGCGTAATTGAATGACTAAAAAACATGACAACATGAATATTCTGTTTTTCCATCTTCAAAATGTGTCCTTCTAAGTTTTTTTCGTGCCCACTACTTTTTATTTTAGAATTTTTATTTTCAAAGATCGTTAGAGCTTAAATAATTGTGTTTTTTCTTTAGAAGAGAGACATTTTGTGAGTAATTTTAGAAAGGCGCATGTCTCTCTCTCTCTCTCAATTTGTTTTATTTTTATTTAAATGATTTTTTTCCTCAAAGTGGTGTCCAAACATGAAAACACTTTTGTCATGTTTTTGAAACATGAAATGCGAGGCATTTAGAAAAATATCCTCATACAGACACTGTGTGTCAACTTTTCTTCGAGTGCTGATGTGAGTGTGTTTTTTAAATGAAAGTTTTTTTATTCGACATTCCAGAAATTATATTTTGAAAAATCCATTGGCCTATTTATTTATGTAAAAAATGTGAAAAAAAATATTTATTTTTTAATTAAGTTAGGATGTAAGAAGAATTTAAATGCCACATAGTAGAAGAGCCGTCACCTGTCAGTTTTGAGTTGAAGGTAACTTAAGTTCAGTTAGATTCTAAAAATAAAGTGATTTGAAGAATGCTTTCGAATGTATACGATATGTGGGTATCTCGTTTGCGATCAAATTTCTAGGTGCAAGTCTGAGTAGGTATTATCCTAGATTTTATCCGAGTACTTTTTTTTAAACAGACGGAAACATTAACACATCGAAAACAAGTGAACCTACGGATTTATTCTGTAGTATTTATTATAAGTATGAAAGGTAGCTCCAAAAAAGAAAAACTTTTTACACTTTTAACACCGAGCTAAAGCGTTAAGAGTGTTCCGGATTGAAATGGCAAGTTTATAACTAAGGTTGATCAGAATGATAAAGGTGTCTATTTATAGAAAAAAATATTTTCAAAGAATCAGAAAAAAAATTTATTTTTTCCTTTTAAATTTTCATAAATTTTTGTCTTTAAAATAAATGCACGATTGGGTCAAACGTACCTGCTCCTTTGTGCGATCACAACGTTTTTATACAAATAAATTAACTAATAAGATAATGTCTATAATTTTTTGATATTCATTTATATTATAAGTTTTATTATATTACAGATTATTCTTAAAATTCGTATGAGAGGTACGCTGCCGTCCTAAGGAAAAAGGGCGTAAGCGTTAAAAATCAAAAATTGAGTTTGAGGCATTTTTGGAAACTTTTAACAGTGCCTTATTTTTGTGTAAAAAAAAATTATAAATTCTAACTGTAAAAGGCTCAAAATCACTTGTCAAAATGGGCACATATCCATTTTCTGCTCTTTTTTTTTTAATTAAAAAAAAAAAATATTTGAAGGTGCGAAAACCAAAAACAGTAAAATGCATTTATCTCAAAACTACAAAAAAGCAGATACGGCCTTTTGGCTAAGGACGGCAGTACGGTTACTGGTGTCTTAATTTCATTTTTTTATTGTTTTAAAATGGAGCGTACTAACTTTAGTACAGTCAAAATATTTGATTAAAATTGAAGATGCCATTTCGAGAAATTTGAAGTTTTTGAAAACGAGTTTTTAACATTTTTATAGAAAAAATAAAGTATTTAACCTAATATTAAGAAACCGTTCTGTACTTACCAAATATGTATGGAGCCATTTTTGAAATATTTAAATTTCAATCTTCCACATTTTGGATTTTTTCCATTAAAAGAGAGCCAATTTTCATGTACCTATTTTTTCCCAAAAAATCGGATTTTTCTAAAAAACCAAACAAAAATGTTACCGGCCATACATTTGTTTTTTGGTTTTTCTTTAAGACAATTAAATTATTTAGCCAATAATATTTTTTCAAAAAAGTCTTAAAATTCAAATATTTCAAAATGTTATAACTAATCATAAATTTTATTATTGTTCTAGCAATGGAAAAAACTATGAACGCAATTGAAAAATCAACCCGTCCAGTGCGTAATCGGCGCCATAGTAGGTTTGTCATGGATTGTTGTGTGGCAAGATTTAATTTGTAAACTCACCCAAAAAGCAAACATTTAAAACTGTTTGGTAATAAAATAAGTCATTTAGGTACTAATAATACGGTATTTAAGTTTAATTGAACTCTTTTAAAAAAATTAACCCGCATGCTTTGAACGAAATATTATTTCTGTTCTTTCAATCAATTTTCTTGTTTTTTGTTTTTAAAAGCTTTTCAACTAAAACTTTCTTATTTGTTTTGTAACACATAGAAGAGCATGGCCGCCGGATGACACACACCGTCCTTTGAAACGACTCTTCACACCCGACATCAAACGAATGCTCAAGGACTGGCTTATACGTCGAAGAGACAATCCATACCCGAGTCGGGATGAAAAGCGAACCCTCGCAATTGAAACAGGTCTAACATACACTCAAATTTGCAATTGGTTTGCAAATTGGCGACGAAAACTTAAGAACTCCAAGCGGGAACGTTCGAAAAAATCCTGGGGGCATCTGATAAAAAATTACAATACCAACGCTAGAGGCAACGTAGAACAATTTAGTATCTCCTCAGCAGATAGTATTTGGGAAGATGATGGACATGAAACCGAAAACTCAATGCTTTTCTCATCCAGCGACGAAGAGTTGGAGTCACAAGGACACCACAAGCAGTCCGGCTTCATTCAGAACGACAACACAATCCATAACTCGAGTAGAAATATAACATATGTTCCTAGTGGATTTTATCTAGAGGCTCCATTCAAATACCCCTCCAAACAGCAATGCTTCCAAATAAGCTCCACGACTGAGGACTCCCAGCGGTCCGATAAACTTCTGTCTACAAATCCAGCATTTGCCCCCAGCACCAAGTACAAGCAACAAATCATGGAAAAGTACCTGCGCGATACAACGACTGGAGATAAATTATCTCCACCAGCGACAAGCTGCAGCCCCGAGCTATCGAAATGGCTTGAGAGTGCTGCCAAATTCACACCAAATAAAAATAACTATTTTATTGAGTGGAATGGTAAAAAGTAAGTTTTGTTAAATGAATATTGAAATTTTTTTCTAGATGATTAACTAATTTCTTTCGTAGATGCAAGGCTGACAAAAATAATTGTAGAGATTTTAAGAACCACCACGTTTACGATACTATTCATCAGAAGGATGAAATCGATGCGGCTGAAGCATTGGCAAATTTGGCATTTAATTGCCGACAAAGAATGATGGAAACGAATCAGCAGCGAGTTGCGCCAAATTGTTGATACCGAGGTTAGGGAAAGATCATTCCAGGTCGTGACCAGAGTTAGAAAAAGAACGGTGCTTAGCTTGTTTGTTTAAAGAAATATTTTATTCGAAGATAATAAACATAATATATTAGTTATACTTATTTTTAATTAATAATTACAACATTCGTACTTACCTCATGAACTTCCGGCGTGGTTAGCCACTGTGACTCCCATTGAGGACACTTCCATTTATCCGTGGTTTCAAAGATTTTAAAGCATTAATCGAACAATACAATACGAAAAAAAATTTTCTGTTGTTTCAGTTCTTTGCGTTGGTTTTGAAAATTGTTTTAAGCTTCTAAAGTCTGGTATCTTTTTTGTGAAGAATGCATTAAAGATATCTTCTGGGACAACAACAACTGCGGTGAAGAGCCTAATTTTAACTTACGTTATCGTTCATTCATCACAGAAGAAACTGAACGTCATATATTGTTTTCTGATTAAATACCTATATTTTTAAAGTTAATGAAAAATGTGCCAGTCTCTGGAACAAATTTAATGGTCCAAAAAGATCAGAGAGACAGTATTACTACTGTCGCATCTCTGCTCAAAAAAGAAGAAAGTGGTTAAGGGCACTAACCTCGAACTTCAAGTAAAAGTGCTTGTTTCACATAATGGATCCTTTGCTAAAAACTTCGATTATTTATCTCTTAAGGCCCACTTCAGCCTTGATTCATGTATATCTATAATACTTGCTCCAATATTTCTATGATGATCATTTGACTCTTTTTTGTGCTTAAAATTTCGATTATATCGATAACACGTGCTCCACGAAGACAGGTGTTTTATCCGTGATATTTGCATACATGTTATCGATAGTTTGTATTATTTTTAACTATGAGCTCTTTGCTTTCGATTTGAAATTTCCAAATAATGAATCCAAAAATTAAATACTCTTGTGTCCTACTTTTTCGTTATCGCCTTTTATTTTTCACGTGTAAACAACATCGGGTCTGACCCAGCTAAGTTATGGGATGAACAGCGCGCGATGGGTTTTTAAGGGCTAACCATAACACACGGACGGACGCTTTCGAAAGCGATCGGATGAAAATGAGCGAAAGCAAGGAATTTGCTTTGTATATGAAAAACAGTACTATAATGGTTAAAGACGAATGGGGCGATATCTTAAAAGTGGGGACAACTCTTACTTTTTTTGCGGAGAGCTTGTGGAGGCTTTAATCGATATTTACTATTATTTTTTGGTTATGGCAATCGAAATAATATTCTCCTCTTGCTCCTACTTCCAATTTCCGATGCTTAAAGGCTCCCCAAATCAATTTTAAACCCTAAATTTTGCAGCGCCACCACAAGGGTTGGGGCAACATTAAAAAAAAAACAACAAAAAAATTAAATGATATACCCTTAACATAACTCTTTTGCCTTTCGTTAAGTTAAACACCTCCACCAAGTAAAACTGACATTATTTGGTGAATGAGTAACGAAAAAAAGAAAAAGATGATTAATTTTCGTTGATTTTTGACATTCGCTTTCGACAGTATTCGTCTATTATGGGTACCCCTTTAGGCTATACTGTAAAAAAAATACTGCATATTCTTCGGAGTTTTCGACCCTGAAAAGTGAAAATTAACATTCCATTGGTAAGAATTGGTTGCCGAATCAAAAATGTCTCTTTTAAAATTTCAACTTCATTCTTATTTGGACACAACTTTTTATCTTCTTTATTTTGAAAAATCGCGTACTCTTGTTTCTTGTTGTATTCTTCTACTCATAAATAAGTAGTGTGTATTAGAGCGTTTTAATTTATCTTTATTACAAACAATTTTCTAGGTATTAATAAAATAGGTAGGTATACGTATACAAAATTATATATAATATTCATTTTTATAATAAATAAGAAGGTATAATATGTACGTACAATTTAAGTTTTTTTTTTAAATTTTAAATATGTAGATTATCAATTATAAATTTTGTTTACATTTTTAGTTTTACTAGATACCATAAAATTATAAAATTTTTTAATACTTTGTTTTTTTAATCTCATAACTTTTTATAATTTCTCATTCAGTTAGTTAATAAAAATGAGTATGTTAAAATACCATTTTCCTAGTAAATGTCTGGTACGTTAGATTTTTCTTTAAATTAGAAAGTATCATAAAGCTTAAACTTGAAATAGTTCTTTCTTACAAATACAATTATACAGAAAGCAGTCCACCAATTTTAACGTTATGTTATACATAAGTGTATAAGTTATTAGTTATGCAAGTACATATTATAATGTAGTTGTATACATATTAAAAAATATAAATATTTTCAGCTAAACATGGTTAATCTGTTCCTGTTGTCTCCTTTTTAAAAATATTATAGTGGAACAAATCTATTGAAAGTAAAGAACCATTTAACAGCGAATTTGCCGTTTAATGAAATGGTTATACAATCTAAAAATTGGACTTACAAGGAATATATTTAAAAAAAATTATTTATTAATCAATATGGAGTTTTAAACTACGAAAAATGAAGCTCCACTGCATTAAAGTTTAAGTTTTTTTTTTTATATATTAGGTACTTATCAAAAATTTCAAATATTAATTTTTCTAATATTTTTTATTAGGTTAAGGTACAATGGACATTTAATTGTAATAAGATATTATACTATATAAGTGTGTAGTTATTCATAATATAAAAATGTAAAGATATATGTTTTGTAGATTGACAATAAATAAATAATATTTGTTTTTACTATGACAACATTTTTTTGTAAATACATATATAGCTTTATTAATAGGTCAATTTTAATATATATTTAAATAACAAAAGATCCAAAATGATCAAAATGAATATAACTATTTAAACAAACATGAATTTTTATAAATAATACGGTGCAAAATGTTTTCTCTTTATTTGAATTAAGTAGGTACACTCATTCATTATATAGATTATTTTCAGCAATAAAATATTTTTCGGTGGGTTTTCTTCAAAACAAATTCCAACAAGCGAAATTTGTTTATTTATTATATTATCTGCCTATTACATATTTTTTATTCAAGTTGATAAAGCAAATTATAATATTATTTATGTATGTATATTTTTTTTAATGATAAAAAGATTTTTAAATTATTTAAAAAATGTGCAGACTTCTACCAATTAATTAAATTCTTTAAATATAGTTTCAAGATAAACCAAAATATTATAATTAAATTTTTTTTTAATGTTTAAATATCTATCGTATAATACTATATGTATAGAAACCACAACAAAGAAAGCAAAATATGTTTACGGTCCAATTTTATAGTCTAATCTAAAGAAAATATTTGAATTAAAATTCAAAAATGTTTTGCGCTTGAAATTTGTGCAATATAATTTAATTTAATTCCTTACTTGAAAAGAAATTTAAATTATTTCTGATACAAAATTTCGTTCAAAAATAAGTCCATGAAATTTTTTTTTATTAAAATGAACTCAAATATGAATTAAAAAAATATATTTTATATAATTTAAAAAAAAATATTGAAAGATTGTTAAGGAATGCATTCGCCAAGATCTTTACAATCAAAAATATTTGTTGTCAATTCAGAGAATTCTTTATCGAAATGGTTTTTCAGACTTTTCGAACGCTATAATAATTTCCGTCGATTTTTATACAAAGTGGCTCTAATCCGAAAACAATGTACAAACATATATAAACGGTGTACACACGATTGCAGTTATCATTTTTGGCCAACTCAAAAGTCGCAGGGCAACTATGTACATGCAAGCAGATAAATATGACTAAATTATTTGGTTCAAAATTTGATATAAATCAAGACATTTAAAAAAAGTAACTTAGGATTTTCCCATTTCAATATAGGATTAAATCAAATTTTAAAATTACATCACAAATTAAATCATATTTTTTTTTTTTACAAATTATTCAAAAGTTTAATGAAATAAATGATATAGGTAATTTTTGATTATTTTTAACTAGCTACTTGAATACTTTATATGGAAAATTTAGCTAATTTTTTTAGTACAATACAAAATTTGATCATTTTCTTAAAAAAATTACTATTTACCTAAATAAAAAATTTAGCTTACCTTACTTTTTTTAATATTTGGCTGTTATACAACAAAGCAAGCATTTTTTCATAACACCTAATATTTTAAATTTTTTTTAACACATAATTGTGTTTTAAAATTATCAAATCATTTTCTAATTGAAACCCTTTGAAATCCTGAAGGAATCAATTTTTGTATTCATGTTACATAAAATTTCATTTCTCTTTTTTATATAAAAAAAACTTACAATTCTCAAATATTTTTGAGAGATCTTTATATCGTTTTTAATGAGCAGCTCATGCAATAAGCTTTATCATCATTATTAGCAAAGTTCTCACAATACAATTTAATTGAATTTTTCCTGTAAAAAACCAGATTATATTATTTTGGTTCTCTTTTTTTAATATCCTTTTCCCTGTCCTTGAGATGATTGATTTGTTGATTGTCCTGAGGGTCTATTAAGAACTTCCTGCAATGGTACCCATTGTGCTGTAGCACTTTTGGAACGGAACATCTCATCGAAAAACATTTTCTCTTCTAAACGAACTTCTGGGGAGTTTCCAATTAAAGCACGTCCAAGAATTTCACTTGATCCTATAGAAAATATAAATTGAACCAAACAGACATTTTTGTCAAAATAATTGCACTTACCCAAAAGTCCATCATGAACAGTTGTAAACTCGAGGATTGAGTTTTTCAATAGATCCTTCGAAACGTCAAAGGTTAATGCCTCATTAAACACTGGATTCACGGTATTTCGAACGACTCCAGTTTTGCGTTTTTTGATTTTTTTTCCACCACATATTAAGGTAACCTTGACATAGGGATCCGAGGAGTTGCGGGTATCATCGACGACACGTAAATTCCGAGCTTTAATCATGACCACAGTTAGACGTTCGGCTGATGGTAGATAGGCGAGAGAAAGCATCAAGTCACCCAAATCTATTTTCGAGTCCTACATTTTTTTTTGTTAAAGATATGAAATTGTAATTATTTTTTTACAAAGTGAAATTAAATAATTTACCTGTTCAGCACAGGATCCTAATTGAGTCCAAAGTTGAACTTTATCTGATAGATCCATGCTGGCAAGGGGAAGTTGAGTACCTCCGATGCAAACGTGACGAGAATATGCATCGAAATCATAAAGAAGAATTTCAATAGTTCTCTTCTCAATGACCGTTGGGTGTTCTTCGAAAACAAAGTCTTCATCGAAAACTTAAATGAAAAACAAAAGAAATGAATTCAATATGGCGGCCAACACAAAATGCCTAGGAATAATCTAAAAAACCATATCTAACTTTTTTGTATTTGAAATTGAACTCTGATTGAATTATACTTTGCAGTATCGTTAAAATAATTAAAAATATTCTAAGAATAGTTTTAAGAAGTTTTGCTGCAATGCAAGACTGTAAAATTCTTCAATTTATTTTATTTAGTTAAATCATAAATTTAATTACGTATTCAAGAAATTAATTATTAAAGTAGCAAAATCTCGCTGTTGGTAACCCTTGTGGCACTTTTGCTGTTTTTCCTGGAATATTTTACCAGCCAATGTAAACAATTTTTTGTGATTGAAAGCACTTTGCATGGAACTCTTGTGGTTAAAACGAATGACAACACTTCACAACAATATTTAAGCACTATGCAACCTACTCCTAAAGATTTTAAAGTGTTGTCAAGATTAAATAGAAGGTTGGTTCGGTCACCTCGCACCAGAGGGGAGGGAAGATGACCATTTCATTAATACCTTTGCCTATATGGTCAAACGTTTTATGAGAAATGGTTACATATTAACAACGCTCTGCACTCCAAACGCTCATGAAAGTACGGGGTGACTTCAAATAATAAGATTCTTTACTTATTTATCGCTTTTGTTATGTGCATTTGAATTCAATGAACTAAACGCTTATAGGTATGACTTAATTCAGGCCGTCAGTGTCAGTGCAATAGTGGCGAACCCACTTTTTTTGGAAAATGGGTCCCTTCATATATTTTAATACAAAAATAGTTTTATGCAGCTATCTACACTCAAAACTAGATGGCATTCAAAAAGGTGTTATTGCATTTTATTTGATCATAGTTTGAGTGCAATAGTGGCGTAACCTTCATACTTCTCTCAGTTCTCAGAAACTGTTTGCTACGTTATAGATTGTGATCTTTTACTTCGATATACATAGTGTGGGCAGTGAAAAAGTTCACATGCATGTTTGGGATAAGTTTACAGTGTCAAGGCGGCCTCAAGAAATTGGATCTTGTCTTATACATTATTTAAAAAACGTGCATAGGATGGTCTACAAAAATTATTATGTATTCTGCCCAATGTGGGGCCAAAATAGAAATATAAAACTTTCACTGTTGTGCCAAATTTTGGTATCCCATCCCGATTTTATGGTTAAAGAAATGTTTAGTTAGTGGCCATTCGTATTTGCCATGTGAAGAACATTTTGGTGCAATAGAAAAGAATACAAAATTTTATAAAGGTATCTTCGTCGCAGATGATTGGGCTAACGTCATTTCCTCGGCCAGAAAGAGAAACCCATTTGGAGTTGTGAAAATGACTTCATCTCATTTTTTTTTCCACAAAATATCACAAACAGGAAAATGTCCATTTTCAATTACAAGGTTAAATGGCTTAAAATTCAGTGGTTAAATTTCGAAAAAAATAAAACATTTTCAATATTCAATTTTTTTATAATTATTCCAATGAAGTTGATGTTTTACTCGAAGAGGTAAATGTAAAAAAGAGACAATCCGTGGCTATTACAAAACTCAACCAGCTTGAGGAACCTAAAATAAATGATAAAAAAAGAAAGACTTAATAGAACTCCTTCAATTTATAGGTACCACCAAGGCACCAATCCATCACTTTTTTTTTTTACAAATAATTCAAAAACGTCAACAAGTGTTCCAATCGAAATATTTGACGTTTTATCAGACGAGGAGTAAAATGAATAAAAAATAAGTAAAAATGTATGTATAATTTTTTATTGTTAAACTATGAACTGTGAAAGAATTAAAAAAAAATAATAGAATAAATTTTAAGTAACCTTTCTCTTTTCTTTATTTTATCAGAAAACCGTGAATGCAATAGTGGCGTAACCCACTTTTTTTTTAAATAATGTTGAATAAAAAAAAAGCTTGCCCTACAAAGTATGCCTTTTTTCAAACTCTTTTAGATTAATCAAAAATGTCAAAAGGAAAATACAAAAATGTTTAAAGAAACCCTGTTTCTTAAATCTCTCGCAGCTCTAAAGTGAATTTTATGGGTTACGCCACTATTGCTCTCATGGCCTCAATTATGCTAACAAGACAAGAAACCAAAAACATTGAAAATTGCATTGCACTCCTGCCTAAAATTTCCTTTTCCTCCTATCTGAACTCTTCATGCACAATATCCAACTTAAAGTACTCTGGTGTAGCAATAGTTCTTACAAATATTAAATACTTAGGTAAACAAAAGTAAAATACCCTCATTGTTACAATACCGTGTTATTATGTTTTGTCAAAATTATTTACACTTCTGTTTTTCAAAACCCCAAGCTTGTTGTTGAACATACAGTAAAGAACTTTACCCTTTTCCCATCATAAATTGCAATTATGTATTTCTACCATAAATTGTTCTCTCGTAGGTATCATTAGATATCACATTCTGAGTTTTGCTGTAAATTCCTTTCACTTTATTTTTTTGGTGTTTACAGTTTGTTCATACACCCAACTCAAACCAATTTGCAATATAATTCCATTCACGTGCACTCTTGCAGTCTAAAGAAACTTAAAACCCTCTCAAGAAGAAGTTGAAGTCTCTTCATCGCATAAATTCTTTTATATATTTTCCTTATATTCGATCTGAAAAATATCAACATTTTCCGTTGGAGTTGGATTCTCACTCATAAAATATGCGAAGCTCAGAAAACTCTTTTTCAACTATAAGCGTCAATCAACTTGGCATAAATGATGTTGTTGCTGTCTATCTAAAGGAACCATCGCATCGGATGAGGAGAATAGCTAAACAAGGATTTATTGCGTCAAAAAAGAACAACATAAAGAAATGTTTTATTTTCTTTGCCAGGCAGAAGAAATTGGAAGTAGACAGTAGGGTGGACAAGTACGTGTACAAAGAATTGAATAACTTAACACTTTCAAAGGATAAAATGCAATTAAGAAAAAGACATAAATTACCAGGATTTAACGTCTTCTTATGAATCCTTGTTTGCCAAACGTTCTTCTTGTCCGGCAAAAGGCGAACTTTGGCATAAGGATCAGCTGTTCCACTAAAATCTCGCGGCTGAAGATTTTGAGCCTATAAATATATAGGTTTTGGATGAAAGATTGATGTCAATTTGCAATATAAAACTGTTGCACTTACCTCAATGAGTCTTACCGACAATATGCCGGCAATAGGATCATACAAAATGTTTAAATGAATAGTTCCACGAATTTCTTCGTTTGATGGAGTGGATGCAGACTTCTGGAGAGAATTCTAAAACATAATTGATTTTATTAATTTATAAATAAATAATGTCCTCTTTAAATAATTGGACCATACACTTTTATACAAGGACATGTCTATTTTTGTGTGATCCAACTTGGAATTCATTGAGGATACTTTAGGTCGTGCCGGAGTCATTCCAAGGACGACATGTTTGTCAGAACGGGTTATTGGCACGGAACCCGAACAGATGGATAGAGAAATTGACTTGTTGCTTCCGGTAGGAGAGGTTGGTGTTTGTGGGGGAGATTCATCTTTGCAAAAGAATCGAAATAATTTTTATTAAGTTTCTAGGAATTCAATTAATATTTTGCGTCATACCCGCCGATGATAAAACTTGATTGGATGAATTGTTATTTCCTTTTAAAGGTGGAACCCAAAACGCTGGGTCATCGTTTATTGATGTTGGACTAATATTTCCTTTTCGCGAACATTCACTTATTGAATCTACATTGTATCCTGAAGGTCCACCGACAAGTGCTTCTCGACTGTATTTGAAAATTCAAATTTAATAAATGTGTCCAATCGAAAAAAAAAAATATTAGAACTAACCTGTCATTAGCATCTTCATTGTCATTTGCCGATTCAAGTAGAGTTTTTTCAAACCAATTTAGGCGGTATTTTTTAGAGCAGGTTATATAAGCCAGAGCACCCATTAGAGAGACCAACATAAATGATATTGAAGCGTATAAGGCAACTTGAGCCAAAGAGATTTCTTCTTGACGGATTATGATGTCCATGGTTGTGATTTTATTGTGCTCGAAATGCTGAAAAAAATGCATAATAGTTAGTTAATAGGCTAAAGAGAGGGAAGAGAGAAAAATTTCTCGTGGGAGCCTTAAAAAAGATTTGGCTTTCGATGTTTCGCATTTGAAAAATATCTCGTGTATTTATTGTTAAAAACGAACTTTTGTTACAACCTACAAGCTGATTACCAACCTTGTAAACGAGTGAATCACCACTCTCGTGGAAACGGAAACATTATTTGTCCGTTTCCGTTCATTCATTTTTCGTTCGACGGTATGCTATTTCATATAATCGTCGAATGTCAGCTGAAGTGGTCTTAAGAAACGAAGCAAATATGAGCAATTTACATGACGCACCCATAATTGCGATGCCTTTCGTTAGGCTTCGTTAACTTAGCAAGAGCGCTTCTGCGAAAGTGAATTGACAGATACAAAAATCAAAATGGTGGAAGTACATAATATGGCTGACTTTTACATTTGAGTCTTCGGAAATCTAATTTTCGTTCGGTTTTGACATTAGCTTCCTACTACGTCCTACTATTATAGTTCTACCTTTAAAGTATATACCTTTAAGGTAGAACTATAATCGTCGCGTCGGACAAAACATAAATGGTAGTACGGACGAAGTGAACACAAGGAATTTATATGACTTGTCTTCGTTAAGTTTTCCTATCGAAAGCAACAACGCTCAACAAACATTCCTCTGATGCAAAAGTAGACTGACACCTAGCAATTGAACTCAAAATGGCGGAAGCGCATTATTATCCCGTGTATACGAGATATTGAACCGAATAGCTCACTTGGGCCCTTTGCAAACAGGTATCAACTATTGTGCTGGAGTTATGATTTATGAATGTATTACTTCATTCATCACCGTTGTACCTTCAACAACTAACATCAACAAGATAAAACATTAACAAGATTTAACATCAACAATCAACATATTTAAATTATAAGGAAAGATGGATTATTTTTAGAATTTGTTACATTACATAATGTTCTACTTGTTTAGATATATGAGTACTTCATTATTTATTATTGTTTATATAGCTTAAGCATTTATTGATATATATGTATATTTAAATACATTTGTGTTAATAATAAATTTGATATTTGAAAAGGAAACATTTAAACGTTCCCTTAAACTATAACTCTCACTCAGTGGGGTTGAGTATATAAACGGGGAAAGTTTCTTTTCGTTGGCTTATGACATTATAAGTTCCGACGATTCTAGTTTTACCTTTTACTATTAAGGGAAGAGTACCCAATCGTGAGTCACTTTTTATTTCATCAATAAGATAAATTGAAATACACAATTTTTCTATTTTCTATTTTAGAAGAAAAATACTGCATTACCTACCATTGCTGCATTCAATATCTTAAAGTCATTAAATCGTCTTGTGCTGTACTCCCTTAATGAATACCGATAACATCATGTCATTATTCATAAAGAATAAAAAAAATCACCTCAAAAGTCCTTTAATTGACTTTAACACGCACACGATGCTTAAAAATAAGAAAGGTGCTTTTCGAGTCTGATTTCTTGCAACTAGTATTCATTGACTTCAACATGAAAAATCTTAATTGAGTCACATGATTCTTCAAGACTTTTTTGTCCTATGAAAATTTATTCAAATAAACATTGGTTTTTAGAAATTAGCCTTGTGAAATAAAGTTATTTCAACGTGTACTGAATAAATAATGAAAAATCTTTCCTCAGAATTTCGCGCATAGAATTATTTTTGGAAAATGTCAAAGTCATCAATAACTTTTTCTCATATCTTTTTTCTTTTCATTGATGATGATGGATCTGTTGCTTCTGTTCTTCTGCCAAGTGAGGGTTAAAATAAATTGAATAACTGATGTTAAAAGATTTTTTTATATTTGATACAATTTAACTTGGGAAAGTCTTGCATTCGGAAAAAAACGAATTGGAGATTTTAATCAAACATAACATTTGTATGATGGGAAAAACGAGAAATATGGGTCTCGCAATTCTGTCTGGCTGTCAGTTTTTTTTTTAAATAATTTGCGCGCTCTCAAGGGGATTTTTGGTGTACCCTCTATATATTTTAAACACAGCGCGGGCGTGAAGGATAGGTTAGGATGGGAAGGGAAATGTGTATGAAAAGGTGTGTGGCGCGAGGTACTGAGATTGAAGGTGGTACTGGTAGTTGTCTCAGATTTTATCTCCAGGGTTGGCGGCTGGACTAAAGCGGAGAAATGCCGTGTCTAATCCCTTTATAATTCACATTATTTTGTTCGTTGTCATATTTGTTGGGTATACTAGTATTTACTCAATCACATGTTGTTAGTGTTATGCCTGAACAACATGTAAACAGCGGCCCAACAATGATAACTTTTTTACAAAGATTATAATGGAATAAAAACATGACATAGACTACAGCAGGGATCGAACCTGCGACCATGAGGTTGAAAGGCGACCACGCCAACCATCGCGCCACGACCAACCCCAGAGTCCGAGTGCCAGCCTCGCACGTTCTTGTAGTATGTACTTATATGGAAAATGGAACAGATTTAGTTATCGGATCGGCTCTATAAGTGGATGGTCCATCGCGAAATATGGAATGTAGAGTTCGGAATGGTGGAGAAAAGAATATAGAATAAATAGTAAGATAGGAAGGATTTATAATTTTGTTTTTGACAGTTGTTGACAACACAAAAAGGAGAGCAAGAGGGATAGCCAACTTGTTGTCCTTACAATAGGTCTTTTTGACGTAATCTATTCCAGGGTGCACGGGAGAATGTCGTCCGATTGTCAAAACACTCAGGGCTACTTAGGTTTTTATTGAACTTCGAACATTTTTAGAGCTAAAAGTTTCTTCAATTGCCCTCTTAGATATGCACAGATCTTCGTTTTCGTCCATTTTCGTATATCTTCACATTTTGTGAAGTTATTTTATAAGTGAAATAAAAAATAATTTCAAATATGTATTGCCAAATAAGCAACACATATCCTTATGTAGGCACTATTCATATTTAACTATGTACCTTTTGCAAAAGGTTTTCGCTTAGAAGCTAGGAGCATATAGGACTATGCGCTCGCTATAATGCGATTATGAATAAGGCTGATAATCTTTGTTCTCGAATCCTAACAGCCTTACTTACATAATATTTCCTATTTGAAACTACTTTATAACTGCCTACGTAATAACGTACGAATTGCAAATGGTCACAGAATTTGACATTTCAATTTCATTCATATGAGTGGTCACAGACAGCTGCGAACCCGACAACACAAAAGCAGGCAAACAACTTTTTTTGAGGTTAAACTCGTGCGAATTGTTGTTGTCTTGATTTTGTGGACTGCGAATTCACAATTGTTGTTGTTCACGATGAGTTGGTTTTCTTTAGTTTAATGAAAAAAAAAAAATAAAAAAAATAAAAACAAACAACTAACTGCAGAAGTAATGCATGCTGTTTAACTGCTTATTACAAAATGTCAAAGGTTAAATAATGTAGGTATGTGTCAATTCACCTTGATTTAAAAATGTTTCGCATGTAACTCTTTGGTTTTGGCATCGAATAAACTTATAAAAGATGGTGATTCTTTCTCAATATTGGATTTGCTTATTTTATATTCCATTTAGATTTGCACGCTATCGCGTGTTCTGCTCCAGCTATGCCTTTACGCCGTTACTTTATTGAACGCTTTTTGTTTGTCTTTAATTATTGTTAAGTGCTGAGTATGTAATTTGATAAAATATCATATCAACCTATTTACGGAAGGCTTCTTAATTTTTGACATCAGGAGCATTTTTTGGGACAAAATTCCTAAGTATAAAAACTATGTCAAGATAATTTAATATTTTTTTTAATATTATAGTCACAAGAAAAAATGTTTAAATTTTAAAATAAAAACATATCTGAAAAAAAGAGTTTTATATAAACTTAGTATTTTCTTTATTTTGATAAAACAATGTTTGCTTTTCAATAAAAATAAAATTTGGTGTTTAGAGCATCGATTTTTTAATTATTAACTTTTTCTGAATCGGAGCAGTTTTCCCGGGTTCTTAAATAAAATGCTATATTTCCTCTATTTTTATATTTCTATCTTAAATCAGTTTTGTTTTGAAAATGCCTTTACCGTTAAACGCGTGGCCCAAACAAGGCAACGAACTGGATTAGGCCTTATCATCAAATTATTTTTAAGTTCACGTTTTGGCGAACATACATATTTTATTTTGAAATAGAAAAATGAAATGCAAGTTTGTTTCCGAATTTTTAAATAAAATTGATTTGATCATTCATGCATTGAAGTTAAATGCCCGGTCCAAAAAAGAGGCAGGATTCAGGATAGGACTGGATAAGGCCTACAATCCTTCATCATTTTAAGTACTGCCACGTTTAAGCAAACATTTTCTGCTGCAATTGAAAAAAAGTGTTAATTTTTTTCAGAATTTTCAAAAAAAATTGTGTTCGTTATTCAAACGCGGGCCATAAATGCGTGGCCCGAAATTGAAGCGCTACGTTTCGAAAAATATGCTTGTACTCCTGGGGGGTGGGGCACCCATATTGAACCCCGCGCTGTTTTCGGGGCTTTCAAGATTAAACATTTGAAGTGCAAAAAATCACAGAATTAAGCGCTATTACACCATCAATCATCAAATAAATTACTGTCCTTAACGATTTAGACACAGTCAAACTGAATGAAGCCAATTAACATAAACGGGTAGTTTCGTTTTAAATAACAACAATAAAAACCATTCAGACCAACCACACCTATATCTACAAATTATATGAATGCCCTGGGAAATCTAAAATTAAACCGTTTATCATTTAAGATCCATCCTCAATTTCCATAAAATGAATTGTTTCGCTTGTATAAGTCTTCATGTTTAAGTTAAGAAGTTTTTTTTGTTGGGGAAAGGCGAAAGGGAAATGCTTTTGTAGCTTAAGGTTTCTTCCAAGTTCCAAGACATTTATCGGAGTTCTTACATTGGTTTGGGTTGATTAATTTTATGAGTATTTCTATTAAACCAACAAAATCAATGAACTTTATTTTTACTTAATTTTAAAATATAAGTTTAAAGTACAAATAATCTAAGAAAACTTTTTGAACAATACAAAAATACCTAATAATTTATAATAGGTATTTCTATATACTTAAGAATGTGCTAAAAGTTGGTATTTCATAAACGAACTTTGTTTTGTTTGATCTTTGAAAACAATTCTTTCAGTTTCGTTCCATCAGTTGAGGATGGATAATCGAGGACTAACCCTTGTTTTTTTTTGTTGTTGCTTTGAACTACATGATGAACGGAAATTATTAACAATGGACTTGCTTCCAAGGTGAGTTTGAAAGTTATGACGTCAACCAACCTCAATGAAAACCCGGGAAACCAAATCATAAACTTTGCGTTGGATTAATTGAATTTTACTTCAGGTACATACATATATACTGATTCTTTGAGAAAATTATTTGAAAATTCCTCCGGTGAGTATGGATGTTGTGCGTCAGCAATTACAAAAAAATCAAGCTTCCTTGAAATGACATTTTCTTTTGAAGTTGCCACCCCACCTGTAATGCGTACATGATATTTTATTTATTATGTGTGGGCACCTTTAAAAGCTTTGTTTCTTTTGCACGTATTCTTTTGAAAGCGACACACAAGTCATAAAATATAATGGGTATTCATGCAAAGGCGTTAAGTCGTGCGTCGTATCGAAGCGGTGTTAAGTTCTTAACTTTGTAAATTTTTTCAAAATTTTTCATACCAATTTTTATAGATGTATGCAGTTTAAAACATTTAACATAATTCCTGTATAAAGTCCCTCAAATTTTTGCGTCTAAGAAAAAACCTGCAACCCATTTGCCACCATTATTACCATTAGGGGCATTTGACGTGAAGCGGAGAACAAACAAAATGTTGGGTGATCAAAACGTTGATTCTTAGTTTAAATCCAAAACGATTTTGAATTTAGAGGCCTGAAGATAAAGTTATGAGATTTTTAAAGTTTTGACCTTTAAATAAATAAAAATAATGGGGCATATTCATAGTCGTCGGACAAGTTGTTTTTTTTTTGTCTCTTCTAAGCTAACCTGGTGTTTATGTTATTCATAGACAATTTAGATCGGGGTCTAAAAGATAAACTGGAGCTCAATCCTTAAAAACGGTTGCCCCTTTGACCGAGTTGTTTTTTTTCTATCTGTCAAAAAATGTATTGGATTTCAATGGATTGAAAGGTAGCAGTACTTAAACTGTTGTAGAATTCTGTTTTTTTACTAAACAGAACTGCCAAATTCTTTAGCAGCTGTTTCTACCCTGTGTGTTAGCTTTAGACTCGAGGCCAGTCGAACTGGGTTCTAAAGTTTGACTACTCGTATGAATATGACCCAATGCTTTTGACAGCTCCGCCTAAATCATGTGGCGTTTTTCTTTTTTAGTTCAGAGCTGAGCACTAAGCAGAGTCTGAGCGAACAGAGTAGAGTAGAGTAGAGTTCTGAGCTCCGTTTACTCTGTTATTTTATTCTGAGCTCACAGAGCGCGCTCTGATCTCTGAACATGTTCAGAACTAAAAAAGTAACACGAATTTGAAGCTCTGAACGATCAGAGCTCAAAAAGAAACACAATTATTTTTTTGACAGTTCGAGCTCTGCTCTGAACTAAAAAAGAAAAACGCGGTTGAAGTGAGTCTATTACTTTCCGAGGAATTTCAAACCTCAAGACCGTTTGTTGATAACCTTTGCAGTGCATCAGATATTTTAAAGCAAACTTATTATTTTAGAACGTCTACGTCCAGGATAAACAAATTCTTGTTTAATACGATTTTTCTGAGTTTTACAGCTTCGTAGTAAGACGCTGTACAATCTTTCCATTGGAATAATGACCAAGCCATTCTTCTAACTTCTGTTTTTTATTGATTTTATTGATTTACAGTCAATTAAACCACATCACTGCCTTGTTCTTTGCCTTTCACAAAAGCTTCTACATCAGCACTTCCTGGATAAATGCATACCCGTATCAAAAATAAATTATTTTACAGACGGAGCGTCACAATATTTTAAAAATAGGTTTAACTTTGTGAAACTTCTTAACTATAAAAAAAGATTTTGGGGTCGATGCCGAAATGCATATCCATGCGACTTGTTATAAAAAGAGCTCATGTGATGGACTTGGAGGAAACTTTAAACGTTTAGCTACACGTTCGAGCTTGCAACTGTATTAAAACAGAGCTATAATTTCACCTTTAAGGTTATACAAATGGGCCAAATCGTCTTTGTTTTAAACTACAGTTTACTCCAAGGACGAAATTCAACATGCAAAACATTTTCTGCAACAACGGTTTGAGTTTGCTATTACAGTTCCATAAAGAAATTGCATGCATTTATTTCAACTACTGTTAACCTTATATTGAAATACGGATTTTATTTTTCTTGCATTGTCATTCACTTCTCGAAAGAGACATAAAACCACATTTTAAGAGTTAGCCTAATGTCGCTCTGAAAGCGACATCTGTTATACGGTACCAAGTCATCAACATTTTCCTATCAAATTCTCCTAACGTATTATTCGTTTGACACATTTTGCTCAATAAGATAACACTATTTGCATAAACTGTCAAAGTTAATCAACAAGTATATCTATTAGTTGGCCGGAAACACAGCAACAGGATAAGGTTTATTTAATCATTACAGATAAACCGCTGCTGAACTGTAAGAAAGTACCATTAATAATCACATAATTTGCTTGTTTTCGTATGACTACGTCTGCTAATACGCCCCTTCTAACATTAAACCTCTACGTTAAGCTGCCTAAAAATACTAACCATCCAAAATGCGATTTAAATTAAAAACCTAAAAAGATAAAATCTTTATTTATATAAAAGGAAAGGATATTATGAAAGGAGATTCCCCTTGAGTTGAGCTTAACGATTACGCATTTATCTATTTATGAATCTCTGTGTCCAAATGCGTAGTTATTTAAACCTACACCTAAGCCCGCAAGCATACCTACATATATAAGAAAGTATTGAAATCTTATTTATAAAGAATAATAAAATTAAAGCATATACGAGTACATACGTATGTTCCAATACTTATAATGTATTCGTTAAGTATCTCAAAATAAACACTCCATAAATTTATAATGCGAAATTGCGAACGCAATGATAAATGTGCTAACGTCAAAATTTGTATAAATGTTACGCACCAAGATGAGTTGGGAAATGATTTATTTTTATCAGCCAGCGCTAAAAATATTCCCGCAGGGCTCCAACGAACAAGAGTTCTTATATTGATTTCGATTTTTTTTCTTTCTTTTGGATGTCCTTAAATTATGTTCGTTCACGAATTGTGCGTGGGCTATAAGTTGAACATGTACAAACGCTTGTGCGGATAAATCAATAACAAGAACAACAACAAAAAAAAAAACAGGAAAACACTACAACGCTTTTAGGTAAAATATATTATAAATTAAGGGATCTGGGATATATGTAGATAAACCCACATCCAGGGAACTCTTAAAATAATCTCCTCATTTTGTTAAATGATGTAGGTATTCAAACTCGCACCTTACATTTAAGATTAGTATAAATTGGGGCTTTATTGATTTGGTCACAAGCTATGCAACAGTTTTTTCTTCTTAACCAAACCGAAAATACGTTTTTTCGCGAAACTAATTGTTTTAGACGTACATCTATTCCTGTCCGACACTTTTTTTGTATTTTGTCAAGGCCCAGCACTGAAAATGATACTCTTCTACACAATTCTGTAAATTTTTTTCTCAAACCCGAATTGTAGTTTTGAAGAGTTGAAAATTTTTTAGTGACAATGCAAATGACATTTTGAGAAAACAGCTTTCGAAATACCGCCTTACAATAATGTCTGATAACGTAGCAAAAAATTATCTCAACGAAACTTTAACAGACACCTTTCAAAAGTGTTATTTTATTTCAAAATCTATAACATATGTATATGAAAAGAACTTTGATTCTACAAAATTTAAGAAATTTGAAGCGTTCATACGCATAAAATATTTAACTTCTAATGGTAGTTTTGAAGTCATGAAAAAAAATTGTACATGAATGAAAATTTTTTAATCCGTAAATGTTATAAGTTAAAAGTTTTCCATACTATGAGTTTTATTAAAACCAGTCAAAAACTTGTTGAAATGGCGCAGGGACATAAGTCCCCGGGACATAAGTTCCGCATTTTTTTTTCGGAACTTATGTCCCACTTTACTGGGACATAAGTCCCGAATGCGTTTGGGGACTTATGTCCCACCCTATTGAGACATAAGTCCCAAATATTTTTGCTAAAAGTGGGACATAAACCCCAAAATAGATTTTTGTGATTGAAAGTACCTTGGGTGGCCCGCTTCGCGGGTCCTCAAGATTTTAACTCGCTTTTTCGGGGACACACCCGCTCACGCGACTTCGTCGCTCCGCTTAGGGTATGCTAAGTCGCCAGGCAGTCGCCTTAAATGCTTCTATATGCTCATGCAAAAATATGCGTCGGGACTTATGTCTCAATAGGGTGGGACATAAGTCCCGAAACGCATTCGGGACTTATGTCCCAGTAAAGTGGGACATAAGTCCCGAAAAAAAAAATTCGGGACTTATGTCCCGGGGACTTATGTCCCTGCGCCGTTGAAATACAGAGATGATGAACTTAACAAAAACCATATTAGAGTTTTCTCGAACTTATCTACCATTTGGTATGTTGCATTTTCGGAAAAGTTTGTTTATAAGCAGTCGGTTCAGATTTTCCACACTCTCTGCTTGAAGTTCGGTAAACTTTCGGCTGTGCTACTTTCTTGGTTCTTGCACATGTACACATTTAAATCAATATTATGAGAGGGGGACAGTGACAAACACTTAAGGACCGTTTAAATTTGTGTTGTTTTATTATTAAACCCCCATGTATCTTTTTGTTGTTTGTGTCCTCCGACATGACAGTTCCTAGCAAGGATATCCCTTCTTGCATCAGGCAATTTTTTTGCAGAAATTCTCAAATGTTTTCTAATCTGCACTCTTCATTATCATGTTTATCTATATTTTGTTGGCTCAACTTCCTTGTCTCCATAAAAAAAAATCTGTCAATTGCGATACGTTGCTTCTTTCAGAATCGCTTTGTAATCCTTAACTTAATAGTTTACCTTACAATTCAATAGTGGAAACGTATACAAGAAAAATCTTAAATGCGACAGTCATTGTTAATAAACATTTTTAGAAAAATTAAAATTTGAATCATCCTTAAATTTTTATTTCAAAGCAAAATCTGATGGTGTTACCTCAATCACCAGTCCCCTAATGGACATAGCCCCTTCGTCATTTAGCATCCTGTCATAATCAAAATTCAAACAAAATTCTATGCAACTGCTAATTGTTTGACAAAAAAAAAAATTAAATCGCTTACAATAGTCTTTTATAATTGATTGAATTGCTAACTCTATTTTCCATTGACTACTAAGGGTAAAGTGCTTCCATTGTTAGTATGGTCTACAAAATCTACAAAACAATATTCTAATCGATTTGGCCAAAGGCAAAAGGGATAATAATGAAGTGTTGTTATAGCCGCAAGAAAACACAAAGTCAACTCACAAAAAAGCAAACAGCTTGAAGAAGACCTTGAACAAGGACTCTGGACATAATAATCTATAATGTGAAGTCATCATCGTCAATATAATTTATTTCTCCTTCTATGTATAAACGATATCCTTACGACAAATAGGATAAAATGCCGAACAGACTTAATCAATATATAAACTGGGAACACACAACGCAAGCAGTCAGCGGCGGCGGTTGGATTAGCAAAGGTCATCCAGGCACGGAGACAAGTCCCAACGACCATCTACGACAAGCCAGGTCCTTCGGTGCTTGCTTATGGGAGTGGAATAGCATTTGTTATAGCCGGATGGTAAAGTAATCCTCATCGATGGTAGTCTAATAAATTGCATTTCATTGTGAGTTTTTTTTTCTTTTTCCATAGGTAGGTACCTACATAATCCTTAATGGAATTTTCAATATTTGTTTTGTGGAAATTAAATTTATGGATAGGTGTCGCTAGCGCTGGCGCTGTTTTGTTTCTAGTTTAATTGTTAATTGTGGCAAAAATAAAGTAAGGATGGGCACCTAGGTTAGAAATAGCAAGTGGTAGCAGGAAGTGGTGTACTTTGTTCTATTAAAAATATGTATAAATATTCAGGATAATAGAGAAAAAATTATACTTGTATGAGTGTATCGTAGGTACTTGTAAGTCGAAACAATAATAACTGCATTTATTATTGACATCATATCAATGGTCGACAGAGAATTATTTCAAAATTGAACAATCGAAAAACGCAAAAAAAAACATGTACACGTACACGTGTCATAAAAAGGGAAAAGCAAAAACTACGAGTACAATTAACTTGCTTGTTCCTGGAAAAATGAAATGTGAGGTCTTAAAAGGATAAGGAGGCATATTCATAGTCGTCTGACAAGTTGTTTTTTTGTCTTTTTTAAGCTAGCCTGGAGTTTATGTTATTCATAGACAATTTAGACCCGGGTCCAAAAGATAAACTGGAGCTCAAACTTTAAAAACGTCTGACTCTTTAACTAAGTTGTTTTTTCCTATCTGTCAAAAAATGGATTGGATTTCAATGGTTTGACAGGCAGTAGTACTAAAATTGTAGTAGAATTCCGTTTTTTATTAAACAGAGCTGCTAATTTCTTTATGAATAGCAGTTGTTTCTAACCTGTGTGTTAACTTTAGACTCGAGGCCAGTTGGACTCAAATATTAACAAATATTAACAAATATTCAGTTTGAAGTTCTGGACACTTCATTCATAAGTATACGTAAAGGGTGAAAATTTGTTTTTTCATGTTTTGACACTTCAAATGCAAAATTGTAGATCCAAGAATTTTATTTTTATTTAGTAACCATTCACTGCAGCTGCCTTTTCCCTTATCATTTATTTTAAAATTATTTTGATTATTATCTACTATTATTATCTGACTTGTGCTGCATGCCACACCTTTTGAAAAATCTAGGAACCGTTTTCGAAAAATTTTTCATTTTCGAGAATGGTGTTATTATTAATAATAATTATGTATTGTTTTGAAATTACTACTTAATTACAGGCCGGTCAAAAAAAAAAACGGCATTGACAATTTTGATATGTGTATGTAATTGATATAAATTATTAGTAGTAGTAGTTATTAGTAGTCGAAAATTTTTCAAAAAAATTTGAAAATTTTTAAAACGGCTTTCTAACATTTGTATGGGAGATAACGTTATTTTAGTAACTAAAATTAATTTTTGTTCAAATAATTAAGGAAAGTACTAAAAACCATCTTGTACCAAAATTCAAAAAAAAAAATATCAAGCCGTTATTGAAATAATTGATTTTCAAAAAATAATTTTTTTTTCAACTAATTTTTTTTTAAAGTGGTTACTTTTTGTAATAAAAGTTTTACTACAATCAGGTGTGGAAACGTCCCAAAAAAACTACGCAAGTTTCAACAAAATCCACTCAACCCTCAGCTCAGCAGACAGACAGAATAATGGATGTTCGGAATTGGCCTGAATCCGAAAATGGAAAGTGAGTTAAATGTTGTTTTGTGTAAACTTAGTTTTGTAAAAGAAATCATATAGAATACGAGATGTATGAACCGATAAAATTGAAAAACTAACAAACTTAAATAAAATGACTTAAGAAAGGGATTTCTTGTTCCTCTATGAAATTGTCAATAAATGTATTAGATATAAAAATGTGGAATCTTATCCTACTCACATGTGCACTTTTTTTAAACAATATTAAATGTTTGCCTCGGCATCTTGTTCGGAAGCAACATTTGATGATACCTACTTACATTTAATACCATCGTTAATAAAAGTTCATCATCTTCAATTTGTGTAAAGCTCCTACATTGGTAGAAAAAACATTCCAATCGATAATAATCTCCAAAACTTTAAGTATTGTCCTTGGGGCAAATGTATTAAATTTCTCACATATCCCAATCCAGAGGGAAATTACTATAGTTCGTACTTTGCACACAAAATACATTCCTTTTTTGATCCTGTAGGTATGTAGTTGTAGGTATGTCTATATTATGTATAAGTATTTATCTAAAGGGAGGAGTTATAATTTTATTATATATCCCATAACTAGGTTTTATTGAAGAACCCTCAAGAGACGTGGTCTTCAATTTTTCTTGTTTTTTTTTCCTCTATTCGACTTCCATAGAACTTCTAAGGAAATGAAATATTTGTCACGTAATGTGGTCTGCTGATGATTTCCCACAGAGCATTTGAGCAAAACTTTTTTTATTTTTTTTTAAATCCAAAAATTTCTTAATTGAATTTTTCAAGCTCATAAGTTTTTTTTTTTATATTTCTTATGAAAGCAAAATAAAAA
Organism: Syrphus vitripennis; assembly: GCA_958431115.1. Lineage (NCBI taxonomy): Eukaryota > Metazoa > Arthropoda > Insecta > Diptera > Syrphidae > Syrphus > Syrphus vitripennis. The sequence goes on along the minus strand of OY288108.1, from coordinate 121,959,563 downwards.
TCAACAATGGAAACAAAAAATCCAAATTTAATTCGTTTCGCGAATAGAACTAATGCAAACAAATTTTTAATGAAATTGGTAAATTGACAGGATAACGCAATAAAATCTTATAATCCATGTGCTTGAGAAAGAATAACAAACAATACGATACTCAACATATAACTAAGAACAATAACTAACGATGAAATTCATTTCAACTACTATAACAATGGCAACAAGCAGAAATAATATCTATTAAACCTCTTGTCGAAGAGAGTATCCTTTTCATTTAAAGCTTAAATCAACTAAAGCATTGCATTTCTCCATTTTTTTTTTGCCACCATATCCTGTTGTTATAAGCTTAACATTTATTTTCTTATGCTGCTTTGGTTGTGGTTTAACGCGTAACATGAAAAATATAATCAATTCTTCGGGTTTTCTAAGGGGAACTTCACCAGGATGGTTGTTCCAATTTGTTTTTAGTTAAACATTAGCATTTGGAGGATGGGAGGAAGGAATTGAGTTTGTGAAGTTAGAGCCCTCCTTCTTCGAGTTTTTATTTTTCAAAATTTCTTTCAGGTTGTTCTCTTTGTTCCGGATTGTTCCAATTTTTTTTGGAAAGTGTTTTGAAATGGGGGTTTTCGAACCCAAAAACAATAGCTTTTTTCGAAAATCGAAATTTTGATTGTTGTTCTAAAATGTCCTAGTTGTTCTGAGGCCATGAGCAAAATTGGGAACAAATTTTGACCTTTTTTCGGGAATTATAACTTTTTAAAAAAATGTTCTCTGCTTCTAAAAATTGTTACCATTGTTTCAAAATATTTAAGTTTCAAAATGTATATTTTTATAGATATGGCCTTGAAAAGTTTTTGTTTTAAATTCACAAAAATGGGTGCCCCATATTTTTTATTTCGAGAACCTATGATTTTGAATACTTGATTTAAAGTGTCTACGTGTGCTGAGTAAATTTTGTTTTTGTGCAACCATAATATCAGTCTGAAAACAAGTTTTTAAAAAACATTGAATCTTCAAAAATCTGAAAAGTTGTCTGATAGATTGCAATTTTTTTTCAAAAATAAATAAAACTGAGGCGAAATCAAAAAATAAAATATGAAAGAAAACAATAATTAAAAACTTGATGTTTTCTATTAGTAACTATAAACAATTTTTTTTTAATTTTCAAATCTATTTTAATCAGAAAATTTCAAAAAATGTATCCCTACACCTGTTTTAAAAAACCCAAACTAAAAGTATGTTCCAAACACACATTTAACCAAACCCAATTTTTCCAAAATGTTATCAAAAAATATGCATAATAAAAGATTTTACGACCAAACAAATATTTTTACGATGTTATATAAACATCCTTATTCTAATCTCCATTTTTTTAAAACCAAAAAAACAATAATCCTAAACAACAAAAAATATCAAAACAAGATAAAATGTAAAAAAAAATGATTACAAGAATTAATAAAAGCAACTGACATCATTTAAAAGAAAACACATTTAGAACACTTCAGATTCATTGTTGGTGGAATAGAATAGCTGTTTTCACACATTCGGTGGAAAAATTCATGATACCTGATACAAGAATGGGGCTTGTTGAAATATTATTAGTAAGGTAACTTTTAAGAAGTGTTGCCGTTTTCAAAAAATACTCACGCAGACAGGCAGACAAGCGAGTCGACCTTGAAGTACTGGCCACAGAACGATCGAAGAACATTCAGAACAACTGGGGAAGATCTGAAATACACCCCTATGCCTATGCAAGGAAATAGTTGCCACCTCTCCTCTGATCCTGATAGTGTTGCCTCCCTTCCTTAGCGACGGTACTACGAGTACATTATATACAAAATTTTATGTATTTTACCCCACAGGGTAAAATAAAAGGTAGACCTCTATAAACCCCCATTTTAGTCATTTTAGTTGTGTCGTAATACCTCGCTCCCAACCCCTTTTACAGTGCTGTCGTTGTCGTGGCAACACTTGTTGAAATCAATCTTAGGATATGTTCTTTAAATGTGTACTGAGGCATAACCCTTCGGGTCAAAATGGTCCAAAATGTCGTGCCTCAAGGTCAATTTTTGATATTTACAATATGACACCATGTACAAATTTGAGTTTCGCATGTTAAAATTTGTAATAAATTATTCTTAAAATAAAACCTAAATTCGAAATCCAGAAGAGCCCTAAGTGCAGTGACTGTTTTGAGACGACTTCTAGAACAAAATTTGAACGCGAGAAGTCCCAGAAAAGTGCCACTTTGCCAAAACTCACCTTAGCCAGTGGAGAAATGGCGAAACATAATGTGGACGGACGAAAGTGAGTTTGTTCTTTTGGTGGTACTGGGTCGCGATAATACGTCCGTCGTCGTCCACCGAACACGAAATACCAGACATGCTTTACGTATGTACTTAGAGACAGTCCCCAGGGCCCTTCCTTCGATACGCCATTGCTATGGCCTATAAGATTATTATCCTACATTTTTAACATAAAACCTATACACACACAAATTTTATTCAATCCGTTGGTAAAATATCACAAAAAGTTCAAAGCACATTTTTCAAAATTTGTAAGCAGTAGGTAGGTATGTACCTTATAAAGGTTTCCATAGGTACATATTATGATTTGTTTTCACAGAATTCAATCCTTATTTCACTGGTGATGTTCGCCTTAAAACGTTCCACCAGATATGTAGTTGTTGCCTACATCTTTCGGTACCAGCGAACTCTAACCTAAGGATTTATTTGAAAAATTAAGATAAACGAGATGGAAGCGTATACCTACGAAGAATAATGGTCTAGCTGAGGTAACAACTATACAAAACCAACAACAACAAGTTGCTTTGTTGACGTTGAGTAAATGTGGCATTTAATCTCACATTATTACGTCTAACGAAGTGCGTAAAAAAATCCTACAGCAATAGGAGACTGGATAACCTTAAAAGCTTATAACATCATTTCCAAAAAAAAGGACAAAGTAAGACATCAAAGGACCAAATTAAACGAAAAAAAAAACAATCTCAGCGGGTTAAGAACAGGGTGATTGGCATTTTTCAAGGATAACAAAATTGAATGCACAAGCCATTACACACGTTTACAAGTACGGTATCGTGTTGCTTCATCATTTATATTTTCGTCAACGTATGATCAATAAAAATTCCTATATACTCTCAAATAGGTAGGTATAGGTACTCACCCTCAGAAAATAAATTTTACAATATGTTAATCATTTGCCACAATCACACAGGAACCCCGAGCCCGGGTGGGGCACGAAAATTCACAACTTCACCGATAAACTCAATGCAAACACTTTAGTGTCACTTAGATTAGCGATTTATCTTGAGTAAATCAATTAAAACGATGAACTTGTTTGCTAATGCGTCGTCTGCTCTTTAATGCAGACAACAGATAAGTGCGGTGTTTTTTATTAAAAAAAAAAAAAGAGAAGAGAATTAACTACTTTTTATTCAGAGATTTTTTTTTACTTCAGTGAGTCCCGACAGACTGACGACACGGTGGCAGTGGAATGAGTGGTGGGTGTGGGTGCAGCTGAAGGGTTATGCTTTGGGGGATTAATATTTTTTTTCTCAAATTGTTGATACAACACCCCTATTCTTCTTTTGATGGCTAAATAGAGGAGATTTGGTAATGGTTTGGCGTTTAAAGCGTGCGAAATATACCGTTGTAGAAGAGGAACTGAAAATGTAACGTGAACAGGATTTTCATTTAGATAAATATTTTTATATCCGAAAGCATTGAACAGCTGTTGCTTTATTGTTGAGCTTTTAGCATTAAATTTTAGTGAGCTTTTGTCATCCTTTGAGCTTTCTGAGCTTTGGACACAGTTTGTTTAATGTAAACGTAGAGGTGTCAGGGTTGTTATATCCACAAGATTAATCTTTGAATTTTTGTGTTTTTCATAATTATGTTTTATGTTGTATATGGTGGAAGTCGGGTTTCGGATTGTGATGATGATAGTACTAGCAAATAGATAGGTCCTAGTATTTGGGTAACTTATTTAACGTTACCAACTAAAATAATATAGAACAAATAAATCAACAAATGTGTTCTATATAATAAAAGCACGCCTTTTGTAGAATTCATAAATTATTCATAATTTCTTTACCTTTTATATTTAAAAATGAAGATTTTTGAGTTGTGAGACTGTTAAACTTAAGAAAACTTAAAAGCGCTTGGTAAATATCAGCCTTAGCCAAGAAATAAATATATAATATACCCAATTTTAAACTTTAACGAAATATATTTCAGCAAAACATAGAATTTCTTATATTGATATGCAAAATTTAAGCAAGTTCTATTTTAATACATCAGATTTTGGAATCGTAACATGATAATAAATATAATAAACTTTAATTTCACTTCTTTCATAAAATATTAGTAGACTCTCGTATGTACTAAAGTTTGTTTTTGATTGAAAAAGAGCATTTAAAACATTAAATTAAACAATTTTAGGCGCGTGAGTAAAATGTAAAAGAGAGATATATTCGTATTTTGGAAACAGAATTAAGGCTGTTTCTAGATTATTATTTAAGAAAGTTAAATTATTAATGGCCGATTTTATGAACATTCACTATAATCGCTTTTACCTAAACTCCTTTTAATTAATATCAGACCATTAAATTTTTTCAATTTCACCAATGTAGAAAAGGGAAATTTTTGGGATATTTTAGTTAAAATTGAAGCTTGTTCAATTTAAAAGCAGTTGGTGAAACCAAAATTCCCCATTTTAAGGTTAAATGTCCTTTTGAACATTAAAAAGTCTTTCATGAAATCGGACATGGGACGCAATACAAAAACAACAATAATAGGTACTTTCTATCTGGATTTATTTTTCAGATGCAAAACTTAATTTTTGTTTTGAAACCCTAGGCTTTCCACTAGTTTCAGTTGTTGTTATGTAGTGTGAAGAAAAAGGATAACCAAATGCCTGAAAATAAAACAGCATAAGGAAAAAAGAGAAAAACGTACAACACCCTTCTCAGTGGGATCAATACCTATAGTTTTATTTTCATATCAAGATCCAAATCTATATACAGCGTATTTTTTTTAGTCACAGCATCATACTATCGCGAAATTTATTGGTATTGGGAATACATTTTTTCTTTCTAGGAAATTTATTATTTTTGAGATTTGCCATTTCTTGGGAATTCAAACTTCCGACGAAAAAAAAAATTACCCTTGTAATTTCCGATGGGCCCCACTGGTGGTTCTTAGCCCAATGGGAAAGTCCTAACCCACAAAAAATATAAAACCACATCTGAAATAATGTTCAGTCAAGTGGTTTGGAGTGTATTATATAGCAGGATTAAAAAATAATCAAGAAACACAATTAAATTCGTATTGACCTCAACAAGTGAAAGTTGATAACGTATAAACAATAATAAATTGCTCAACTTTTATGCATTAACTTTTAATTTTTCGTGCATCACAAAATTATCGTCTTATTAAGCTTAGCAAAATATTATTTTTAATTGCGTCATTTATTTTTTTTTCTAATTTTTAACAGGAAAGCTACCAATATTTCGCAATGGAAGTTTTTAAGATTTGACAAAATAAATTATTTTTGTTTACAACATTTTTGAGGGGCCTAATTAAAAAAAAAAATTTCGCATCTATACCTATTCGATAAAGTTGAAAATAACTTTGTTTAACGTCATAGTCACTAATGTCCCTACGTAAAATACAACTTTTTTTTTGAAAGCTACCTCAACAGCATCGATGTTAACTGAAACACAATATGTTTATGAAAAAGATGTAAATATTGATAGTTGAACTGAATCATGTTTCTTGGTTATGCAATATAATATTTGGTAAATACGGTATAAACGTCAACTGAATAAAAACATTTTGAAAACACTTGACTCATAGCTGCGATTATTCTATTGATAAAATAGGGTTCTAAACGGCACAAGATTATTCGAACACGCGATGCATGGAATGATAACAACGCAGTAGAAGAAAAAACGTGATTCCTGTGACGCAGTCAGGTGGGTGTGGAATTCAACCAACTCTGCGTCGGAGGTTGAAAATTAGAGACTGCAAGTAAGTGATCAAGCTGGAGACGCTTGTTGCTTAAAGCTAGAGCTTAGGGTTATGACTTTACTGCAGTTGCAACCAGGTTTTCGCTTAATTATCGGTTTTGGATGAAAACTGAATCGAAAACACAAGATTTTCATAACTGTTTTGTAGTTACATGTTTTTACTCAGCACAAGTTTGACAAAAAGCATGTCGAAAACTTTTATTTTTTTTAATATTCAATCTTCTGCTCTTGTTTTTGGCAATCTACTGCAAAAAATTTTGTGATAGGGAAACTATTTGAGGGAAAAAAACTCTCTGTAGAGCTGGTAGTGCCAGAGAATTCTTAAATTAAAGCCTTATAAAAGGTATAGAAATTATAAATATAAAGATAGGAAATCCTCAAACGTTTGAGGGTGAGTTCAAACCGCAGTTGTTTAAATTATTGTATTTATAAAAATTTTTTGTCGATGAAATGAATATGAAAATTAACAACTTTGGAAAACTTATACTTATGTAAAAGTATAAACCGCTATTTTGTAGGCAAACCAAAATTACATCCAAGGTGTCCTATCTTTATATTGACAGTCTCTGGGTATGTGCTTATAATGTCCCTGATGACAGTGTTGTGGAAATACGTAATTTCGAGTTTTGCCAGGAGGATAGGAAGATTTTCACCGTTCGTACTTGGATTCATGTAAGTTAAATATTTTAAAATAATATCTATCGGCACAACTTAGCCCAAAATTTGGCAAAGTTCAAGAACTTTTCGAGTTTATTAAAAAATATGCTTTTAAAATTACTTCATGTATTTTGTGTGAAAACCCTTCAAATTTAGAACATACGGGTTATAATTTGCAAATTGTTTTGTCATTTTACCTATAGCCTATCAAACATCTTTAAGATGAGGCGAAATTAATAGCTTTAAGAATTTTCTTATCAAATAAATTTTATTTTATAAAAATCTGATGACAAAATAAAAACACGAGACATACACGAGCCTAGCTGATTCAGAGCCAACTTTTTTTTGATATTTTATTATGTTCATCTAGAATTGCCTGCAGATGTGTGAATACTGTTATAACAAATTTTAAATTCATACCAATCTGATTTTTTTTGTTTGACATAAAACAAAATTAAAGGTTATCATTTAAAAACTACAATTCATTTCCTCTACTTAAATTTAGAAAAAAAAACTTTTTCCAAATATTTTGTCGCAAACATTTTTTGATGAAATTTTTAATTGTCATTATATTTAAAAAAAAATTATTGTCATGTGAATTCTTATCAGTTTTTATTAATTAATAAAGTCGGTTAATTTTGGTTTTATTTGGTCTTATGATTTCTTTTCAATATAGTATCAAGTTCATGAGTAGCGAGATGTAAGATAATGGAATTTAATGAGACGAAAAAAAAAATCAAACATCAATTATGTGTGTAGGTATTTGTGTAGAATTAATATTTTAGAATTTACTTTTAATAATGTCTATAGTAGATTATTTCGGTTCCATTTTATTTGCTTTGAACTTAAAGCAATTTTCTGTGACGTTGAATTCATTATTCAGCTAAATCCTGCAAAAACTTTGGATTTTTGTTAATCAATATATGTATAATAGGAGATACAAGGCAAAACGTGGTCTTACCTTTTTTATACTTGTTCTATTTATAATGTTATAGGTTTTTTATTTTTTTTATTTTTAAAATGCCCTAATTAATTCTAAGAATCTTACTCTTTTTCTAACTCCTCTTTTATTTTAGCCGATATTTTCAAAAGAGACTATAAATCAGTGGAGTGTTCTAAGAGAAACGTGGTTGCAAGAAATATACTAAGACAAATTAATATTTTATATGTAGACTTTTTTTTAAAGTAGTTTTTTGCATTATTTTGATTTTTATCTTTAAAAGGGGTGATTTTCAAAATCCTAAAATTGCACACCATATATATGGTATTAATATGTATACAGATCAAACCTGGCTTCATCCACATTAATGGCCCTTGCTTCATAAATTTAGCACATAAATTCTTCAATTTTCAAAAGTCTTCCTTGCTAACAGTTTTCTTCTTCATTTACCCGCGATTGTAAGTATCTCGAGTTTGACCTCGCTATACTGCTTCACCTTAAGGATATATTTGTAGATTTCGCCGGGTTTACCTCAGAAAACGTCAATAGGCCTTCCGTTTTTTGATTGTTCCATGTCTGAGGCCAACTAAAGGCAGGTGTCGTTGAATTTGTTTCATCCAACAGTCTTTTCGCTTGTCTTTCTTCAACGATATTTTTGGAATGTCGTGCTCCTGGGTTCTCAGAGTTTCTTCTTTTCACATGACAGAACCAGCTGAGTTGGTTATGATTTATTTAATGCAAGATGCTATTTTTGACGTGAAGGCTTCCTAAAATTTTCTTGTTCTAAGTAATTCATTAATATTCATTGCTTGGCGCATTATCATAAATATAAGACTGATAGTTTTTGAACTGTACACCGCTGTGAGAAAAGGCTTTTATATTTCTATTCAGCAATTTTTCAAATTAAGCAATTTCAAGCAATTTTTCATAGATCTGGTGAAATAGAAAACTTAAGTTACAATAATATACGTAATATAAATGAATTATGACTACAGTGGTGCAAAGAGTCGATCTAAGGGGATTCAAATTTGAAAAAAAATTAATTGAGTTCTAAATTTTCTGATACTGGTAAAATCAAAATTAAAGCCATAATTTACAACTTGAACCTGTCTAAAAATTGTTTCTTCCTAAATTAAAGGTTTTGTATGCATTTCAAAAACTGACGTTTATCTGAATTTTTAAAGCTTATTAAAGACCAAATGTACAAACATTTGATGTATTTATGCTTTTTAAAAAGTAAACTTCTAACATTGCTCCGGTTTCACATCTCTCTTTATTTTCCGAGTAGCTTATAACTTCTCCAACGGAAAAGAAAAGATTTGAAAGGGGTTGATTTATTGTAGATCGAAAAAAACTCAAAAATTCTCCCTCAAAAGCTCTTTGAAAGGAAATATTAACGAGGTAATGATAAACCGTCGCGTCGGTCTAAAATAAACTCTATTTTTGTCTACTGTTTGGACTAAGCCAAGTAATAAGAAAAATCGCACATCTGAATAGACTTACAATAGTGTTCATTAATATTTTCATTGATTAATTATTTATCTTAATCACATAAAAAATTCAAAATCAAAGAACTCAAAGATATTGCCCCGATTCGATTTGACAAGTGTAAAGAAAAAAAAAACCACATGTCTGAGCCATAAGCAAATCCCAAGCACATTATCAATTTTCAACTCGTCTTGCATCAGCGAGTATTTGGGAGAGCAGCTAAGGGCGATCAGTTTTTGTTTTTGCCGTTCGTAGGTAGCTATATCAATATCAATAATAAATTCGAAGAGATATTACATTTAAAACTCATGAGAAATTCTCCAATCTACTATCTACAGCAGGAGCGGATTGAAATGATTAGCTTAAATGATTATAATTATTTTTCATTGACGGCTACGCCTGTGTCAAAACATGTTACGGTGCTCCATTTGTTAATTTTTGTTCCCAAAAACAGCTTCTCACGGAAAAATTTGCATAATTTTGGTAAGTATACTCACTTTTGATATAATTTATGTTGAATACAATTGAGCTATTCATTTATTGCTTAACAAGAAGAGGGCTCCAAAATGAAAAATAAAAAAATCAAGTACCAAATCTAAATCTAAAAAAAATTCAAGGTGAGAATTTTATTCGATTTTAAATTTAGGATGTCCTTAAATTAATGAAGACGTGTGAAAGCTACCTATGAAAAATATTAATTTTGTTTAACCTGGCGCCTTACGACGCTTAACATATCGAGTCCGCTCTTGTGTCTCCAGCTTCTATGAGATCGGTACCTACTCTCAAGAGAACTGATAGCACATTGGAATTAACGCTATATAAACAAAGTTTGACGTTGATTATCACATTCATTCAGTCCGACGCCAGTCTAATCGCACGAGTGTAATTTCGACATTGAACAATTGCAATAACGAAAAAATTAAATATTTGTTAATAAGAAAAAAAAAGTTCGTAAAAAGTATTTACTTCACATACGGAAAAAAAATGACTACGTTCAACAACATTCTGGTGGCTCTGCGAGTTGTAACGCCATCTGAAACTATTCCCAGGGAACCTCTGGATATTTCCGAATTGCCTGAAATCACACTGCAAGAAGTTTCCAACCACGATCATATCCATGACTGTTGGATAGTGCTCTACGATCGTGTTTACGATGTGACAAAGTTTTTATTTTCGGTAAATTAAACTTAACGCAAAACTAAAAGTCTGAACAAAGACTCAGTGGCATTTTTTTGTTCATTATTATTTAGCATCCAGGTGGTGAAGATGTGATCCTTGACCATGCAGGACGTGATGCTACATTAGCGTTTCATGGAACCGGACACTCAAAAGCCGCAACAAATATGTTACGAGACTATTTGATCGGCGAACTGCCGGTAAGCCAGCGAATATTTCGAAACAAGAATACCGGTGCTGGAGTACTTCTGTCAGGAATACCAGATTGAAACAAGCCCATTCCATTTGGAGGACTTATTTTACTATGCCTCCAAATTCCAATCATCTTAGTATTAATATTGTATATTATAAAAATAGATTATGTTATGTTTAATCTTAAACCAAGTGCGCGCCGTAAAGAGGGCAACACATAATTAGCCATTATGGTGATTCGTGATCACATAAAATGCCACGCTTAATTTACTATGAAAGTTGTTATGTGTCTATACAAATCGCAAGTATAAGTTAATATCGATAGCATGATGAAATAGTGGAAGTCAGTCGTCGGTGACGGAAGCAATAAATAAGAGATAGCTGAAATGAGATAATGAGATTATACTTTAGGTTGAAATATGGCGGGACGACAAACACTCAACGGTTGTAAGAGGACAGATGGAATTCTTTGATCCCTGTACTTACTTAAAATTTTAGTATAAGTAAAATATTGTAGTCTTAAAAAAATGTCCTTTATTTATGATCCTTTTAAAAGCAAGTAATGACTAAGCAAATACAAAATAAAAAATGGAAATAAAAAAATTTTCAACAACAATACAATGCAATATCTTTTAATTACACATTAGCCGCCAACTATTCACTATCGATTTAGCGATTTAAACTTAAGTTAAGATCCACACCGAATGTGCCGGCACTTTTGTTTTAGACTTGAGCTTACTTTTCGTCTTCGTGCTCAGCAAAATGTTAAAACCCCGTTTGGATGGTTTCCAATGGAATAAAAAATATTTTTGAAAAACTGCCCTGTTTCCGTTCTTTTTCCAAAAGCCAACTTTTTCAAACTACATAGATACCTAAAATCCATCCAGGCGAAGATGATCCGTAATCAAAAGAACTAGGTGCGATGGACTCATAGATGACCAACGGAAAGATCAGCTAATTTCGCTATCGAAAGCAAAAGGCAAACCATAATAGACCGAAGCTGATAATATCAATCAAAAACCATCGAAAAGTTGGTTCCTAGCAATCAATTGGAGAAGTCGGCCATATTCCACAGAAGAGAAATGAATCATCTTTTTTGTTTTTTTTTTCGTTCTAATTTCATGCTAGTTTTACTTGTTGGAGGTGCGCTTTTTACTCCTAAAAGCAAAAGTTAACGAAACTCAACGAAAGCCAAGAATGTGATGTTATGGCCCTATTATTTATTTTCATTGCACTAGCTTATGACAGCGAACGTCAATTTTGGTCATCAACCGATCCTGCGAAATTAAACTGATAGCAAGCAAAATAAATCAAAATGGTGGAAGCGTATTACATGGCTGACTTCTCCATTTCATCGTAAGGCTTATGATATGACATTAGCCTTCGAGGATTATAGTTCTACAATTATACCTAAGATTGATTCGTTCAACCGATAAATGTCATTTTTAAATTTATTGAAGCAATAAATATAAGTAAGTAAAAGTAATAAGTAAGTGAGTGTAACCGGCCACTAATATTGCTAAATGTTCTGATAACAAAACCATTTAAGTACTTCGATGTTCGATTCTTAAATGATGGATGCTCTTCGCTATGCATTAAAACATTTTCAACTGATAAGAAAGAGTAATGACAAGACAATTATTATATTAAGGGCCTGACGCGTGCTTATTCATTATCGCAGAACGATTATTGAGCTATATTCAAGGGTAGATGAATTAAAGTTTAATAACATTTTATAGCTCTTAAGATCACTGAATCGTTTGAGATAATTTTCCTTTTCTATTCTTTAAATTTTTGCAAGATTTAAAGCAATTGCATAATTTTAAGACGTAATATGTTAACAGTTAGCTAATTGTCAAGTGCATTGAGTTTTCTTAATAAAAACCTCCCGAAAATTCAGTTCGAAGAAAAATCGTTTTAAAAGTTTATAGACTGCAGACGGAAAAACATAATTTCAGGGCCCACTTTTCCCAACGTATGGTCTGATAAAACCTTTAGAAAACAAGTAAAAATAAGTGACGGCAAATATCCCAAAACGGTTTAATTGAAAGAGTTTCCAGTAATTGACGCAGAATATCTCATTATCTGTTATTTTGTAATTTGAATTATAAAATAATAGATAATGGGGTATTCTGCTGTAATATTATTTAAACATGTATAAATTACAAAACCTTTATTTACATATAGGCATAGATGAACAGGGCACACAAATTACGTCGCACGGCATTTGCTTGTTGCTTAGAAATGTTATCGACTATATGTATTAAATTTGAGATAATCTTTCATAAGCCATTTTGCAATCAAAATTATAAAATTTGTTATCAAAAATTGGAAAAGTTTTCTGTGGAAATTGATAACTCAATGGAAAATATCGAAAAGCAAATACTGTTAAAAAATACTAAATACGCAGTACAATGGAGCCATTCACTATAATTTATCAATACCCAACACAGTCTTTTTGAATACGAAATACTTTTTGTTGAATATCGTCTTCAAATACAGAATTTCTCATTATTATAATCAAGGGATCATTTCTACCTACCCTTGCTGCCGTTCGAGTGAATGCCCAATTATATGAGGTATTGAAAAGATCTTGGAGCTCGCTTCTAACCGCGGCTATAAAATGGTTTTACATACGAATCGGTGGTTTAATATAAAGACTGCAGCCCTATTTGGATTTTCTGTGTCATCACGCGTTTATTTTTGATTTTTCTAAGACAAAAAATAGGAGTACCTACAATTACATATTTTATGCAAAAATTTAGTGATTTGAATTCCTTCATCGATTGCTGTCTCTTAGACAGTCTTTTTGGAAGCAGTTCGATTTACATAGAACCTTTTTGGCTTTTTTACTCATCCACTTAAACGTCTTTATCTTATCTAATAGCCACATCTCACCAATCTTATTCTTAACGAATTTATTTCAACAGTTACTTTCGCGTGAGTAACCTCATATAAATCTCTACATCGTTTTCCAATCCTAATTTTAACATTATTAGCTAATTTTGCATACAGCGTTAAAATTACTTATAGGTGCAGAACTTTGTGCTGGTATTTGTAGATTATCAAATTTTTTTGAAGTAAATCTTCTTTTCCGTTCTCCCATAAGAAAAACACGTTTTCAAAAAAATCAAATTTCTTGAAAACGGCATTGAAAGTTTTGGCAAAGTTCAGTGTGTTCGCATATTATTGTTTATTAACTAGTACTTATTATTAGTTACAGTACAAGTACATAATTAACGGTACCTCCCATACAAATATTGAAAAAAATTCTGTCCCTGTCATTTCATTTATTTTATAAATTACGGTCGCTCCCCGAACTACAAAGTTTAAATTAATAAGCAACGCAAGCAACGTTTGAGTATAATAGCCATCTATGTGTTCGAACTCTTAACAGTTTAAGAAAATCATCTTTTATCTCAGGTTAAAACCTTTTCGGAACATATTGGTTGTAGTCTAGGATGTTTAGAAAAAACATCGCATTTGGAAAAATATTTGAAAGGAAGGAAAGCCAATCTATTTCTGTGGCTCCATTTTGTATTTGTTATCAATTACGGTTGTTTGGAAAGAAAAATACTTCAATGTGAGAGAATAACTTGTAAAAGTATTCATCGGAAACATATTATATCCCCCATTTCATCAGATGAATATGAAATTACCTCAACCAAAACACTGTGAAGCACTCGTCAAATGCGTAAATTTCGCAAGCGGTATGAAAACAATCTAACGGTCGATGAACCATTCAAGGACTTTGCTACTTTAAAATTCTACGCATGTATAGATTTATTTTAAAACCGGAATACGTTAGATATTCAAATGGGTACACTTATTTGAACAATATAACAAAAAAAACAAAAATCGATATGTGGACAGTACTTGATTTAGGTGTTTTTGTTTCTAGGATTCTTACGCAAGGAGGCGAGGGAGTGTTTGAATAGACAGTCTTATAAGCTCATATTTGCTATTGCTTTGGCATAAAGGTGTTCAATTTATTATACAATAGGTAAGCCTGTATGTAATTTTTTTGGAATGCCTAAATTTATAAAATGTCAACAAACTTTTAAGATAGGGATTGTTTATTGAATCGTTATACTTATTTGAATTCGAAAATAATTTAAAAAACAGTGATTTGTTATTTGCCTCCTGAGAGCAATGAACTAGCTGATGGTCATTCGCCTGAAATTTGGAATTTTCGTTAAAAAAAAAAACAAATTTAAAATTCGAAAAAACCACTACGCAACCAAAGAGATGAGGCACTTTTAGGCCAAGAGCGTGTATCAACAAGAATGAAATTAAAGCAAACGTGAGTGTTGGTATACGTTAAAACAACTATGAACTTTTGCAAATTCAAATTTTGTGGTTTTTTGTTAGTTCATAGCTCGTCGTATATCCTGGTTAACTTTTCTCAGAGTTCATAATGAAATAAAGTATTTGGTATTAAATGAAAGGTAAGTTTATGATGTTAGAATCATGATTGTAAGACTTCAAGTTTTTGAAGTCTTTTATTTTAAATCTTTCTACTAGTGTATGTGTACCTTCATTTTTTTTTAAATTAAAACTCGCCCACTACCGCTTCCACGTTTTTGACTGCAAAGGTCTGGAGAGTAGCATTCTTAACGAAAATTATTATGTAGATAATATTTTACTTTCTAAGTTGATTTAACAAGTGGCCTTAGCCACGGAATGCCCAAAGGATCTACATTGAATATGGTGTTTTCATAATACTAAACTTTACAGGATCCAGGGGAAAAAATTGTTAGGGAAAATATTTACGAGTAAAACATTTTTTTCAAAAAAAGTGGAAAAAAATATCCAAAAATAAAAATTTATCAGAAATTAATTTATTAAAAAAAACACGTTTTCAAAAAAATATTTTAAAAAAATTCTGTCAAAAAAATTGTCAAAAGGCAACGAATTAGAAAAATGCCAAAGTAAAATGTATGGCAAGTACCGTTATTTTTTTTGTCTTGGAAAATCAAAAACAAAAAAAAGTAGATACGGACATTATAAAGTACACCAAGTTTCTCCCCAGCCGTTTAGGATGTAGCTTAACCAACAGACAGACAGGTAGAATCGCAGGCCCACTTTTTTCGACTTCAATGTACAGTTTAATCAAAATATCGAGTTCCAAAAATTCTTAAACAGTCATAAAATGATTTTATTTATACATATGTACATAAATATGTGATATTCTATTTATGTAATTGTTAACTTTCAAAACATATAAGTACATAATGACTTTCTGTGGAATAAAAATTATCAGCTATACAATTGTGTCCTTTTTTTTCGTAGTGAGCTTTATTGTAAGGTTTACTCTATGGCTTGTCGGAGATTACCGATCACAAGAAGTTAGCCTAACAAGAGCTTATGATTTGTGAACCCTCGCAACCAACACCAGAACAGCAATCCTATTTTAGCGTTCTAAGGGGTCACAACTCAAGTTGTGAGATTCACTGGAACATCATAGAATCATCTTTCAGAATTGAACACATTCCTGAACAAAAAAACAAAAAAAAGGACAAAGAAATATTACTTCACAAAATTAAGTTCACCTCATGTTGTGACTTGTGAGGTATCAGTGACAATTGCCAGACTCGGAGGGTAGAGCTTTTGATATTGGTTTTTGTTCCAGTTTAGGTTTAAGTTTTAGTTTAGAGTTAAGTTTCATAATTTTTTTTTCTCAATGCTTCGTGTGAAATTATAAAAAAATCCGTGTAGTGTGGTGTACATTAATAATACCTTTAGTCGTGTTACAAATTTTGCACTAATTTCTCAATGCCATTTGCATACTACGAGTAATTGAATAATTTAAAATTATTGCACTTTGCACCGGTGATTAAAAAACAAAATGCATTTTTGCATGTTTAATCCGAGTCCACATTAATTAAAATATACAACGCTCCCTATATAGGACGATAATGGCCGACAAAATCCATGCCAAGCTCAAACCACAAATTGATTTTTAATAGCCTTCACCATCAATTACCACTTAGTTTTGTTCTCAATTACTGCGCCAAATAGATTTGTTTTGTTTTTTTTTTTCAGTCATTATTTCAAAATCGTTCCTTTAACTTTATTTTCCCAGCCATCATCAAAATAATGCAAATCTACCACCGACTTCTTGTACCACACCGCAGCACCGACCCCACGATTCATAAGAAACATAAGAAATAAGAAAACGGTTTGCAAGAGTATAGATGTTCAAGCCTTGCTATATGCAAAAAGTAAAAATGGGTAACTCAAGTTTGGGTGCAATCACTCAACACCTTACGCAAAAGTGCCCCACAATCATGAACTTCATGTTCTACCTTTACAATGCCTCTTATACCACAAAGTTCAACACCTTGCAGTTAAAATATAAATAGTATAAAAACAAACGGTTTTCTTTTTTTTTAGTTTTAAAGGTTGTCTCACATGTTTTGGATTCGTAAAAAAAAATATCTTGATCAAGCATTGGAAAATAAGCCATTAACCAATAGAGGAAGTGTCAATTGAGAGTATAGTCATTGCCGAGCAGTCATTAGATTTTAGATCTGGTGCCTAAGTTCGAGACCGTTTAGTTTTCAGTTAGTATGTACAAGTAAGTTAATAAGAAAAATGAAAATAAAAAAATTTAAAATTACCCCGTGTTCTCCCATAAATTTAATAGTACCTAGCTACCGAAAATGTTTGCTAGAAATGGTTTTAGCAGAAATCCCAAAGTTATTATGCAGAGTTTTGGTTGGTTATTGGTTAAGAACTCCTCTTTGATGAATATTTTGGCCAGATAAGGCCCAAAATGTTAAAATTGCTTGGCACTTAAAATGTTGTAAGGATTTCCGCGACCAGGCACGTTGCTATGATCGGCAACAACATGTTGCTTTTATTGTTTCTACGTTATCACAACTGTTTCGTATCGGTTTCACACTGAGGAAGCCTTTAATACCTATATACTAGCTACCTAAATGCATATTTCAGATTTGCGGAAATTTATAGTGCAAAGAACAGAAACAACATCTGTGAGAGGAGAGTCTTGAATTGGAATAGTTATATGCAAGACAATGCCCCAAAACACAAAACTGAGAGTCAAACTTGCAATAATCTGCAAACTGCATCAACAATTGCCATTTCTCCAAAAGATGGAAGACATCGAAAATTGTACCTATACATATAGACAGAAAAGCTGATAGAAATACCATTCTCTGGACTGAAGTTGTTCTGCAAAACTAACAACAATGTTTCGGGAGCAGCGTTGTGCTCTACATCCACTCTTGAGGCTCCACTCTCAATAACTATCATCTCAATAACTATCAGGTTATTTTTGTATGCTTCCTGGGTAAAGAGAGAGTAGGTATTCGACAGCATCTGGATAAGCTAACCATTTTTAACTTTCCAGGTACACTAATCAAAATAATTTTCTTTTTTCTCATTTCCAGTTTACTCGTCGTCGAAATTGAAGGCAGCAAGTCAACAACTAAAAGATCAGGACAGGAGTTGCCCAAGGATCGTACATATACAATATCTTTATCCGATAATGCCCCAAAGCATTTCACCGATCTTTCAATCCGAAGAGTAGAACGACACGTTAGACGTCTCTGGGAATTCTACACTTGGCTGATTTGACTTTGATGCCCCACAAAGTCAAATCAGCCAAGTCCAAGTTGGCTTGCCTCAGAAGTCCGCTAGGATACAGATGCACACCATCAGCCACTAGAACCTATAGCGTCATCTTAAAATTTATTCCAGGAGTACTGGGCTTATGTTTCAATAAAATTCGACGTTATAAGAAGCAGGGTAAAATTATTTGCATTTCCTATTCGCGAAGATATGGGAACAATTTTGAGGGAAATTCAATTCCATAGCCTTGAATGCTTTAAGTTCATTTGAGGACGAAAAACAATTAATCAGGGATGTCTTTTCCAAATATTGAATTCAAAATTTCCGTGGTGATAAGCTGAGAAGAACGGTTCCAATAGTCTGTCTAAGAAAGTTAAATTTTGACGATTGAGCTGTTTGATCATGAAAAGCGAAGTATCTTCCTGGTAGGTTCCCATTGGTGTCTAGCACTTTGTTATCAAAATTAAAACTTCGGTTCAAAATATTCTTAATCCCTGAAAAAAATCACTCATAAAAGCAAACACAACCGACTTCTTTAAACCACTTTATTACCATATGCAAAATCAACGGAAAAGTTCGCATGGATTACATTTCCATCATCGTTTTCAATCACATTCACATTCGCCTCCTCCTTCAATGTCGGTTAAACCGCACGAAACTGAAAAAGGGAAAAACAAAACTATGTTCCCCACATCATTCAAGAACCCAAACCAAGCTCAAAGATACAAAAAAAAAAAAATAAAACCATAAGAAGAAAAATATAATAAAAGTATCTCAAAGATACTTTTAGTATTGAACTTCAGGCTAAAGGTTGAAATTGGTTCAAGTAATTGCCCAACGTTTGCTGCTGCCGACGAAGCTCTTATTGTTGTTGGGGTTACTTGTAACTTTACCTTTATTCCTGTGAGCTGAATCTTTTGGTGCAAATCACTGCCAAGCCAGAAAATTACATCAGCCGCAGAACTCAAAAAGTATCTGCAGTGAACTCCAACAAATCGTGCAAATACCTACCTCGAGAGTCAGGTGGATTTAGATTCATCGTCGTCGGCGGCGCGGCATCGGCGCGCGGTGTAGAGCGACGAACGTGCTAGTGTTGTTGCAGGCGTTGGAGCCGCAACGGCACCAACGCCAACTCCAACATTCCATCTAATACGGCTTCAGGAGATAATCACGAACATATCTTGTTCATATCCCTGTAAAGTGTATTATTTGCACTTTATTATCACGTTAGAGGGCGGTAGTGGTGTTAGAGAGTGTTTGTAAATATATATTTTGATTTTCCTGGAAATTTATGAAATTTGTATTGGGAAAGGCTCTACCTGGAGCCCTTGTCGTCCTCCACTAGCAATCAGCTTTCTAATAAGAACCAACAGCAGCAAAAAAAAAATTAATCAATTTATGGAGCACTTTGATTGTCACAGAAACACTGCTGTGGCAGCTAACAGCAGCACTAATGCACCATAAATTAATAGCTCTAGGAGCGCACTGTTGCTCGTTGCTAAACGACAGTAGTTTGGTCCACACCCCGTTTTGACGCTGGCTCGGGGGCTGCAGGACCCCTTCTCAATTCGGAAAAGAGTTCCAAAGGTAAATGAATAGTTATACCGTAAGCAAAGATTTTGAATTCATAAATAATTTAAAGAACTTATGAACCCACAAGAAGTGGAGGTGGGGGAGGAAGTATCACCTACCCTCTTGCCCCTTTGCATATGCAAATATGTGGGCGATGTAATGGCGTTTGCGAAAATACTACGAAATACCGCGTCCGTCAGTCGGCTGACGCCCAGAGTGGCGAATGACTCAGACTTTCTGAAAGCGATTTAAACGTCAATTGATTTTCCTGCCCGAGGGTCTACAGCGGGGGCGGAAGAAATCAATTTGCTTGGCTTCAAGAGATGGAGTCATATCGTGGTTGTGGTTGTTGTCAACAATACGATGAATGTGTATTTGGCGCCAGTTATTGATATGTTTTCGCTCTTTCTTGGATTTTTTTTTTGTGAGGTAATGCCCAACATCAATATAATATTTCCTGCGGAGGAGGCTATGGAGTCTCTATGCAGCATATACCTTGATAATTGCTCTGACCCCGAGAGTACGCTCCTCTAAATCAATATTTTCCATGTCTGGACTGATATTTCGTTTTTGCTCAAAAGTTGTCTTGTTGTTGATATTTATTTTGTTGTTCCTTTGTGGACAACGACGATGCGATGGTTAGAGGTCTTTCAGGTGTTTTTTGCTGCAGCTTTGGGCACACCTATTATAATTGTTCGAGACGGGGGAGCGTTCAATTGACAGGTTAGTATGTCAACAAGTGTTTAACAGAGATTTGAGTTGTTTTTGTGATGTAAGATTATATTTTGAAATCTTGAACAAGTGTATGACAACTTGGCTAAATTGAGATCCAATAGACAATATTAAATTTATGTTTATGTTTTTTTTTTTTGAAATTCTGAACCATATTGCGAAGTGATTTATTGTGTGAAGATGAACTCATCAACCAATTTGTTAGGATAATCATTAGATGCAGGAACGTCATCGTGGCGTGGTCCAACGAAATAAACTCCGATTTTAAATATTTGGCTAATTGAGACGGTATTGGGATGAAATCGTTACGAAACTAAGCTTTCATCAAGTAGCCAACCTCAGCCACAAATTCCCGTTGCACTTTTCCAGAGTGAAAAAACGCCAATTTTCAGCAGTCAGCATTGTAACACCTTGGAAAAGTGAAATGAGGACCAAATCGGGTTCAATTCTTTTTACCAATCGAAATATGACCAAGTTTGCTTGCATAAATGTTAGAAATAAATCAGCTGTCAGAACTAAACGTCACAAATTACTCTCGAATCTTTTTGAGGTTTATTTCTTCTCTTTCTAATCTGTGAGATAGGTTTATCTGCTTTGCAGAATATTACTACCCTAAGTAATAAGATGGTGTAAGTGGTGAAAAATTGATGGTCCAAAAAATCAGTATTTTTTAAAGGTTATGTTTTTTTTGTCAGCATTTATTGAACTCGCTCACATTTATATTTATTGGGGCATATTCATATTCAAACTTTAGAACCGAGTCCAACTGGCCTCGAGTCTAAAGTTAACACACAGGTTAGAAACAGCTGCTATTCATAAAGAATTTGGCAGCTCTGTTTAGTAAAAACAGAATTCTGCTACAATTTTAGTACTATTGCCTGTCAATCCATTGAAATCCAAATCATTTTTTGACGGATAGAAAGAAACAACTTAGTCAAAGAGTCAACCGTTTTTAAGAATTGAGCTCTGTTTATCTTTTGGACTCGGGTCTAAATTGTCTATGAATAATATTAACTCCAGGTTAGCTTAGAAGAGACAAAGAAACAACTTGTCAGACGACTATGAATATGCCTCAATATTTTCTAATATAGGTAAACGGTATTTAGTATTATTGTGAGAAAAATGAGACACAAGCATTTTTTAAGAAGCTGTCTAATATTATTTACATTGAAATATTCAATTGGATGTTTTAAAAAACACAAATTTTGTATGATTTTCTTTAATGGAAACAAAAATTAGTATCTCGTCTTTGTCTCGTCTTGGATGTCTAAAAATAAGTCCCGTCTTGGTCTCGGGGCAATCAACTTTATTTCTGATCCAAAGTGAAAATAGATAGAATACGAGCTGGATGTATTGAAAGTTTATGCTTTGTATATGAAAAACATAGTAGTATCATGTCAAGTAGTTTTTAATGTTGCCCGACCCCTGTGGTGGCGCAGCAAAATTTTATGTTTAGAATTTGATTTGGGGAGTCTTTAAGCATCGGAAACATCGAATTATTGCAACCAAAAACTATCAACAAAAATCAATTAAAACCTCATAAGCCCTTCGTAAAAAAAAAATGAGGAAGGGTTGCCCACACTTTTTAGATGTCGCCCCATTCGACTTCCACCATGTTTTCATATACAAAGGTTTATGGCCTTAGTTAATATTCCCACTTCAGACGAAATATTATGCTGATCACAACCAAGACTAAGAGTGGTATCTAGAGCCCTTTTATATAACATTCAAACCTATTCCACCCCTGTATTTTTCGGGCAATTTTTTTTTCGAACTAAGCTCGTGTTTTAATTAGTCTTAAAATAATGTTCCCAAGGCTTCAAGTGTATTTGATTTATTCCTACCAGAAACTGGCACAAAATCCCTCAATCTAGATCGATGTAGGTGATAGCAAAACTGCTTTTGTATAACACTTAAAATAAAAATTAAAAAAACAAAATAAATGAAATAACTTGCAACTCTGTTAACAGCTTTTTAACCTGTTCATGAACTCTCCTCTGCGAGTTGACTTATCTAATATAGGTACACCAACAGCACCAGGCGGGCCCAAACAAGACCTGTCTGGAAGCTGGGATTTTGCTCAATTTACGATTAACCTATGTTGATAAAAGTGTGGCATAAAACTGCCGCCACCGCCAGTACCTACACTGATTGTGTCACCGGCAAGCGCCTGATTTTATGGGATAGGCTCCTGCACTACCGCGCCACCGTCGCGATTACATTCATCTCCTTATAGATGAAGTGTTTTATTTTATGTCGCCTGTCTAACAAAAAACTTCTCAAAGTGGAAGTGAAGTCTGGTGATTTCCTCACCTCCGAAAAAATACAACAAAAATCTCACTCAAACATCAACTCTTGAAAGCTAAAATGTCAACTAGCGGCAACCGCACAGACATTTTAACCTTAATTTTTTTTGAAATTTTCTTATTTTTCTTACATCAAAGGCATTGACTTAGATTTTCATTTTTGCAACTTTCAAGTAGTTGATAGAAGTTGATATACTCGTACACTAGCCATAGCCGCTCGTATAGAGTCTTGAAAAGTTGTGCCACTGATTTTTTGTCAACAACAAAGTGTTGCGCCAAGTAGCTAAGAGCATATGGAACTAGTTTGCAAGATGATTTTGACATTAAGTCAGTTAATTTGGCAATAGGTTGGAGGGCTAAATAGCTTGTGGCAATTTTTATTGGTGTTGCAGTTGGAGGCATTATGGATAGGAGTGGCGCACCGAGATGACTTTATTAGATAGAAAAAGGGTTGGCTTCTGGAAAAAAAAGTAAGTTTGTTTTATTTTCTTAGTGGTACCTTCTACGTTGTTTGGATCTTATTGCACGGATTCATCTTGAAGATAGCCTGAGATGAACTCGAAAAATATTTTGTATTTAATAAACAAACGTCTGTGTTATTAAATGAATCGTCTCTTTCAGAAATAACGTAAATCATAACATTGTTGTGGAGAGATGTTTGATAAGTCAAACCATGGTTAAATGCTGATAACACAATTTGTGAAAGAAAAACATTACTCACAGACATGCCTATCGCATGTTTAGTGGTATCGCTTGTGAATTTCTTACGACTTTTGGGAAAAAGTAGTTAAATATACTTAAGCATGTACTTTGGCGAACTGATAACTGATTGGTTTACCACATTTTCTCATGTGGATGTCTTGATTTCTATTTTTTTTTTATTGTTTTAAAATTGGTCGTACTCATACTAATAGGCTCAAAAAAAATTATCAAAACTGTGGGTGTCGTTTCCGAGAAATTTGGAATTTTTGATATAGGTTTTTAACATTGGTATGGAAGGTATAGTTATTTTCAAAATATAAGAGATATTATTGAAAATTCCTTTTTTACCAAATTTCAAAAGTAGATATTAGATTCAAAACTCCAATTACGGCCGGTATCTGTTTTTTTTTGGACTTTTTGGAAAATCTGATTTTTTTGAAATTAGATTTTTCAAAAAGTATTCATAAAAATCACAAAAACTCTTAGAAAGTGCTACTTTCAAAATAGATTGAGTAAGCCCGTTTCATCTAAGAGAATTTGAATACTGTAAGAAAATTTCAATTGAGTCAAATTTTCATCAACCTCCTTTATTCGCACAGAAAAAAAACCCGATACCTATAGTCTCCCCAAAACAAATGAGGCTACAATATTTTTGTGTGTTAGTAGGAACATGGGTACATCAGGCTTCCCTATAAAGAGATTCCTCTCCATAGTTAGGTATCTCCAACCAAATAACGAAACCATCTACGTCTTTCTGAAAACCTAGTGAAACACTGATAAGAAGTCGATACTGAGAGCTACTGGATTCGTAAAGCATAGATAGAGATTTTTGTTGTCAACCATGACACAAAATGCCAACAAAAACAGCTCTTACTCTCAGGTCGGGAAGAGCTATTTTAAAATATAAATTTTCTCCACCAGCCATTCACTCAAGGTCGTCCTTCTATCGGTCTATCCTATTGATCCAATTTTTTGTTTTCGTATATAGATACTCCTTTTAAATCCAGAATTCTTTATCAGTTTTTCCCACTGCGCATCATCCATTTTCATTCATTCCTGTAATTTTTTTTTTCACCATCCCAAGATTTGTATTAGATCCAGCATCCTTACTTCTTGCGTCTGTTATCCTGGTGAAATTCAAAATAAAAATCTCTCTAAATCGCTTTTTAATAGTGGGTGTTTACTTTAAGCGCATCTCACTATACAGCGTGTGTGTATTACAAACAGGATTATCCCCATTGAAAGGATAACACAATACAAACAAAATGACCTTTAAGCATGAACAACATGTGGCCGGGAAGTAAATAAGAGGTTCAGGAACTTTAATGTACTTTTTCCAAACGAACTCTTTCGCTCTCAATGCGCCATCAGCGAAGAATGAATTAAATTAGAAATCGGCAGATTCAGGTTAAAAATTTGTGAATTTTGGCGCCTCTGAGTACCAGGCTTCCATCGAAAACAGAAAGCCAACTGATATTCTAGGCAGCGGAAAATTATGTCCTGTTTTGGTGTTCATCATAGTCAATACAGCAACAGATACAGTTATGCGCAGTACAACTCTATTTTAGAGTTCTTTTTGAATGAATGAATTGAGAGAGCGAAGACATCAGACAAGAGGGTGAAAAGGAAAAGGACATTCAACAACCCTGAGCAATCCCTTAATGAACAGACAACAAGAAGTTTGTTATCCTGCAGGGGTTGCCATAGATAAATTCCTTCTGCTTCAATTGTTTTTTTTTTTGTTGTATTTATTTAGTTAAGGACCCATTTTCATTTGTGGTCGTAAGGAATGTGTTTGTCTTGTTTGCTGAGAATCCTGTGCGCCGAGTATAAAGAATGCTTTTTCTTTTTTTTTGATTTGGACGACAAAATAGGTGATTGATTGCAGGACAGTTAAACCATTTCCGTGGACTATGGTTTTATTTTTTTTTATGAGCAGCAGAATTATTCACGTCTGACCCAGCTAGCATTGAAAAAGCTAGAAAAAGAAATACATTCGAAAATTCTGCTAGCCGATACCAGTTTTCCTTGAAAACATCCACAGGTGTGGGACTTGTGTTTGGCTTGGTGCCCTTGTCCTTCAACTTGAACTTAAAACTCATAGGTAGCTATTTTGGTATTTTTGGTGATTTCCAATTCGATGATTGTTGTATCGAGTTATTTTCATGGGCTCCTGATGGGAATGTTGAATCGAGGTCAAATTTTTTGTGTAGCAATGTCAAATGATATCCTTGAAAAGTATAACACTCAAGGGTATACATGAGTTCTCAAATAAATAGGAAAAGGTTAATGACATTCGGAAAGGGATGATTTTTTTTGTAAGGTTGTAGGATGTATTCTTGTGGATTATGAGATAAGGATCGATTTAAAATATGTTTTAGAAATAAATTGAAGGCAGTAGCTCTTTTGCTTAGTGTGACTTTCCCAGAATAAATAGATATGGAACTGACAATTAGAAAAATAACGAATATTGGATGGTGTGCAAAATGTTGAATGTTGTTTTTATGTTTTGATGAATCTAAATCAACACAAAAGATTCGTGAAACCATTTGAACCCGAACTTGTCATAACTATAATAGGGAAGTTAAAAAAGTGGGTCTCGCATTTCTGTCTGTTTGGTAAGCTACAGTCTAAGCGGCTGAGTGGATTTTTTAAAGACCAAAATTAACGGTACCTGCCATACTTTTTTGGTATTTTTTGAAAATCAGATTAAATTTTCATGAGAATTAATTTTTTTCGAAAATTTCACCGACAATTTTGATAAGATTTTCAGTGTATTACTATGAAAAATAATAAACCAATTGAAATTAAGACTTTATTAATGGTACCTCTCATACAAATTTCAAGAAAAACTTTTTTCAAAAATCTCAAAATTTCTCACCAAGTGCTCCTAGGTCAGCCCGCTCGTCTGCCTGCCTGCATTGGGCTCGTAATGCATCACTCGTTCCCCTTTTGATTCACCAATTATGTCTTAGTATCAAAGAGTCAATGGGTTTCTGACCTGTCTTATTCTTGAGTAAAGTTCATCATTGGGTTGGGCCAGAAAATTCTCAAGATTTTTCGCCGACATCTAATTACTTTACTTTACAAGTGCTGCGCCTATAAAGGAGCATATATTTAAAAGCCGTAGGTTGGTCTTTAGCTTGTAGAGTTGTTTGGCCACATTTTGGACAGCATCCAGAAGGGTTTCCCGATTCGGATTACATTATCTAGTTCGGTGTTCCCAAGATATTGGAAATTTTAAACCAACTAAGCTGATTGTCCACAAATATTTACTTGAGTAGATGAGAAAGTTCCATAACTGATCCTTTTTGTTTTTGCTGAATTGAGATCGATGATCCTATGACATCCTATGACAGTAAGCAATTGTAAGTATGATTGCAAGGTACAGTCAAGTGTTTTCTATAGGTGGTTATCTTTTGCTTGACGGCCCAGGGAGCTACCAGGGTCATCTTTGTCTCATTGATGATATAACTGATCTATCATTTTAAACTAAACTATGGGTACTCTAAAGTCCAGCCTTACATCAGTGCTAACATTTCACCTTCATTATACAAAACCCATAATGATCCATCTTTAACCCTAATATTTCCGTACAACCTGAAAATTGAATAACTTAATATCACTATGTACTCGTACTTCCATTGCCTATTATATTTATGTAGTTTAAAGCTAACCGTCCTCCCCATAAAATTACAATTATTGTAACTAGATCTCCATAAATCTAACTAGTGCTATTCTCTTTAGTCAGTCACTCAGTCAGTGAGTCAATGATGGGACACGGATAAGACGCCATACTTCTTGTATAAGGTATCTTCTAACTCCACGCGCATATAATCACAGATAAAGAGCCAAATACACAAATTATTGTGCAGAGAGATAATGACAATCTTTTGATGGTTCGTCACGATTCCAAGGTGTAGTTGGGAACTTTTTCTCACGAGTTTAATCCAAATTTAAGAGATCTCTCTCATTCTTCCGTTTATTGTTGCTGCCTTGCTTCTTGCCTTAAATAATATAGGAAATATAATACAAAAAAAAAACAAATTTATCCAACAACGAATTATATTTGTGTACATCTTTCGCGTACACAATTTTATATCGCATTTCACTATGCGGACAACAACGATGACGAAGAAGCGGATGCCAGAAGCAGCAGCAGCATCATCCATAACTAGAGCTAGGAATCTTTTGCAAATATCCAAAATCAACTCCCGCGATGCCATACAAATAAACATTATGAAAGTCATTTACGAAAAGCCTTGCTTTCATGGTGAATTTCAGAAGGAAGACAATTTAAGGTGTACTGAAGATGCTGTCATCGGAGCCGACAATTCAGAAATGTAGGTTGACAACCGCGGAAATTCTTCGACTCCGGTCATACCCACCCTCACTCTGCTAACCGAACGGGAAGCTCTTTCTGTCGAAAAACTCTCCACCAAGGTGATTGAAGACTCCCCCACCCCTGAAGCCAAAAAGGCTGATCAAACAGTGTTTGAGTTTGATCATCGTAGTTGCAATGCTGCAGATGAGTCAGATTAACCTCCAACACTTTATTAAGGCTTCGGCTTTCTCCCCTCACACTGGAAGAAAAATTTAGGGAGTCCTTTAGCAATTCGTAGTAGGAGCAAGAGGAGACTATTATTTGGATTATTGCAACCAAAAAATATCAATTAAAACCGACATAAGCTCTCCGAAAAAAAAAATTGAGGAATGGTTGCCCCCACTTTTTAGATGTCGCACCATTCGACTTCCACCATAATAGTACGAGTACTATGTTTTTCATATACAAAACTAAATGGAGTTAACTTAACTTTTTTCCTATTTAATGAATCTGGTTATTTTTTTTATTTTGCAGATTGATTCTTAGATTTTAAAAAAATGGATAATTGGGACACAGAAACAAGAATTTGGACTGTCCGCCGCTATCACGCACTCGAGTCCATAGTTCTGGTTCAAAGAGAGTTTAGGCGCACGTTTGGCGGCAATCCACCGAACAGATGGACCATAATGAGAGTTGTGAACAATTTTGCCGAGCATGGGAAAGCATTCGAGCATTCGAAAGAAGGCCTTACCATCGAAACTCTATAGTTCAGACGCAGGAAACAATCGCTGCTGTAGCTGCTGCCATACAAAACAATTCAAGAGTTTCGACAAGAAGCTTATCTGCTCAAATGGGTATAAGCAGACAGTCATTGCAGTCAATTTTGCAATATCATTTGGACTTATTCCCATATAAAATTCAAATGGCCAACCAACTGAACGCAGCAGACTTGCCGATTCACTTGGAATTTTGCTAGAAGATGCTTCAAATGTTGGAAGAGGACGAGAATTTGTTGAACTGTCTTTTTATGTCTGACGAGGCCCATTTCGATTTAAACGGCAACATAAACAAATAAAATTGTCGAATATTGAGTGCTTCCAACCCACAGATACTCCATGAGACGGAATTGCATCCACTTTGTGTCACATTGTGGTGTGCAGTTTCATCACGCTGCCCTATTTCTTTGAAGAAAACGGTCACACCGTTACGGTTACTGGAGACCGTTACTTGAGCATGTTGAGAGAGTTTTTCTATCCAGAATTACGCCGAAAGAGAATTTCTTTCAACTCTGTGTGGTTTCAGCAAGATGGTTCAAATCCTCACATAGCCCGGCCTGTTATGACAGAACTGTGACGAAAATTTCCCAATAAGCTGATATTCAGAAACTCCACATTCCGTTGTCCCCCAGGTCACTTGTCTCAACTCTCCAAGCAGTAATGAACAACTTTTTGGTAAGATGCCGCACATGCATCAACGAGCAGGGGGGCATTTAAAATCCATTATTTTTAAAACTAATCAGGCTATGTTTAATAAAATTTAATGAACTTTCACATGAATAAAAGAAAATTGAATTACATACACTGATTCATTAGCCACCCTGTATATTGCTCAAGATAAAGTGACGTACTGCGACAAGATAAGCAAAGTCCAAAGTTTAGCCTGAGCGTGCATCGGTGAAGCACTGCACTTGACATACTTCTCAACTTAACAACTCTGGACATATTGTAAAGAAATAGCCATTTATCAATGTACAAACAAATTTATTGGTCTATAAAATTCTAGATTTCTACAACTCTAATCAATTCTATGTCACTCCAATTACAAGATGCCCAAATAAGTTCAGACCAAAATTCAATATTCCAGATCAAAGTAATTCCTTTAATATCATCGTGGCATGTTGGTGATCCTTCCAATTCGGATCCTCTCAGATCTTTCGAATCAGTCTGAGAAAAACATCACTGCCCAAAGCTGTTGATCATCTCTTAATGAAATGGTATAACAGTTTGGAGACTTCTACTGAGACCCAAACCGCAACAAAAAAACTAATGTGTTCTAAGCCAAACTGCTGGGTTCCCGGCCAGGAAACGAAAAAGCAGATGAGCTGGCAAGGGAAGGCTCAACACTTGAACCTTCTCTCATAGATCACAACATAGGAATCCCACTGTGTGAACTGAAGCGACGTTTTGCTTCAGTTCACATAATTGTTCAAAAATCCAACGAAAGATGGAACCTCCTAGAAATCTGTGGTATTACCAGGAAACTATGGCCGAGACACGATAAGAAAAGGTCCGATAGAATTTTAATTCTTAATAAACCTTCCTTAAGATCCCTTATAAGTTATAAGCTTAATAACGGGACATAACCTACTTGGCTACCATAAAAAGAAAATGGGGCTTAATACCGACGATCTCTGCAGAGGTTGTGGCGACGAAGATGAGCATGAAGACACAGCTCACTTTCTTTGTCATTGTCCAGCACTCTTCCAAACTAGGAAAAAAGCCCTAGGCAACTACTTCCTTAACGAATTAGAAGAACTATCTAAGTCTCTAGCAAGAGCTTTCTGAACTTCGTCAAGACCTCCAAATGGCTAGACGAACCATCGAATTCATAGGTTAACACTTCAAGAAGTTAGTGTGATGGTAAAAAAACCAACTGTCAGCCCAATCAACCTAACCTAACCTAAGCCAAACAAATAATTTTAAGGAATTTTTAATTCTATAAATTTCGACTCGTCTCAAACCCTTTATGATGAAATTCTCCTCCATATATCATAGAGCAGTATTATTGGCAATGAAGGAACCACCAGCTTTACTATAGACAGGTAGATTTGAGTTTCAATTTACAAACTTACAACTTGGCATCCCAAGCTGAGTCCAACCTAAAGCTCGCGTCATTGGATCCAGATGATGACGACGATGATGAGAGATCGCCAAAACTGACAAAGTACACGCAAATGCAATGAATGAAAGATTGAGATAGCACACTGGGGGTGCAGGCCAGCAGAGCCGGTGGCGTCTTAGTCGTCGCGTCGGTGTTGCTAAAGTTGTTTTGCTGTTTGTTAGACGCTTAGACGGAGGCATCATCGCAGTCGTCGTCATGTTTGTCTTCGCTGTCATGTTTTCGGGTTGTTTGTTAACAATATTGAAGGAAATTTTGTGAAATTTGTTTCGATTTGAAGTTGTCCATCCGTCCGCCTTTATGTTCATTCATCTATTTTTGTTGCCGTCTTTGCTGTTTGATGGAACTGTTACAAGATCGCCTATCATCCTCTACGTTAGGGAACAATAAAATGTAACGTAAATCCAATTGCAACGCAAAGTGCGCGCGACTTCGTGTCCGCTGCATTTTTGTAGCTGCCGCCGCGCCGTGCCGCACACCGACAACGCTGCATTGCTGCAGCATTTATCAGTAAGATATATATTGGTCATAATTTCGATAAATTGCTGGAACTGGGTTATGTTCATTGGCAGCAGTGTATCGTATCGTATATAGAGGAGTTAGAGTTAAGAGTGCCCAGCGGTTAGCCAATAAACTCTGTTTACTGATTGCGGGAGACTGATAGCAGGAACCAAGTGGTCCGAATTAGATTTCTCTACTTCTTTTTTGTTTAACTATTTTTAAATATTTTGTTTAACCATTTAGCCAGCATCAGCAAATGGGGTCATGGTTAGGCTTCGATTAACAATGAAATCATTAATCGGCAAAGTTTCACAACAATTTGTATAGCTGCTTGGTTATTATTAGGTACGAGTATCTATTATTGGGAAATGGAAATCTCTCTAATCATCTGCATTGTATAATTTGTAGGTTCTTAATCAGGTTGGTGAGTAATTGGCTTTAAAAAGTCATGGTAAATTGTATTGGGTTTCTTTATAACAAAGGTGACCATATAAAATATTTCAGTTAATAAAAGTTATACATTCAGCAATACTGTATGTGCATTATGGTTCAACGAAGTACTTACATCTTTAAGTTATTCAGGAAGCGCTTGCCACCGAAGTATTGTAATTTGGAAAGTTTAATGGAATTTCCCAAAAAAAAATGCGAAAGTTCAAGTGCGAGTTGGTAATGAATTTGTCGTAATCTTCGAAGCGTAATATGTAAACAATCCAATATAATTTCTAAATGATAAGATGGAAAATTAAATTTTTCTTCGGAACGAGGTTGACCGGTTGAAGAATGAAACACTGGTTGGGGTTGACCACAAGAAATTATTGGATGAGTACGAAAAGATAATTTTAGCAGAAGCTGGAGAGGCAGTTACTATTACTATCTTTGTGCTTAATAAACAGATTTTATTATTGATAACTTTTTATGATTTTTAGTGTGCTTTTACGACCGGTGGAAACCACTAGTAAATCCAATGGTTATCTATATTTAGAATTCAGGCCAAGAGATAGAAAGCAGATAGATGAAGTTTTTTTCGTTTTACTGAAGTCCTGATCTGACTGACATGACGCATGTAAATTGTATCAAATTGAAAGATTGCTGGTTTTCATTCAAAATTATTATTTACCTTGTTAAAACGATGTGACTGGATGATCAAAAAGGAATTGAGATTTCCATCTCGATATACAAACATACCGAACAGAATAGAAGTTCTAAAAAATATTACAAACCAAAAAAATTCAAATTTTCATCTGCATTTTCAAAAACTTTGTCATTTCAGTTGAACTTCACAATTTTCACCAATATATTTACAAATAATGACACATAAAATAAAACTAATGAGGGTTTTCAATGGTAAATAAAGATTTCTTAATAAAAATTGATTTTTTTCATGACGAATGGAACACAATTAATAATTGTTTTTTTTTTTTGTCATTGTGTTGGTGTGTTACTTCTTGTCGGTCAAAAAACTGTCGGTGTAGCTGTCAAATCTGCATTCAAATTTATTTTCATCCGAAAATTGCAGAATTAAAAAAGATATAAAAATGAATGAACAAGTAAATTAAGACCTTTTCAGAGTATAGTCATTTATTACATCCTTGACGAAATCTTTTACGCGGTGTTTTTTTGTTTCCTTGCGAAATAGAAGCCTCATCATTTCAAAAAATTGGAATAAACAAATCACAAACCACTTTAATAAAACTGACAGATACAATTTGTTTTAGTGTTAGTGCATGGAAAAAATAATCAATTATTTCTGCCCAATGAAACGCTATAGTTGACAAAATCAACTTTTGGAAAGATTAAAATCAAAAAATAATTGATTATTTTTACCAATGAAAAACCCCATAAAGCTAAATTCCTAAAAAATTTGTTTAAATATATTTTGTAAACCTTTTCTTTGAATTTTTGTAGGGTTTTTGTATATTTTTTTTTTTTTAGATTTGCATTTATGGGAAAAACCAAACAAATTCTTGTAAATTTTCAAATTGATTTGACCGTTTTTACATATGAATGGTGAAAGTCAAAAAATTATTTGAAGAAACAAATCTCATTGATTCTTACCATTGTTATCATGTTACATTGTTACGGAAATGAATCTTTTCACAGTTTTTAAAAATTTAAACATCCAATAGAAATCTAATCGAAAAAAAGTGAATTTTCAAAAAAACAAAATTTTCAAAAACTTTTTTAAGTATTTTTTTAAACAAATTTTTTTGAAAATGCATACATAACATAAAAAGGGATTTTTCTTTTCCTACCACCGTCTTGACGGCTCGGCGGTGCGGCGGCGCCGGCCGATCACATATTATCGGTCGTGAGCATAGGATCGATAATGTATACCCTGTGTAAGAGGTAATATAAACCCGTCATTCTCCAAGTAGCTGTAATGGCCTACTCGCCCTCCTTTTTCGTCATCAGCAGTCTCGAAAATGCTCTATGTTACAATATGGTTTCAACAAATAGAAATATAACTGCATTGCAATTGTAACAGGCAGCACCAGCCCGAATAACCTAAAAACATCACAAACACTCACCGTTGTTGTAATAGTCATCGTCCAGGTGTTTAAAAATCAGCAATGAACAAGACCACAAACGGGTAATGTGAGATTTTGATAAATGATCCTTTTTTGCGAGTCCTATAGCACATACATACATAGTAGGTATAAGGAACAGACATTTGAATAAATAAATAAATGCACTCCGTGCTCTAAATGAACTGTTTTGATTGCAAGTTAACACAATTTTTCGATGTAATTCACGCCTTGTATTTGACGGGAGTTTGTATTTTCTTTTTTTTTTTTTTTATTTGTCTGTTGTGTTCGCTCAGGAAGCTCACCTTCCTGGATACGAATTCAACTGTTGCTCGTCAATACATGAGCCCGATATATGAAAACATTCAAACGCTTTTGTACTGTCATAAATAATAGTAAATGAATGTGTTGAGTGCACAGGGATGTTATATGTTTGTTTAAATTTCTTTTTATAAATGTCAATGTTTGAAAATTTTGTTTATTTATTTTTTTTGTTTATTTATTTCATCATCAAACAGAGAAACAATTTCCCTTACAGACTAATACATTAGTTCTTAAAAACTAAATTGCTAATAAGATACAATTATATTATAAATGATTTTATATTCTTTGTTAATATAACTAAGATTCTAAATCATAATGGTGTCAAATTTAATAAGTTAAGTACATGTAGTTTAAAAGAATCTCTGGAACATTGCAAACCAAATTAGCTTCTCTGATGCAACGAGAGATTGGTTCGTTACGACCGTAATTCGTTTTATGGAAACGCTCATGAAACAAAATGAAGTCACGAGAATTGCTTCAAGGAACGCGTATACTAATTAAAGAAAGTAATGGAGGACATTTAATATGATATGAAAGTATATCCCTGATAAACATTATTCCAAAGTATGTACGTCGATTTTCCAATTTAAGCATTCCAAATAACAGACACCTGGTTTCATACGACGGAGTATCAATTCTCCAATTTAATTTAAAAAACGCATATCTTGTAAATTTCCTTTGCACTTTTTCAATTCGTTCACATGAATTATTATAGTACGGATTCCAAACTGTACTACAGTACTCAAGCACTGATCAAACCAGTGAATTAAAGAGTGACTTAAGTGTAAAAGGGTCATTAAACTCTTTGGTGTTTCTCTTTCTTTCTGTAACAAAACCAAGCATTTGATTAGATTTATTGATAATGTAATCCATATGTGGCAAGAAGGAAAGTTTTGTATCTAAAATAATGCCAAGATCTTTTTTTTGAACCACTCGTTCTAATTTAGAATTATTAGTTGTATTAGAAGTATTTATTGTTCGCATTCAAAAACTGCCCTTTCTCAAATATACTTATTTTAATAACATTATTTCATTATTTAAAAGGCGCTGTAAAGATACCTCAAGGTAACATAAATGTTATAAACAAAATTAAAGTATAAAAACAATAATTCATTCAAGTATTTATTGAGTATTAAAACTTAGATTTCAATAAAATAACGAAATACAAAAAATTATAATAATTTTAAATATCGAAATAAAGAAGTTGTTTTTTGTTAATAGATTCTCAAATGTAGTTTTTTAAACTTATCAAAATTTACAAAAAATTAAAATAACTAAGAAAGATTGAGAAGTTAGTACAAGCGGCATCAATGAAGATACTGTTGCATATACACAAGGCGCAATCAGTAATTTTGTTGCCTCTCTTCTGAGTATTTTCTCTTCTGTTATTGTACCCATAGGTAAAATTTGGCATGAATAAAATTGCATTCCAATAAATGAATTGTCGGAACGTGCTGAATCAGCTGAATCAGCTTCTCTATTCCAAAGATTTGCTTAAGGATTTGACTTACTTCAAATCAGCTTTATAATTTCAGAATGTTCCGTGTGCAGATTGGTGGTGACAATTTAATTTTAATTTAACTCAGAATAAATTAACTCTAAAATATTTATTCCGATTTCTCACAACCAAAAAAGTATAACATCCCTGCAGCTGAATTGCCATTATTTGCCGCTCCACCCAAACCCCACTATAGCAAAAGGTGAGCGCGTTTAGCAAATCGAACGCACACAAATATCGTGAAGACACGATATTTATGTTGATTTGTTTAATAGTACAAGTGTAACGACTGCTTAAGTCTGCACAAACTGAATTGAATTAATTCCCCGATCGAATAACATAAACACTAGCACTAAAGTGCAATAAGGCTATTAGGCGCGCGAGCTGATGCTTATAGTTTGTAGGAATAAACTTATATGTAGTATGGAACTATAGATTGGTGGCATCTCGAGCGTATCTGTTCAGTAAAAGTCCCCGTCCCAACACTCTTGAAGCTAAAACCGCAACAGCAGCACAGAGGCCAGACCGCCTTACAAATGGTGCACTGATCATTGGCATGTGTCTGTCTGCTTGTCTGAAATGGCGGTACGAGTGCCCATGTTATGTCTGCCAGGATGTTTTTCGGCCGAGCCTAGGATCATCACAAGAAGGTTTTACATAAAATTTCAATTATCCCAACGATAAAATGAGGCAAGTTATAGCAAAGCGACATGGCGAGACGCAAGTGCGCCGTGTTAAGCCGCACTATCGCTGCTGCAGCAAATATTGGTTTTCGAGAAAAATTGACGCAATAAAGAGCGCGCGCGATCGTGATGCTGGAACGATCGTTAAAAAGGTGTTAACGAAACGAAAGTGATTTCATTTTGGGTTAATGTTTCAATAATCGATTTTATTACCACTGCTGCAGAAGCAGTGTTGCTCGCCTTTTGAGACTCTCCGGCCGGTTTTTACGCGAACGGGCTTAGGTTTATAATAGCAAAGTCTGTATTAAAGGCAGGAAAAAAAAACATCTCGATCGCTTCGATCATGTTTTGGTCCTGGCCATTAGGGTACTTTAGTGAATTTTATTTGATGGTTGTTTGAGACTTAGAGGTTGTTGTTCCATCATCGGGTCATATGGGTTGCACTGCTCTGTGCAGATTCTAGTTTTAATTTAATGTGGTTGCTTCTCGATCAGAGTAGATATCTATAAAGTGAGTAAAGTGTAACAAAAAAAAAATACCTATGGCATTATATTATGTCTGATGCCAGCAT
This sequence comes from Syrphus vitripennis, assembly GCA_958431115.1. Lineage (NCBI taxonomy): Eukaryota > Metazoa > Arthropoda > Insecta > Diptera > Syrphidae > Syrphus > Syrphus vitripennis. Next base: position 121,922,835 of record OY288108.1, on the reverse strand, counting down.
GTATGCATGCAGAAAAGGTTATGCAAGGAATGCTGAAGGTTGTATACGCTAAGGTTTTAAGCATGGAGATCGCGTAAATGGTGTTCGTGGATTAAATAACAATTAAATTGTTTGCCATTGATTGAGTGGATTAATTTGAAAATGACGATGCAATGCTGCTGATGATGGCGATGTAAGAGGAACTCAATGGAATTTGTTTTAAATTAGAGGATAAAATGGGTGCATGGATTTTTTTTCTGGCTGGCAGCATGAAAGTAACACCACAGAGTTTAGAGTGATTTAAGAAATTAGGCTTTGCTCGAAACCGTTAAGTGCAGGAAATCGAGATACTCAATGACGTCAAACATTAGTTTTCGATGTTTGTGGTTAACAAAGTTTTCCAAAGTTTGGAAGTCATACTTTTTTAAAATATATTGTCTTCTCAGAGCTGATTTTCCAATAGCTAGTTTAAACTCAGATATTACTTATTCTTCATATAAGGCAAAAATTTGTTAATACCCTATAGTGTCTTTTTCTGAAAGCTCTTTTAGAAAAAAAAGGTTTATAGGTACCTTTACATTTTGACCTTGTATTGCAGCCATTTTCTACAAAGTAAAAAAGAATTTTAAAAAACTTCTAGAACCATCTTTTTCTATTTCTTAATTTTGTTGAAAAACTCCTAATGCAAAAATGACACGAAGTGATGAGAACTCTAGAAAATATCAAATAAAAAATATTTGGCCTGGATTTTGCCAGAGTTTGTAACCCTCGTATTGGCATTCCAATGTGATAAAAATTTGACTTAAATTCAAAATTGCAAAATTGAAAAAAGCGTATGAATCAATACAAACGCTCTCATATATGAGGCCGTGAGAGCAATAGTGGCGTAACCCATAAAATTCACTTTCGAGTTACGAGAGATTTAAGAAATAGGGTTTCTTTAAACATTTTTTGTATTTTCCCTTTGACATTTTTGAATAATCTAAAAACGTAGAAGACGTTGACAAAGGACATACTTTGTAGGACAAGCGTTTTTTTTTTTAATTCACCGTTATTTTGGAAAAAAAAGTGGGTTACGCCACTATTGCATTCATGGTTTTCATTAAAAATAAAGAAAAAAGAAAGGTTACGTCAAATTTATTTTATTATTTTTTTTTTATTTCTTTCATAATTTCATATTTTTACATTAAAAAATTATACATATATTTTTACTTATTTTTAATCATTTTGCCCCTCGTCTAATAAAACGTCAAATATTTCAATTGGAACACCTGTTGACGTTTTTAAATCATTGTAAAAAAAGTGATGGATTGGTGGTATAAATTCAAGCAATTCTATTAGGTCTTTCTTTTTTTTATCATTTATTTTAGGCTCCTCAAGCTGGTTGAGTTTCTTAATATCCACGGATTGTCTCTTTCTTACATTTACTTCTTCGAGTAAAACGTCAATTTTATTCGAATACTTATAAAAAATTGAAAATGTTTTATTTTTTTCGAAGTGTAACCATTGAATTTTTAGCCATTAAACCTTGGAATTGGAAATGGATATTTTTCTGTTTGTTATATTTTCTTCCAGAGATTTTGTGGAAAAAAATTCGATGAAGTCATTTTCACAATTTGAAATGGGTTTCTCTTCCTGGCCGAGGAAATGACATTTACCCAATAATTTGGGACGAAGATATCCTTATAAAATTTTTTATTTTTCTCTATTAAACCAAAATCTTGGTCACATGGCAAATAGGAATGGCCACTAACTAAAAATTTACGGTTCATTTCTTTAATTTTTTTTAGACTGTTCAGGCCCCCTTGACGTTGTAGACTGTTCCCAAACATACGTGTGAACTTTTTCACTGCCCATATTATATGTATACCAAAGGAAATGGTCAAAATCTATACTGAAGCAAACAGTTTCTAAGAGAAGTATGAAGGTTACGCCACTATTGCACTCAGGCTATGATCAAATTATAAAATGCAATAACACCTTTTTGAGTGCCATCTGGTTTTGAGTGTAGATAGCTGCATGAAACTATTTTTGTATTAAAATAGATATATTAAGGGACCCATTTTCATGAAAAACTCATTTTTGAAAAAAAGTGGGTTACGCCACTATTGCACTGACGGCCTCATATATGCTCTGTTTTAAGAACTTGATAAGTTTCTGTAGTTTTCACTGAAGTTTTAACTTTTAAACTGCAAGTTTAAACGCATACCCTTGATTTTTATAGGTGTAATATAGCAAATTATATTTTTTCAAAATTTCTCGAAAATTGATTAACGTGAAATTGTCTATAAAATGATATAAAGTAATAAAATGTTACTTCAAGATTATAAAAAAATTTATTGAGGTGGTTGCTTTATCCATTAATTATATTATAAGGTCTGTTAGAAATAGATAATAAAGGATACAAAATGTTAATTATTTATCAAACACAACAATCGACGGATATTTTCAAACACACCAATTTATTGACAAAACAACAACCTCTTGTTGCATTGTTTTCAAGATCTCAACATGTCATAGTTCCAACAAAATTTACATAACTCAAATAATTTGAATAGTATACAGCATCCCTAGATACTTAAATTTTATATTTACAATTCGATCAGATTTAGACAAATAAATGATCGGCAACAAACACGATCTTATAATGAGCTATTTTATTCGCCCTTCGAATGTTCAAATCATACAAAAAATTGTTGCCTTAATGCTTCTGAGGTAACCATAGTCATTGATAAAATCACAATGAAGAGGTCAGCCCTTAATTTTGTTATTCAAAATGTTTTTTTTTTTTTTATTCCGAAGAAGACCGATAGCCCTTAGCGCCTCCACCATCAATCAATCCCTATTCTTCATCCATCGCATATTACTTTCACTTTTCTTTTCATTACATCATTTAACATGATTAATCCACTGTAGTCTTCTTTTTGGTCATCATAGTGATTAATCACCCACAACAAAAAAAAACCAATAGCTAGTTACTATGTACAAATGGAAGGATCATAGGTCGCTCTTTTTTCAATGAATAAGTCATTTTCTAGGAATCAAACTATCGCGTCGCATTATCAACGTAACTACACAAAGCCTCACAGCTTACATTTCATATCGTCATTATTCAAATCAAGAAAAAGTGTCACAATTTAAATAATTTTTTTTTTCGAAACGCAGTAATAACCCCACGGTATGATGGTAATTCCAATCTCTGTTTACATATCTAAATCGATACGAGGTGATAATTGTGAGCAATTCCATCTATGAAATGCTTGAAAGTGCTTAAGACTGCTTGGCTTGGTGAGAAAATCAACATAAAATTCCTCAACTGTGTTGTTCGAAATTGCTTTTATGAGATGAATATGGTAATATTGAGACTGCAAAGAAACTGGGTTAACAAAAAGTTTAATATTTTTTGTTCCCTAAAATGTCAGATTCATAAATATATTTTTTTTTTTTTTAAGCCTCAATGGGCTTGTTATAAAAAAAACCACCACTGGACGAAAATATGTACGCGTATAATGCAACAACAGCTAAAGCCTATTGGGGCTTCACTTAGTCCACCGATTTTTCGGGTCTTTACTTTAACCCTGATAGTGATGAGCTATATATTTGTTCTTGTTATCGATAGTTTGTATTGAAACTATTTATTTCGAAGATGGTGTTTTTTTTAAACAAACCATTTGGGCTTAAAAAAACACACCTACTGCGATGGACTTTGCTAATAACCTAGGGTCCTTATAATTTAAAATAGAAAACAAATGATTTTTTTTAAACCTCGATGAAATGTGACAGCAAAAACAGCCACCGGGATAAACAATTTGCATGTTAAATCGAATAATAACCAATGCCCTATGGTGTTAAGCTAAGCCTAGATAATTCCCGGGTTTTAGCTTGAGCACTGAAAGATGTGTTACAAGCGATAATTTCATACATTTCATCGATAGATTGTATGGAAACTCCAAGTTTCTTCTGTCATGGCGCCCTTAAACCCAGAAATCGTTTTTTTTTTCACCAATTCGCCCAGGGGCTTAGAAAAAACACAGCTACCTACATTTCCCTAATTCGAACGATTTAATTTTTCAATTATATTACAGAGTTAAAGTTCGTTTTTACTATCTTAAATAAGATGATTTGCACGAAATACTTTGCAAATTATACTAACGCATTCAGGCCAAACCTTAGACTGACCTGAATTATTATTATGAAATGGTTGCTCATTGGGTGAAAATCATAGTATTAGACCCAAGACCCCATGAATTGTCCATCAAACACAAAAGTTATGTTTTTTTCAATGCAACAATAGGCTTGTTAAAAGAAACGACGTCAACTGGGCTACGTTTCCATACAAACTATCGGTAACAGCTACAAAAATCTCGTTGTAGGGCCATCTCTATTTGGGCCAAAATAAAGCACCGAGAAATCTCTGGGCTAATCGAAGCCCCAATGGACTCAGTTGTTGAAGCGTTTAACACAAAACTTTTAAGTCCTGGGATGGTTTTTTTAACAAGTCCATAGAGATTTAAAATCACACCTACTACCTCTTCGTCTACAAATTGTTGTCAGGGTTCTGAGCACATAATTTTTATTTATAATTTTAATTCAAAATATTCGCCAAAAAATGTAAATTTAACTTTATTCCTTGGGTTGGAACTTTAATTTTTTTTCTTAAACCAATACCTGTCCTATAAAAAGCAAGCACATTATAAGAAAACAGGCGTTTTTTACAAGTCTTATCAATTGACAATCAGAACCTTTGTCCAATTTTTGTTCATTGCATTTGCATTGGGGAAGAACAAAAAAAAACAAGGGGAATGCCGATGGTTGTATTGCTTCTTACTCCAGACTTTTCGTCCAGGTGCGCGATAAGAATAAATTGTCGAGTAAAAGAACTCAACCCATAATCAACAAAATGTAAAGTGCCTTTGCCATATAGACGTAACCTTTTGTCTACAAGTTGAAATCACCGACTTTTTATGTTAAGATTCCGGTTCGATATATGTGTGTAATGTTCCTAACCATGTACTGAGGGCAGATTAGGGTTAAGGCAAAAAAGTGTGGTAATTTTTTGTCTCCCCTAATCTGCATTAATTTCCGATGTTTAAGTTGAAGACCATAATCGCAGACAAAGAATGTCATTGTGACTACTCATACTTAAAGTTGGTTTTGAAGTTTTTTTTTTGTTTGTTGTGATTTTCAAGGAATTTTTTAGGAAATCGAAAGTGACCCCATTGATGAAAGAGGGTCAATTTACAAAGGGTTTTAGTTAGAAGGAAATGAAGGAAAGGATATGAGTAAGAATTTTAATGTAAAGTGATTTATTTCATGGAAATGATGTTAGGTATACCGTCTACCTACTAAAAACTAAAGGCTGTACTTTGCATCTGATCGTCCATACAAGTGCACAAGAAGCAAAATTAAAATAAAATATTGAGTGATGTGTGCACAAGTTGAACTTGCGTATCGTTATTCGTATAATAGTTTGTATTGGCCTTGTTAAAGGGTAGGTACTATAGGGCATGTTTTGGGTTCATGAAAAAATTCAATTTGATTAAACTTGGCATTGCTATGGAAGTGGAAAAAAGTGGGTCTTACAATTCTTTCTGTTTGTCTGTCCGTTGAACCAAATTTTTCTCGAAAACGGCTCTGAAAATGTTTTTAATGAAAAAAAAAATAAAATCAATCATTCTTTCGATTTTCGATTTTCTCAAAAACGATTCATCTCATCTCATTTTTTAATACCATCTTTAGTAATTTGGACAAAGGAAAGCATACAATCCCAAGTTCACAAAACCGCATTTTGCCATGATGGGGTTACTTATCTTCTTTTAGAAATAATATAGAATTCCGCACTAGGTCCAAGAAAATTTTCCCTTTTAATAGTGGTTTCAGCAGGACAACGACCGCAAGCATGCTAGACAATTATCGAAGCTCTGAATTCAAAGCCACAAAATGTATACGTTCATAGGATTTTCATTTCCATACTAATGGCAACACGATTTGATGAGAATCAACGAGAACGAAGTTTCGTAATACATATTGTACTTGAATATTCAATTTCATATTGAAGAGAGAACGTTCTGGTTATTTAAATTTTTAAAGAAAAAGTTTGAAGACAATTTTTTTTAAGGGACGGAATTTTTTTTTTAATATTTTTATATTGTTAGAAATATAATTTTAAAAAAAATTAAAAATTAAGACAAAAAATGTGAACTTTGGAAAACATTTGAAGATAAAAATTGGTTTTTCGTTTAATGCGTTGAGGTGGCACTCAATCGATCACGAACACGAAAAAAGTGAAATATTTTTGAGGGCTAGGCCCTTGTTTGCCCTCATTACTATGATTTGGGGAAGGTGCTATAGGTTGGGTGCCAAGTTTTTCTTGATTAAAAGTACCTACATCCCATAACAAATCACATTTAAAGACGAAAAGGTTCTCAACTTTAGAGATTCTGTGATGTATTTTTCAGCCAAAAATCGCGTTTAAAGTTTAAAAAAACACATTACGTATTTTACATTATCCAAAATGTCAAATCTTGCGATTCTCTTGATTAAAATTAATTGAAGAATTTACAAGTGTTATGATGAAAGGTTTTGTTTTTTTTTTTTTTAATAAAATTGTATTTTGATTTAGTCGATAACTTTGAACATTAATTTTCAAAACCCATCTTTAAATTGTATGATTTGTCCACCCCTCAACGTTTGCGAGAGGGTGACAGTCTATTCAACCCACCCTAGCTTCAATCCTCGGATATTTATTTATCTCTATTTTCAGCTAAAATAAGATTTTCTTAAAAACGATACAATTTTGTTTGTGATCTCAAATGGTAATTAGTTTTGAAATCGTATACAAAGTTATGAAGCAATCTGGAGGTAAAAAAACGACAGAGAAATTCAATTAAAATATTTCAGAAACTAAACTGTGTTCAAATACTCGTATGCTACACAAACGTGGTACATTTTGTTTTTAAAATTCTTCAACATGACCTTATCTGATGTAAACAATTGAATTGTTTCATCACTCAAAAAGCATTGCATAAAATGCATGTTTATGTTTATACATTTTAAAAGAAACAAAACTCAATAATTAAATCAATTCAGCAAGCTCATTTATAGGTTATTGAAGTCAAGGACTCGAAATTGTCAAAAAACACGCCATAAGATTTCAGGCGCCGCCGGCCGTCTCTCGGGCTACCGACCGGCGCGCCAAAGCAACGTTAAATCGCAAATAAAATTATTAAAAAAAAAATAACAAAGATGCTTGTTTAGAATTTGTTAAAAAAAATCAATCCGATTTTTGAAGCTTCGACTAAGGTGAGGTTCCTTGAACCGGTATTAAGTATATGCTAATGAAATGCACCCAGTGCACCATATCAAATGAAATGTTAAACATCCACTGGTGAATCTGATGTTTTATAGATTAGAATTAAGTCCATTTGAATAATATGGAAAGTTTTTTCTGCATATATGGCATTTTGAAGTCAAAAAAAAAATAAATACTTTTATATTCTGCGCTGTGGGTCTTTTAGAAAATGCACATTTTTATTAGATTTTGTTTTGGTATTTGATGTGGGCTGAGAACTGGCGACCACGACGAGCTAGACGGCGACAATTAATTCTTCAGATATGGTATTGACCTGATGAAAGGATGCTCTACACGCATGCCAAGTTGAAGGCTATCCTGCTCTCTTGCGATATTAAATATTTTGTTGAAAATATTGAAAATCAGTCGATGTTGCAACTATTCAAAAAATCTGAGAAGTTTTTGGATTCTAGATGCATACCTATCAAAGAATGCAAAAGTTATACGGTTCTCTGCTGAACTGCAAATCGATTAAAAGTTTTTTGTCACTTATTTCAAATAAAATCAAAAATTCATGAAGTTAAAAATACTTTTTTGTTTCTTTCAAATTACATACGTATGTATATTGAAGTCATACTAGCAGCGCAGCGGTTTCAATAAAAAAAATTCGAGTTATGTCGTAGAAAAAGTGTATTTTTTTTCGCTTCGTTCGCTATACATAACTCAAAATGTCAACACTTCAATTTAGGTCTTAGAGCTTCTTTTGTACACTGCGTTACATTGCTGCATACTTTTAAGTGCTAACGAATTATGTCAGGGGTGAGAAACTCTCGAGTGGTTCATAGTTGAACATAGAAATGTGGTGAATAGGTGTAAAGAAATATTTATAATTTCAAAGTTTATAACCTTTACAATTAATTTAAAAATAAATTAAATTTCGTATTTAGAATAAATTTAAAGTCCCTTTAACCAAAACAATCATAATTTAGGTATTTGGTAGGTGGTGACTTTTCACAAGAGGTAAATTGTGATGAAATAACGAGGTGAATTAAGTGACGGACGAAATTTTTTTGCTTTTCGTTGAGTTTCGTCAATTTTTCCTTCCGTGAGTAAACGAAAACCTCATGAAATCATATTTACCTAATCTTGTGAGGTTTCCAAGAATCGGATTCTTAATTAACGTTTTTTTTTTTTTTTTATTGAAAGCACCTAAGGAAATTCTTAAATAAGCTCAATTTTTCGATTTAACAATTTTAACTAAAATTTCAAATTTGCCCTTGTTATCCTTAATATCAAGTTAAAAAAATCCCATACTTATAATGTTGTCACATGTTCATGTCATTTTTTCACAATCCAGCATTATTCACAGACATGTATACTAATTATGATTTCATTAATTTGGAAAAAACACAAAATTCATGCAAGGAATTTCCTTCCAACATTCGAAATACCCGCATATTTTTACCTATACCCATTTTTACCGTGCAGGTAAAACAATGTCCAAATTATCAAAATCCATTTAGTAAATTCCAACACAATTCACAACAACCAAAAATAAAACATATGATGACACAAAGAGTCAAAAGATAAAATTCCGATTGTTTCAAATACAGTATTCTAGAAAGTATCTACATGCATAGGACACATGGCTTATCTACACTATGGGAAAGCTAAAACCCTGCGGCAAGCGCGGCGCTAACAGACTATTGTTTGTATAAGCAAAATATTTATGGTGGGTAAATTAAATTATCCTAACGCTGCTATGTACATAGATTCAAAACAATATGTGTGTTTTCATGGGATATCCTTTTGGGTGTTTTTTTTTTTTGGTTTAGAAGGACTCGTTTATTATTTGGTAAAATAATAAGCCCATTTGGTGTTAGCTACATCTATGTCCTCCTTAAACCCAAATAGGCTTATTGGTTACTTAATTTTTGTTTTCAATTTTTCTCCATATGCAACAGAGGCGCATATTGATGTTTATTTTTGTTGCATCCGATTGAGTAGCTAAGCCAATAGGCCGGAGTTTAAGAAAACATTACGATGTGTTGTAAACTTCTTTTGAAAAATAAACTTGGATACTAGGTAGGTATTTTGTTTGCGATATCTTATTTTGTGAAATGCATCAAATTCAACGAACATACCAGCTGCCATTTGATTTTTAAACTGGATAAACATCAAATTCCCTTCATTTATTCAAATTAATGACCAGCCTGTCTATAAAAATCAATCTTTTATTCAAGATGTCTTGTGACACAAAGTCACACTCTCAATCGATGTTACATTTAACTCCAATATATACAGATTGTCGAATTTGTAAAGTAGCTCTGGAATAATCAAACTAAATCCACTCTCCAAATATATTGAAAGTACAACACGTAGATACAACCAAAACTCCAGCATTGTGTACTATAGTATCTGGTGCGATCCGAATTGTGACAAAGTAACAGTCTTATCATAGGGGTCACACAAATTATAATGCAAGAACTTCACAATAAAGCGACAAAAATAAATAAATCGAATCTCAAATTTAAGATATTGTATTCCATGGAAAGTGAATCAACACGAAAATCGCGCGCTATACCTACATACATCCATACCTATCCGAAGATCATTTGAATAATGAATCTAGATTGTCGATTGGGGCAGATTGATTGTGTGTGATTGTGAAACTTTTAATATTGATTACATCCCGAAGTCCACAAAGGGACGTAGGTACATATATTCAGTAGTTTTGTTGACGAGTGCATGACATACCTACGTGTTCTTTATTTTTCTGGGGCAATCGGATGTTGCGTTGTGGGGCATTTTTTTCTGTGTTTTTTTTTTGTTTGTTTAAAATTTGGGTTAAAAGATGCAGATTGATTTCTAGAGAAATTCAAAAACAAAAAAAAAAGAATATCATCCTATAAAAAAAATGAACGGAGGTTTTTTTTTGGACAAAATAAAAAATCAATATAATGTGACTTTAATTAATTCTTTCTGTAAACGCCTTCAAGGATTTTGAGGGTTATTGCGCCTGATGATGATGAAAGTCATGGGATTCCCTGGAAATAATGTTACTGCAGTGATTCTAGGAAATTTACTGAATATTTTAATATTGTTAAATAAATCTTTAAAAAAAAATTAATAAAACCTTGAATGGGTTAAGTTTTTAAAAAAAATATTTTTTCAAAAACAGTAGTTTGGAATCGAAATGACAACTGTACACGTCGTCGGCCTTATATGAAAAATAATTTTACGTAAGTAAGAAGAAGGCAAATTATAAACTTCATTAGTTACTAACCGATTTAAATGAAATAAAGAAATCAAGTTTTTCAATTAAGTACTAGGAGCACTTTAAGACTAAACACCAAAAAAAAAATAAACTGTTGCCATAAGTCATTTTAGAACGTTGAAAAAAAAAACCTGCAACAATGAGTGTTCATTTCAGTTAACTTCTTAAGGACCTACAAATTAAAAATAATTTTTAGCTCAAAACTGAAGATGCATCAAAAATCGTTAGATCTCTTTTTCAAAGAATAATTTTTTATCTACAATTTGAAAACAAATTAAAAAAAAAGTATTTACCCGTTTCAAAATATTGAGTTTTCAAAAAAAAAAAACGTTTTTTTTTTCAAAATTAAAAAAAAAAATTTGAAAATTTTGACATGGAATGTTTTTAACATTACATAGGACCTTTTCCATAAAAAGTTGTATCGCAATCCGTCAAACCGTTTACAAAAAACTTGAGAGCCATAAATTCTGCTGTATGACAGGTACCGTTAATAACAGTTTTTTTCAAAATTATTTCTTGACCAAATAATTTTAGTTTCCTTAAAAAAAACCCATAAAAAAGTAAAAAAAGTATTCACAATTATTAGAATTGCAATTGAGATGAAGATGTTTTGTCGTAACGTTATTATGTCAGGTAGGTAACGTAATTTTTGAAAAAATCAATTTCTCCTCTAGTGAATAATCAAAAAACTTTAAGTTCCAAGCTTGAAGAAATTTCTATTTTTTTAAGAAATACCTACTTATAAAAAAAACAAGAGCTAATAGAACATGTTTAATTTTGGATTCAAGTTCAGCACATCAAAAACCTTGATAAATTTAAGTTTAAAATTAAAATTTGTTAAGCGGTTTTATTTTCTCAAACTTTGATACGTGGTATATTGTGCACACTTTCTTTACTAAATCTAAAAAATATTAATCACCATCAGTTTGTTTTTAGGGTGCTAGAAGATTGACTAAGATTGACTTAGCTACTTTTCCAAAATTTGATTAGTTTCGGAGGAAAATTCGAAGAAGAAAATCCCTCCATGCCTAACGAAAGAAAAATACCAATCCTAAAAAATAATGCCCACCTACCTCTTTCCTAAAAACACAAAACGAAAAATTATTTCGAAACATGTCCTATATACATAAGTACATATGTTCGTCTTTTTCCAAACAAATAATCTCAATTCAAAACATTCGGTTAACTTTTCTATATTAACTACCATAACAAACTGAAATAACACGTTCCAAAAAATTGTTTGTACCTTTACCTATATTTTAACTATAGAGCCTCCTTGAGCCTCCTCCATGCTGAGTCCATCAGTCCCTGAAGAATATATTAGCAAATAATTCCCACGGATTTCACGAAGGCGCTGTCTTCTTTGTTTAAATAGGATAACACAGATTTGGTGTGCAATACAATTTACCCATCATAAAATTGAAGAAGAAAAAAGAAAAAATCACCAAGGTAAACAGAATTTTGAAATTCTCTAAAACTCTAGCGCCATGGTGTCTATTAGTATCACCTCAGAACAACTCAACATATGTATTTTGTTTTTAACACGTGGTTATGTACGAAAATCTAGGTGTCGTGGAAAAACTAAATTCCTTCTGTGACTTCAATATGTTGGAAAAACACCGCATATGTCAAAAATGCGCAACACATACGTTTTCTAGAATAATCTAGACAAGGCGTCAACTTTTGGTACTTCTTTTTTTTTTGAACATACCTTAGGTAAACCCTGCCAATTGTATGCTGTAAGGTCATAGTATGAATTTCTTCTTCAAGTAAAAACCATTCCTAGCAAATCACTTCTTCATAAATAAAGCATGATAAGAAACTTTTTGTTGCATCTCCTAGTTGAACAAGTAACCACTTGATATGATCACCTCAATAATGAACTTGCTTTTGCTAAATATCCACTTTGAACAAAAAAAAACCCACAAAAACACTTGAGCACCCACTGCGGACATCTCGAGCTCACAGGTAGTTGCTTTTGTATTAACATAATCACCACCACCTGACTACTTCAGATGACACAAGTAAACAATAACAGGATGAAATACAACAGGTCTCCTGTGACCTGTGATCATCCTTCAAAACACGAGTCATGGTTAGGTGGTATCAAGATGTTAAACTACCTGTTTACCAAGGATTTGAGTTGGTACTTGTAGCATTGTTTTCGTGGATGAGGCATTAACGCGTCTCAAAACAAAACAGGAAGTGTTTTTGTTAACAATTAGTGTTAATCACTGAATTTGTTTATCATTGTCATTAAGGAAGTGATTATGAAGACATAAAAAGAATGTTGATATGGAAGCATTTGAAATATGAGTAATCAGAGTTTTTGAAACAACAACATCTTACTCATATTTTGGCGTTATTGATTAGTTTTTTTTTTGTTTTAGTTAAATAGGACCAAAAGAGCAACCTTTTGGTATGCCTTTGGTACAACTCTTATGCATTCAAATTGTACCCTAGAGAGATTTCAACTTACTGCTCAACAACTTAAGTTGGTGCTGCAATATATGTAGTGGACCCCCGCCCACTTCGTTGACGTTACTAAGTTGGAAGTTGCAAAAAGGAACTCCATTATCATGGAGAAAGGCATCTGTCATCCATCCAAGAGCAAATGGGTTATTTAATTGACATGCAGCGAATGGTGTAAATGAGGCAGCTATATCATAGCTATCAACATATATGATATTCGGGCTAAGATCAAACACAACTTCGAGCTAATATTTTTTGCCTTAAAACTTTTTCTCTCCGATCAAAAGAATGGAAATAAATAAAAATTAAATGATTCTAGCTTCTCTCTTCATCCTTGTTCCTTGAAGTCATTTGATGAAGATACATGATCTTAGGAGATAGTAAGCATAAACAAACGTAGTGCGTGCAGTCCAGGTGTTTGAAGTGTGATTCCAAATCCCACTAAAGATTTCCTTGAGCTATTACTGTTACCTACATGGGGCCCCTAATAATTCTTCCAACAATATGCATTGAAGTAACCATCAGATGTTGGTTCCGGGCTCCTTACTTCGTTTCCGCCGTGTAGAAGACTGCTAATAAATCCGAGATTTATCGCGAAGTAATCATTTTGGTAGACAGTTGACTCTGAACTGATTTTGTGGCACATCTTGTAATCAAACGTGGTTTCTTCTATGATTCTATGACAACTGAGCTTGGCGCTGTAGAAATCATTAAAGTATTAGCCATTGCCGTTGCCACTTCCGACTCTATTTTTGCCGATTACATGTCTAAGGCCATTATGATTTCTACACCTAGTGTATTTAAAAGGTCGAATCGAGCACCGTTTGGGGCGTAACACTGCAGGAGGTGACGTAAATAGTTCGAACTCTGGCATTCAAAATCAAGTCACCTAAAGGCTCCCAAGTAAACAAGCTGTTGAGAGCTGTCTTGGAAAGCAGCAGTTTAACCCAAACTCCCGAGGGCTTTCAGGTGCTTTTCGGGAATACAATAATACAGTGTAATGAGTTGGTAACTTAAACTTACCCGAGTCCTACCACCTAACTTCGCTAACCTCTAATAATAAATAATACATTCTCTAACTGACGGAATCTTGGATTTGAAAGACCTTAACTTCTGTTGTCAAAAAGGGTCCTTACATTTCACATTTATCCTGGTTCAATAGCTAAAAATCAACGTTTTATCTTTCCTCATCACAAGCGTAGTTTTGGTTTTGGTAGCGGTCCTGGTTTCAATTACGAATAATGCTAACCGCCGTTACCTATCCTAAGAAGCTAGTTAATTTTTCTTTTAAGTATTAAGCGATACCCAATCAATCAAAAAATTCTTCCAAATTTGAAATTCTTGAAAAAGACGTATCAATTGTCTATTCTAATTTTCGCTCGGATATGAGTTTAAATTTTGTGGGTATCGGTTCTAAAGAAGAACGAAGTTTCAGCAGTTGAAACCGATAAGAAAACCCATAAAGGTTATTTTCGAAAGTCAAACGCGCCTACTATCTTCTCTAAATCGTTGCCTAATTTGATTATTTCAGATTCCAATTATTTATTTTACACATCAAATACTTATTGATTTGAAAAGGATCCCATACTTCATGCCACTAAATATCGATTACCACTCAAAAATTTACCCTTGAATGTGGATTAACATTCCATTCAAAGATAAAATACCAAACAAATTTAGTACATGATTCAGTTTATGACTGTTGGTAATAAAGCGTAAAAAGCGTAACATTGATAAAACTAAAATCGGTTAAATTTAAATATACTTATAACAATAATCATAACCACCAACCATAACAAACTATCAATCATTTGAGTAAACATTTAAATTACCATCGCATTTTTGTCTCGAGTAGGTGTTCTATATATATGCATGCATGCCGACAAAGACCTTCAAAACTGGGGAGTGTCACACCTCAAATGCCACACCATATCGCTCGAACTCCATTAGCTGCTGCATAAATCAAAAAATATAAATGGGGTGCTATCTACTTACTATTGGCAACAAGCAACCCCTAAGCCCTATAACAAAAAAAAAACTTCACTTAGCCTTAGACACTTGCAAAATGCTTGCATAAGGTATTGAGAATCATTAGTTAGGGATCGGGATGCCACCCGTAAAATATAATATCAGCGATAAATTAGATTGAAGGATTAGTGCCGCGTGTGTGGCGGCATTCTGGCGGGTATCCTGCTAATGAATCGTCATATAAAATACCTAAATGTGTTTGTTTCCGCACTTCCGTTTATCTGTTTGACAAACCGTTCGACAGGTATCGAGATATCAACGACAAATATTTTATATAGGCAACCTTTATCGAGAGGGAGATTATACCTTGATTGGATCAGGATTCTCGGGGCCAGGTGCTTATATCAATATTATATTCTTTCCGCCAAATTCCTTTCATCGGTTTTCAAAACACCAATAACCAGCAGCATCCCTTGTATGAGTGCGGGGGTTTGTGATTCAATGTAGGATATTGTGCAATCGAAATGGAACGGCCCGTGGCAAGGTCGTAATCGGAGGGGAACATACACAAAAGCGAAGACACGTTGAAAAAATATCCTTTTGTCAACAAAAACATTTAATAATGAATTGAATTTTTTTGTGGACTGTTGTGTATATGGATGTGTGATATTGACAGTTTTTTTTTTTTCTTTCAAGACTAGAACTAGGTACGATCAATCACGCTTGCCACATCGACAAGGTGCAAAATTAAGGATCAACAAAGATCACCTTTTGTACTAGTGCATTTTTGTTATTTCATTCTTTTATTTACGAAGGAGACTTCCAAGAAATTTCATAATACAAACACACTTGTTTGCTAAAAATTGTTACATCACGTAGGTTTGATAGGAGTTTTGAAAAAATGAATTTTTTAAATCCTGATTTGCGCCATAATATTATAACTTAAATATGTAGTTTATTAATCCATTCTTTATAACTAAAAGATTGTAATAGTTTTCGGAAATCCCATTTTACGACAGTTGCAATATTGGGATCACTTTTTCTACCTGATTCATTGATACGTGGTTTTACCCCATTATCCCAGCAAACAAGTGAACAGTTGTAAAGGCTAATCTTTTTATTATTTACCCAAACAAATCATAAAATTTCGGTAAATTTGAATTTCCGCTATTTTTGGAAATTAATTGGGGAAATACCTTATTGTGCCATGCTCTAACACACCAGTGAGGAATTCCCAAATCTTTGATACTGAAGAAGAATATTTTTGAAACCTGACAGCCTCACATTTAGATATTGGGAAAATTTTGTGCTATAAACAAAAATATTTCGGCTTTTCCACTGGGTTTTTATAAAATCATAAAATATTAAATTAATTTAAATCACCGACTGGAGATTGTTTTGCAAAACATTATTGAATTATTTGTAGGTTAAGAATTATATGTATGCCTTGCCTATGTATAGGTACGACTGCAAAGCCAAAAAAAGAGCAAATATACATAGGTACAGTGGACGTAGATTTCAACCTTGGGGACTTGAATATCATTCTTAATTAAAAGTTGAATTTTTCTAACTAATGTTTACAGGCTTTTAAATTTGAAAATTACAAACGTCATTTTAAGATTAATGAGCCTTTAAAATTTTTAAAAGCGTTTGGTGTAGCTGGGCATAAAAGTTATTACATATTTTCAATTAACAGTTTACATAAAGAATTAAGGAAAAGTAGCTTACCGAAGACACAATAATGTAGAATTCAGCCATAATGCGCTTCATCATTTGGATTCCCGCAGGAGCGGCCGATAAGCATTCTTCAAACGAGAAAGTTGGGTTTACATTTTGAACAACCTCATATTAAGGCAATAGCTTAATGCTTCTTTTCAAAATTCTAATTGATTATTATGAAAGACTCTATTAAACTTAGTTACATGGTTATATAATTTTTTAGTAAAGTCAAACCAAACACGAACACTAAAATAGTAAAAGCTTGTTATCGAACGAACCGTTTTTTGACGTCGATAAACGTTAAAGTTAGAATGACGCTTAAAAGATAAAATTGGCGTTTCGCTAAGGGTGCTTTAATCATTTATAATAAATAAATTACAATTTGTATCCTAGCATCATACTACAAATGCTCTAGCATCGACTCTTACAATAGCTAGGGAACTCTGCCTTACTCTTGGTAATGCAACAAAAAACTTTTGTTACAGAAATCAAAATTACAAAATCAAAACATTGGTGTTTGGTGGTGATAAATTTGAATCTGAACTCAGAAAAATATTTTTTTTCGCTATTTTGTTGTAATTATTGCCACGCGTGGTAATGAAAAATAGTTTCAGAAAATAATTTCAGGGCCTTTTGCTGAAACGAAATATTTAAGTTCTATATAAGAACCTATGTGACAGTTACAGCGGAGGAAATTTTTTATCATAAGGACAGTTGCACATTTTTCAAATTCAATTCCGCAAACGGTTTCTAGTCTTTCCAATATCGTATTTCTTTCGATCGTATTTAATATTAGTATTGATTTTTCCCTACTTCAAAAAACACATACATTTCAACATGAGATTTCTTGGATAAGAGATATTGGAAGATTGATGCTGAGTTTTGATGAAAAAGATTATAACTTTTTTTTCAATGAAAATTATAAATTTTTTCTAATGGATTGCTTTCCAAACTATAACTCTTTCCAAAGTTAAATTGTATTTTATTTTTCTGACCTATGTATGAACTGCATACTTTTTGTTTTAACTTATTCTGAAGTTTTTGACTCACTTATGTGGTTGCACCAATATTTGGTTTGTTGCAACTGGCCATGAATAACGCTAATAGTGTAAATTTAACGATGTTTTGAAATAACAGAAATTCAAACATTAAGAAGAAATAGTTTCAAGAGATGTATACATTTATCCTGTTTTGCTGTCACAAAGCAGAAATACTAAATCTAGAATGTTGCTTCTCAATAGTTTGGCAAATTAATAAAGTCTTCAAGTCTTTTCAACCTTTATTTTTCTTCTTCCTACATTAAAAAAAGAATCAGGAGAGTAAATACAAAAATTAAGCAATTCTTAGGTTAATATTTTCTAATAAATTGATGCTGTTAAAGTCACCCCAAAGTTACCTAAAGACGACCAGGTTAAACTTATAACTCATCAAATTTATGGCTAGTTGCACCCAAGATTCACTAAAATTAGTTTCTGCTTAAATAATTATAAAATGTACCTTAAGTTTGTCATTGTCATTCAAATTTTATTTTCATTTTTAAATTAAAAGTCCGGTGAATACCAGCCTTAGTTTAGTTTTATATTTCCAAATGTTTTCAAGTATTTATTATTTACCTAGCAAGAGAAGTTTTTGGCGTAGCGGAACTGTATTTTTGTAAATTAAATCACATTTTATTTAAATTCCAACAAGCCTTTAAATAAAGTATTTAATAAAATTTTATTTTTTTTTGTATTTTATTATTATTAACAAACATATGTTGTTGCATCGGCTAATATTCAATTTTTTGTGATATATCATATAACGTTCATCACATACCAATTTTTTTATAAAATCCATAATTAGTTCGTGGTCTTTCCATTCCTATCAATATGCCAGGTAGTCAAATCTGCGACTTTTATACCGGCAAGGAAACATTCATCCTTGATGGTTAAAAATATGTGTGTAATATCGCGTGAGGAAATTTTTAATAAATCCCCAGAAAGTACGCATCAGCGCTGTAGATTTTTAGGGTTTGCCCGACATGTGCGCATGCACTCGCAGATCGCATACTCACCGAAAAATATAATTGGATAATTTTTGCTCCTTTTGGGAAAATACTATTCGAATGGGATTTCTCTCATATGGAGGGAAATCCAAACTCCAGGAAAGTACAGAACTTATGGTGATCGTTGGTACTGCGGCACATCGGATCGCTCACCCCTCATTTTCGGTGTATATACATACCAAATAAAATTAATTTCGAAAACATACGCGGATTTTTTGTTTTGATGATGGAAATACCTTTCGGAAGTGATGTTTTGGGTTTGTTGCATGCAGAGGAATGATGATGAGAAGGACTCAGAGCAAATGTTTATTATTATGTTAGGTATTTGTTATCTATAGGATATTCCACGTTCTAGTTGATTTTCTGATGGCGTATGTTGTTAGAGAGAGGCTTTTCTAAATTGAAAATTGTGACTTTTTCATTGAATTTTTAGATAAGATTGTTTGGAAGCAAATAAACATAATGGACACTGAGAGAAATTGTTATTATTTGTTTTAGAAAGGGATTTATTACAAACTATGAGATAAACTGCTGAGCCTATTTAGTTTCAGGATTTTTTTTACTTTAAAAATTTTAATTGAAAACAAATCATCGATCTGTTTATGTTTTTTTTTAATGAAATCTCCAAAACAAAAATAATAAAATTTTCTGGTTAAAATTGTGCGTTTAAGTTAGGGGCGAGTTATAGCGAACAGGAAAATGGATCAGGAAAATTTTTCTGATGGATTATTTAGTAAGTTCTCGATCGATTTGAAACACATAAGTTGAAGTAATCGATGACAAATGACAATTTTAATGCACTATGTAAAAAAAAAAACTGATTGAATAAAGGTTTTTTGATAAAAATGCATTTATTTGTTTTCCTGATGAACTTGCATCAGGAAAATAAACAAATGCTTTTTTATCAAAAATCCTACGTTCAATAAATTTTTTTTTTACATAGTGCATTAAAATTGTCATTTGTCATCGAATACTTCAGCTTATGTGTTTCAAATCGATCGAGAACTTACTAAATAATCCATCAGAAAAATTTTCCTGATCCATTTTCCTGTTCGCTATAACTTGCCTCTTATAATAGCAATTTTTTATGGATTTTTGACCTAAGTGATTTAAAAAAATTATGTTACCTGCTTTATTCAAATACAAAGACTCAGTTGAAGAATTAATAAAAAAATATATATATTTTAACACAATAAGTTGTGCCTGTTTTAAAAAAAAATTCAAAACGAAGATAACTTAAGGGTTTGGATAATATAACATATAAAAAGAAAAGGAAAAATATCAAAGATAATCGGCTTATAAGTTTTTTTTCCTTTTGAGGACAGAATTAAATCAAATCTTGAAAACTCTTAAAGGTCAATATTTGAATTCGTAAAAAATTTAGATTTCATAAAGTGGGTCCCGCAGTTCTGCTTTTACCTCAACCGACAGCCCAAACTACTAAACCAATTTTCTTAAAACTTCGAACTTAAAAATTGAAACATTTATTTAGCTCCATAAATAACGGCACTTGGTTCACATCATGAAAATAATATTGCGTATCAAGATTTTGCAAAAAAATATTTTTTAGATTTTGAAAAAAAAATTGAAAACTCAGTATTTTAAATTCATATTTTTTGGAATTTGTTTAAGCGTATTTTGTTATATGTATATTAGAAGCTAATGTTACAGGTGAAAAATTAAGCTCAACTTAGCTTATTTTAGTAATTTAAATAGTGAATTCTAAGATTTAAATTGTTTCCTTTAATGAATTCTTTTTTTTTTCTGTGGTTCTAAAGAACTTTAACGCAGGAGCACATTCATGCGATTTCTGTCGTGCATTTCATTTCTGTGAATTTTTATATGAAGTTTTTCTCATAAACTTATCACGGATTGTAATCAAAAATTTTATGAAAGAGGTGCGTCATTTTTTTGACTATGGGTTGATATTTCTTTTGTTGTTGTTAGGCGTATACTTTTTATAAAATACCAAAAACTTGCTTACCATTTTTTTCTTAAATTACTTAAAATAATTTTATATATATTTATACCTATCTAAAAATATTTTTTCAAAAAATTGCCTAAAATAGTGTTGACATTTTTGGTAAAAAAAATCCTCAACATTAGAGTTAAAGCATTTCTTTTCCAGCTTCATTGCCTACACTAGTTTTTATTTTAAAAAATTGTTTTTATTTCTGTGTGGATAGTGCCTAATTCCTACGATTTAAAATAAATATAAAATATAAAAATAACAGTTCCAAAAGTTAACTGCTTAAAAGATTTTTTTTCTAATTTCAGATTCTTTCTTAGATTACGATGAAACCCCGCATTAATATTTGAAAGTCAGAAAAAATCCTCCACATCAGGTTTTTGCCAGATTCTTGTTTGAATCAAAAAAGCGGTTCCGGAATATTTATGGAGTGAAGGAATTTATTCAATACAGTTTTCCGATGCTTTCTCTCATGCTGAGATCGAAAACAAGCTTAGAGTCAAGTCAAGTTTTTGAAATATTTCCATTTGAAAATAATATTTTTATCAAACCAAATCACTTTTTACACCGCAATAGAATTCGTTTTTACATTGTAATCCATATTTCTAAATCTTAGTTCTGACAGTGCACTGCAGTGCTTAGATAGAAGATTATTTTAACACATTATCCTAAAGACTCTTACATTATTTTTTTTAACGTGGTGTAAAATATATAACAAAAAACTAAATTAAATAGTTGGATTTAAAAGGTTAAAAAGAAGAACCAATCTTGATTTCTTGAACTTCCGACTTTCTAATTTATCTTCCATGCATACCTTCATTGATTCAAAATTTTTGAGAGTTATTCTTAGCCACCAACCTTGTTGGTAGCCAAATTGGGAATGTCATGTTTTGAAATAAGTCAGCAGAAAATACATATGTTTATCTACTCTACCTCTTACAGAAAAGGTTCATTGAATTTTCATTCATTCATTCAAATTCTAATCGGATTCACTACCTCACCAACAAGCCGTTTCTCCAAACTCTCATTTCCCCTCCTAATCAGAAATTCATTGTTCAAAAACAACAAAACCAAAATGGGAATGAAACATATCTACCTTTCAGCTTCCTCTATTTCCTTTATTATTTTATAAAATAAAATACCTGAAATTTGTTTCTGAACTTAAGGAAAGAGATAGAGATAGACGAAAACAAAAATTTCCAGATCACAAAACTGAGCGATCACAAAAATAATATATACAACTTCTGCTGGATGTTCAAAGGGGCAAACAGATTTCAATCTACCAATCCTTAAAATACACAAATCCAGAGGGGAATTATTGTGCTGCAGTATTTTCCAAACAAAACATCTTTTCACGGTCCACCAATTTATCCAAAGGTGAATGAAAGAACTACGAATATCCGTAAATTACGGAAATAGGCATCCATGCGATACCTGCGTTGCGCTGCACTCTCTATTGTGACGACTGGTTTTTTGTTTTGTTTCTTAGGGGTGCCATACATTTTATAGCTTGGTATTCCAATCTAATGTTCCCAATGCATCTCTCCTCAATTTGAGAGGGATTTTCTGGTAGTATTCTATTCGTGCATATGTTCCTGCAGGTCAACAAAAAAAAAAATTAAAGAACGAGGGTTGAAGAGTCGTTGCAGTATAAAAGGGAGTGTTGAATCCAAAACCTGTCATACACAGCCATCAGCTCAAGGTGTGAAGATCTAGCTAAAGTGAAATTTGAAAACGAAAAACGTTCGCAGCAATTTGGATATATTTTTATTTATAAATTAAACAATACTCGTATTTCAAAATGAATAACTACAAGAAGTGCCCATTAAAGAAACGTCCAGTTTTCTACATTGAACCTGTTGTCGAAATTATCGACCAGGACCAACCACAAGATTTATCGATCAAACGAAAGGCCGAAGATAAATGTGAAAGCGAAGCAAAGCGCAACTTTGCACTTAATTTGTCAACCAGTTCGGTGACCGGTGACATTAAATCATCAAACTGCAGCTGGACCCGTCCGGAATCACCGTCATGCAGCGAGACATCAAGAAATTCATATATCGATAACTCATTTAGCCCAACTAGCTCGGACAGGGATTACCCGAACATTCATCTCCGGGGAATCAGTCCAATCAATTACGGCAACGAATACATTCAATACAACCCGATGACAGCAGTGTGGAACAACTTCAGCAACTACGGACTCCCAGCGCCAGTATACAACTACCAGATGACTCCTCCTTCAAGTCCTAATTCTTCGTCATCATTTTCGGAACCCGAGGATTTATCAATGCGAAGTGACATTCCCCTGCCTGCACTCTTCCACGTATTCGAAGAAGCCCCAACCGCCACATCTGTCAGCCAGAAAAACTATCGTTTCAAGTGTGAAGTGTGTTCGAAAATGTACTCAACATCAATTGGCCTGGCCAAGCATCAGCAATACCACTGCAATCAGGAAAAGAAGCTGCATTCCTGCGAGGAGTGTGGCAAAGTCTACACTTCCATGGGTGCCCTCAAGATGCACATCCGCACGCATACTCTTCCCTGCAAGTGTCCAATTTGTGGCAAAGCATTCTCCCGACCATGGCTGCTGCAGGGACACATCCGAACTCACACAGGTGAGAAGCCATTCCAATGCTCCGATTGCAATCGTTCATTTGCCGATCGCTCGAATTTGCGTGCTCATCAGCAAACTCATGTGGATGTCAAGAAATACGTTTGTCACGTCTGCAATAAGTCCTTCTCAAGGATGTCACTGCTCAACAAGCATGCTAGCTCCAATTGTACAATTACAATTGTTTGAGTTTAGTTATGGAGAAGCAGTTTGACGCGAGCCGTTGTCATAATAATTTTAGAAAAATACAGCTAAAATACCAAAAATTAAATAAGACTTGAAAGCAGCCGAATACCGAGAAGACTTTTGTAAATAATTCATTGGTGCTATTTTAAAAAAAATTTCATTAATTTATTAATATTTTAGTTTTGAAAAAATATATTTTATAAATATTTTAAATTAAAGTTTAAGAACGTGAAAGTTCTAGTCCAGGATATTGTTTATCTATTTTATATGAATCATGTTACATTAGTTTTTTAAGGAAACACATTTTTTATAATAAAATAAAACTTTTTAAGAATACAATAAATTTTGATCTTTTTCTTTAAAAAAATATTTCTTCAGTTGATAAAATTATAATCTCCAAGGCGTGCATTTGTTGTTTACCTATATTTGCTTCCGGTTCCTACATGGCTTATAAGGTTTTTATGGGACTAGAGTGTAATTTTTGCAGTACCTACCTGAAAATATAATTGCCTTACAAAGGATAAGCTAAAATTAATACAGGAAAAGAGTTGTAAAACGGAAGAGGAAGTTGGGAAATCCTGCTAAATAATTGCGTTTTCTGAATTTAATTAGTTTATCACTTACTCAGAAATGTTTAATTCTTTTTATGACTTGTGGATTAACATAATTTTGTGTATATTTGATAGTTGGTTATGCTATAACGGGAAGACTCAAAACTTCTAAGCAGCAAAACTTTAAAAAAAAACCCACAGGAAAAAATCATCATGTTTCATTTTTGAAAAAAATTAGTTTTTTTATGGAATAACCTAGAAACCCTCAGTTTGATGTTTAAAGAAAATTGTTTCAGTGGTTTTAGCTGTTGGTCTAGGTACCGATAGACAGACCGATATACCATCAGACAGAATCGCTGGACCCACCTTTTTCGGATTGTCTATCATCGTCATCTTCTGAGGTCTGATTAATATGTCGATTTCAGTTTTTTAAGAATGCAAAATAATACGAAGTCGCAACTAAAAATAACAGAAACAATTTTAAAATTAAGAGGAACTATTTCCAAGAGGCGATTTTCAATAGTCAGTTAAACGTCAAATAGTTCCAATTCTTCAGATTACACAAAAATGTTTCCCTGTTACTATATAGGTAGTATAGGACTATTCCAAAATTCTATCAGAATGAAACAGTATCTCCCAAGTGCGACAAGTTTAAATATCTTGGAACTGTGATCAACATCGAAAGATCTTCTGATGGCGACATCAGACATCGCGTTAACATCGTAGAGTGGATGAAATGCGGGAAAACCCTGCCATCTTCTGTTATTGAAAAATGGTTATGGGACCTTTGAGACGGTAACTGAAATGAAGAAGCTTTTTCATTGACAGAAAGAGTAGCAAAGCGGGTTCGAAAAAAAAAGAATTTTCAAGGAAGACTTCACGTCAAAAATACCATCTTCCCAATTCTTAATTTTGACTAGAGAACTCAGTTCAAAAGACAATTGTACACGACTTCCCAACGCTTTCGCGAAATGATGCCAGGTACAAAAGCTATTACATCAAACAAATGCAACTTCAACTGAATTCAGTGAGGCCTGTCGACACTTTCTGAGGTCAACTCAAAAAACGCCGTGAGTGGAATCTTACGGTGGAGTGGTAGGCTTGTGGTGCCAGCTGAAAGACTGCTGATCATGATCAATCGTCGAACAAGAAGCCTCTACTTGTTATCGATTAATAAAATCGATAGGAATCGCCTATCTCTCTGAGGGCTGAGACAAGACGTGATTTTTGAAGTCAAAATAGAAATTTTTTAGTCTCGTCTAGTTCTTGTATTATTATTGACTGACAAAAATATTAATCTATCTATTCTCTCAAAATCGCGAGTGTGAATTTAGTAGTATTTTTGGCTTTAACCATTCTCGGAACTTAAAGTTTCTGGCAATAATTTCTTAAGGATGCATCTCAGATTTATACATTTTCGTCAAACCACCCTAAATTCTTGTCCAGAAACAAACATTTGCACAGCTTTAATAACATCCTGCAATCTTAAAACATTTCAATGATTTTGTTTAACTCTGCTCAATATACCAGCTGATGTCTGAAGTAACCCTTTTAAAAGAAAAAAGAGACGTCCTTCAAAAATACATATACCTAACCAAAATGCAGAAAGCAGGTGAAAATTCTCTTGCAAACAATATCAACCGAACATCTTTGCACAAATCCTACAGCAATATTTCCCCCTTTTTTACGGAAAGGAAAAGTGAATTCTGATAAGAATGTTTGCGCAGTGCACACATAGATACACTGCACTCGCCTGAGGTTAAGCAGGTTCTCGGTTTTCCATTCAAAGAAGAAAAGATCATTTGCTCCTGCAAAAAAAAAAAAAAAATACTAATAATCGAAAGGAACACCCGCACAAGTCATACGAGAATACGTAGTACCTTTATCATCTTTGTTTGTGATCCTCTTGAAAAGGATGACGAGTATCTGTCGCTACCTAATCAATCCCAAAAGTGGTGTTCGATATGAAAAGGTGCAGCTTATGCAATGCTTGTCAAAAGTAACACACCTGCGTCAACTTCTATATCGCTTATCCCCGATATCTTCTTGTCTTTTCAGCTGATACTGCAGAGATTCTTATAACCCAGAAATAAACTGAAAACGAGCGGGTGAATGTCTTTAGCAGATCTCTTGCGCTTGTGCCATTCTCTATGTTCAAATTTTTGAGGTTAGCTATGGTAACCCTGATAAAAGGATATTCATTACTTCTAGGTCTTTGAGTTCTTTCTCTTATTCTTGAACATTATATACTTATTCGCCTGTTTGTCTACGTCTGCGTCTTTGATCTCTGATGCAGCAACTGTCCTTTGTGGACTTCAGAAACAACGAATAACAGAAGTATTCAATACGCTTGACTTCGCAACTTTTGTAGAAATTACCGCGTTGTTTGGACATTTTGCTCTAACAAAAGAGAAGAAAGGAAAAAATCAGATCAGATCATCAATTTTGAATTGCGGCTTCCAAAGAAGAAATGTGTCATTTTCGGCAAACAGGCCAGATTTTTTTTTTTAGAAAGGACAATATTTAGGACATTAAAGGTGTTGGAAATTCGTCTTTGGTCCTCCTATTCGGCAGTATTTCCAGGAATATCAAACATTATTTTGAAATTGATATCGATGAGGGAATAAATGAATGAATTGCAATCTTCATTGTATTTCTTATAATAAATTCGAATCCAGTTCTGGTGAAAATTTAGTCAGCAATCAATTGTTCAATACCTGTGCTACTGCCATTGAACGGTTTAACTTAAATGTTTTTTTTTTTAATATTTCAGCCATCTTAAATTCTTTGGGTGCTTTTTTTTTATATAAAATACCTATTTTTTTGTATCATTTAGTCACTCATTTCAATAAAAAGCGTTTTGTTAAACTAACTGATTTTCATTTTCACGAATTCTGTGACTAAAATATTCTGTAAAAATAAATTAAAATCGCTAATAATGAATTGAATTTCTAAAAACTTTTAAAAAATGCTCCAACAATTGTATAATTAAAATATTTAGAAACGTTTTCTGATTAGAAAATAACAATTTATGATTTACTTTTCGACATCATAAACTGTCACATGATACAGGTTGTTGTGTTATGATCCAACAAACAAACGCTTTACAGTTCTTCTTGAAAAATCACAATTTCACTCCAGAGCTCTATTTGAATGTTCAATAGTTTGGCTAGAGGAAATGTTACTCAAACTTTAAACCGATAAAGTTTCTTTTTTTCCCACGAAATCAAACGAAATCTAGGATTTCCCAGAAGTGGACATTAAGTTGAACTCTCGATCCGCTTTTCATAAAGGACTAAATCGGAGAAATTCTAAGTTAAGGTACCAGAGATGTAATAAAGAGCAAAGGACTCAAGACTCTTCCCTGGTGTATACCTACTCTAATTAGTAAATCTTCGCCGATTCCCGGGGGGTACCTTCCCTTTGCTTTAATATCATCGTACATGTCTATGATTATCCACATGTAAACTTCAGGAACAACTGTAACTCAGATTTAAGGTAGCACTATAATCGTAGGACGCCAGCGACGCTCGGCCGTATGCAACCGAGCGAAAACAAGGAATTTACATATATCTCGCTCCCATAATTATTAATATTACATATTCGTTTAATATTCGATAACTTTTGCGTTCGCAGAAACACTCTCCTAAGACAATGAAGATGAACTGACAGCTAGCTACGTACATTCATATTTGAAAATGGCAGAAGCGCATTTATGGCTGACTTCTCCATTTGAGTTTCTTTGGTTTATGAAATAAGCTTCTGACGATTATAGTTTTTCCTTTACTCCCGATAATTTGACCAGATTTAATTTTTAAAAAACGCTTCAGCAAGAAGGGTTTGACGGTGGAAAGCAAATTTAGTTGTATGAGCTCCCACTTGTACTTGGACATTATTTAAGAAAAAACAGTAGTTTTTTTTATTAGCAAGCAAAACAATAGAACAAATTCTTTTTGAATTTTCAACGTTTCATCACGAAATTTCGTTGGCACATCATCAGTTTGGTATTCAGCACTCCTAGAAACATAAAGTATAAACGAAAGAGTCAAAACTGCATCACTACTCATAGGCGCCCGGAGTGTGGGGCAAGGGGGATCAGTTGCCCTTCCCTGGCACTGAAGAGTACTATTTCTCTTAAATATTTAATCTTATGTTGAATGAGTTGAAGGTATATTTACCCAAACTTATATAGTTTCAAATTGGTTTGTTAAATTAATTCATCATTCAACTCACATAAAACCATCTTTAATGCATTTTTTTTATCAAAGGGAAAAACCATGTTGTACAAATTAATATAGAATGTTTATTTTTAATTCAGTTCATAAAATCCACTTACGCATCATCTGCAAAATTACAAATGAATTAACACTACACGCAAGGACAATATATCTAGGTTTATGAGCCGTAGCAAGTTATGACGGATGAGCCTTGCCGTCCGCTTTGGTCTTTCGCTCTAACCCTTACATTCTCAAAACTATACAATATTTGAATGTTTGGAAACAATAATTTGCCCACCCTCTTTCGGCTTCATTATTAAAAAATATACCTCCATAAAACAAAAAAAAAAAAATATGAAGCGTTAAATAAAACAACACCATGAATCAATTTAACAAGTCACGTGGCGGCAGTAACTCTTCGTTGTACCACTATTTTAGGCATAAAGGAAGTCCATAAAAACCCCAATTTTCAAGTAAGCCTAGGCCTCTACCTTCCTACTAAAACATAAATTGAAACTATGTAGGTACGCATACCGGGTTTTCCACATAAACATCATACACCAGAACAAAAAATTAAACCCTTAAAGACACAATGCCGCCACGCTCGAGCCACTTGAAGAAGCAGCAGATGCAACCAGCATCCTTGGATCCTAAATCATATTGCACCCGAGAAAATTGACTTGAAAAAAAAAAAATATTCAATCGAATCCGAGCTATTTTTAGGCTAATTTTCAAAATAAATCTCCCGTGGAAAATACTATGTAAAGGGAGTGTGAGTGTTGTTGTTGTTCTTGGTGGTGCATGCCGGAGTCTTGAGACCTAAGAGCCATCATGTCGTATTAATCATCGAAAGTGTAAAATTTAACAAAAAAAAAAAAATAAGTGTATTTTATCCTAAGGTGCACTTTACACGGCCGATTTGAAATTTTTATTTTATACAGCTGCCAAGCTACACCGCCATTTACGTCAGGAATTCGAACTGATTTGGGGACAAGCGCTCCATCAGAGATTTTATGAGTTGACTTTTTGGTGGGGTATTCTTGAACATATCCCTCGGCAGCTAATTAAATGCACTCGATCGGTCCATCCGTCTATGTGATGGGGGTAATAATAATGTCTAATGCAGCAATACAATCAACGAAATGATGCGCAGCATCAATCCTACACAATACTCCGTTCGATTATTACACATCATGACGTGCGTGCTTAGCACGTTCAGAGATGGTATTGCCAGATATGATCAGATGATGATGAGTTAGAGCGATTTTATTTCTTAATTTTGGGTAAAATTTTTTGCATAAAAACTTATTGAAAACACTTTCTTAAACAAAAAAACATAATTGTTTTAAATGGCGCCCAAGCAGGGATAAATTTCATTTATTTATTTAACAATAGGTATAGTTTTTAATCCAGAATTTTTCAACAAGGTGTAGCTTATTCAGTAAAGCCATTTTAAATTTCTTGGAACAAATTAATACAGAGTCTAACAATTCTTGGAGAATCAAGGTCTAAGTACTCGCTTATAAACTGTGATCTACTTTGACATAAATCGAGGACTCATAATTTAAAAAAAAATGTCTGGGAGGAAAATGGCTGCTGCATGTGCGCGAATAAGAGTAAGTAATGCCATTTTCTGATCCCTACATGCCTATTCCGCACATCTATTTTAATGCGATCAAAGTGGGAAAAACTTAAATAATTGGGTATGTGATCAATACCGAAGGTTCTTGTGATAACGACATCAAAAAAAGCGGCGCTTAAGGTGGATAAGGTGGTGGAAACACTGACATCTTCTGTGATTCGAGAATGGCTGAAAGGAAGGCTCTTCATAGAGTTAGACAATGTGTAAACGATGTTTTTTGAGGTCAACTTGATGAGCCCCAGAAGTGAACCCTTAAAACGATGCAGTAAGGTAAAGTTGTGGTTTCAGTCGATAGATTCGAGATGATCAACTAAAATTAGTATTAAAGAAATTATCTCTAAAGCCGTTTACAATATCCACCCAAGTCAAGTGTTTGAATATTGATCTATCTACACATATAAACCTGAAAATGAATTTCGAATGTTTTTCAGTGGTGTTTCAACCCTAACGCAATGAAATGAATTCACTTGTTGAAAGTTGCCCAATTTATTTCTCAAACAGTGTTCGTCTTCGACGTTGTGTTCCCGGTTAAAAATGGTCACAATTTTCATGTAAAGTCCAATAGCTAAAAATGGAAGTAAATGAACATTATGTTTGGTTAAGTTTCTATTTTTCGTTGCTCGTTAAACACGTCTTCCAAAAATCCTGAGTTAAGTGTACAAAGATATCAACTTATCCATCAACTTGTTGAGCTACCATATGGAAAGTGCAGTTGATCATTCGAAAAACTTTATTTTTCAAAATCGAACGAATTCATCAACTAGTGCACGCAATTATTCAGAGTTTGAAAAAGTTGGTCAACTAGTCAATTTTTGCAGAAGTATTTCAATTGTTTATCAATAATTATTCCGTACGGAAGCAGATCTGACTTTGAAAATTCTAGAGGGATTTGGTTGCTTCCTGCAGTAACCTTAGTAATATCAAGAACTGTCCTGTAGCGAATAAAAAAACTACCTCAAAGGCATTGATCACCCTGTTCATTGACTTCGAAAATGCGTTCGACAGTGACCGAAACAAATTTATCAATTCCACTTATGATGTTTAAAAATGTCACGTTTTGCATAATGGTAGTGGTGTATACTTTCACCAATTAGTGATTAGTGAAGTGATGCCCACTGCTTTCTCGACTGAATTTCAGTGGGCTCTGTAATCACACTCCAAACACCTTGGCTTTGCCGATGACGTTTGCTTGCTCTCCCCTGAGATAATGGAGTTCCAACAAGTGACATCAAGGGTGGAGAGAGAGCTCAAATCGTTGGGCTAAAGATCAATACGGCAAAAAGAAAAAGGATCAACCCTGAAACTCAGACTGCCAGACGAACCAGCCGACCTAGAAGGACTTGGCTAATAACGGACGATCACCTATATTGACGAATGGACTAAGAGACTTTTCGCAATTTCAAAATTTATAATTACCAATATATTATAGAAATCATAGTGAGGTAGAAATCATCGAATCAATAACAAATTTTAAACACTGGCAACGCTTTCAGAGCAGGTACTCGTACCTCTTCGCATTTTATGTTCTTTTGCTACATGTCGATTGACTGAATTCCGTCAACAGTAACAGGCAATTCAACAGGGACTATCCTTGGGTAACACAATTGCGTGTGTGTTGTTATTGTTATTTACGATGGGGTTTATCACTTCCGAAGTTACTCTCGCGACTAGCATCATGTTTTTTTTTTTGGCGTTCGCTTGCAGCATCAGCGGCCATCAGCCATACCGCCACCGGTAGATACATGTTGTTCTCTTGTATCTTCAGTCACAGATATACTGTAGAAGTAGATAACAAAGATTCCCCATCAAGAATTGAAGTTTAATGGAGATACACGGTGTAACGCAATTTAGGAAAAATACACTTTGTATTTTGTAACAAGGTGGCATACGTTGTGGATTAAATTGTTTCAATGATGACATTGTAAAGGGTGCACAGCACATTTAAGAGAGGAAAAAACGAGTCAATCGGTGGGGAAGTGTTATTTTTGGGTTGTTCATACAATTAAACATGGGAATTTCTATGGAAACAAGAAATTGAACATGACACATGACCATTTCAACTTGAACTTGGATATTTTTGGATAAATTCAGATAAATATAAAAGAAGGATGAATAAAGTTTTTTTTTGGGATAACAGTCTGGTTTGTGTCCTGAATTTCAAACATTTTTGAACTCCATCTTGTCAAATTCTGGGCTAGTCGTCTTCACTTCGCACAATAAGTTAATTGCTGTCTCTTTCCTTGGACACGTGCCATTGCGTACGGAAGCACGGTCTTACGCACATGTATCCTGCATTTAGATGGAAACAATTTTTCTCTTTGAGTCCTTTCATCCATTGCCCATGATCCTACTGATCATATGAAGAGCTTGAAGAGGACCATAACAATTTCAAGCCATCATCTGTGATGATGTGGGTCTTCGGATCCGAACCGATATATTGTAGGCTACGCCCAAATTTTATCTTCATCTCCATATCCTTTGGCCGTGCGCGTGGTATGAACCCTGATACGCAATTAAAAGATCATTAGATCGAGCTGAACGCGCATGAGTGAGGTCCCCCACGCGTGCAGTACTTAATGAGATTTATCGCGTAGCGTTTGGCACACCGCTTATGGTAGTTGAACGCTTGTCGACGCGATGTTTCATTGTTGCCATTGTGATGTGTGTTTCGGGGCAATTAAAGCCCACATTGGGGTACGTTTAATTGAGGCACTGCACCATCCGCCACCAATTGTTCCATCCTCCATCATCAGCATCACACAAAAAAGGAGGACATTTAAAGCATCACTATTAGAAACATAGATACTTGTTGTAGATGTCTGTAGTCTGTACCTATACCACTGCCCACCCCCTTGCATTTTCAGATAGATGCATGAGAGATAAAGGCGCACAGATCAGGTTACCCGAACTATATAACCCGGTGCTGCGGCTATGGTGGTGTACTGGTGTTTCAGTGAGATGCGGACAGCATCTAAGGTTCGTTAATAGCCAGATAAATGCAATAAATAAAACGCCTTGCAGATTATTATTAATAATAAATTGCTGTGCACGCGCGCACTCGCGCGGCCGACCTGATCCTAAGCCTGGCTTCTAGATGACGAAGCTCGTCCACAACGAGACGTCCCCATGGCACGCATAAACAAATAAGATTTGTGTTGTGCGCTGCGGTTTAGTATCTTATTTTTTTTTTTTTTTTGTTGCTCCGACTTAGCAAATCGCCATCTCATCAAGGTACTACTTTCGATGAAAACAACAACCCAGACACACACACAACTAAAGAGACGATTTTTCGTTTGATGTACCGAGACCGCCCAAGTTAGATGGAACCTTAGTGCTTCGTGATGGAAGGGGGGTTTTTGGGAACTCGCACCATGGCATGCAATAAACCGCTAGTGTAGCCAACCGGCAAGCATATCATCGACTACTTCGTCTCTATGATGTCAATGCTCGTTTTGTTTAGACATATAAAAGTTTGGGAGTGTCTGGAAGTTTTGAAGTTTATGAGATGAAGGAAGCAAATTATCCTGCAAATGGCAGGCGATTTTGATCAGAAAAGTGATTTGTGTTCATAGTTGACCGAGTTAGCAGTTTGGTCATCGCGTGGGAGGTTTGTAAGTGTGCACTATGCCGGTATGGAATTTCAAATAGATATACACAGTTTAATATTGTGAGTTATTTTGTTGTGACGAAATCCAAGGTTGGGCAATTATTGCATTTAAAGTTTGATTTGTAAAAAATTGACTATCAAAATAAATTCACTAGATGTTGTAGATGTTGGGGGCTTTGTGGGAAATCGATATTTTGGATCCGAAAAAAAATGAATTTTTGTGTTGCTAATATCTGATTAATGTTTTGACATCGATGTTTTTAGATGTAGCAGCCACTTGATTATGATCTCCATAAGCCCAGTTTTTTTGGGAAATAATCCCACCCATATTAACTTAGTTTACTCACATAATTGTTTGAGTTAACTCTGAAATAATAGAAGAGATATTTCTGATAGTTATATGAATTATCATTATTTGCAGGATCAACTTACTCAGAGCATACTAAAATACTTGGTACTATCGCTTGTTTTTCAGTCCAGTGTTAGCTTAAAGCTATCTTCATCATCATCATCAGGTCCTCTAACCCAGTACGGGGCATAGGGCGTCTGTTCTCTAAAAGTACTGGAGAGATCTAGGTAACGGTACCTCGGTGGCCCTAGGCCCAATGAAAGGGAAATCCCTATGTGCACCTCCTCGCGGTAGAGAGCGGGTAACGCTAACGCACAAGGGGACCGAACAGCTGCCGGGATAAGCAGCCAACCCAGTTTTGCTGGACGGGGCACTGACTTGTCCCTGGGTTGAAGAAAATCTCCCTAAAGGCGGAGGAACTGCAGTTTGCGGTCAACTGCATAAAAATCTGGTGGCGGATGAGCTTTTTAAGAGGGCCAAAGGTAGCAGTAAGTAGTAGTAGTAGTAAGTAGTAGTATCTCGGAAAACACCATGGTGGAAGGGTAAATGCTGTTACATGAAATATGACAACAACTGGAAACGACTCCCCAAGAGGTAACCATTTTATGGAGAATCCTTCTACAGCTTCGGCTGCAGTAAACCGCACATCGGATTTGGGGGAGCGGCATCTTTCATGCTACAGCGTCAATCAAGACGCCATAATAATAAATGAATCGTCAACAAATAAAAAATTGGTGATATCCCGCTGTCTCTCTTGATTCGATTTAACTTAATTACTACCGTTTTCGAGATAAGTAAGTTTTGTCGTAGTGGCTATAAAAATTGCCGTTATTTTCGGAGCTAACAAAAATTCAATTTCCCCTCTAGGGGCTCCCCTTAAAACATAAAATCCAAGGTTTGAAGAAAATTCCTCCAGTGTCCAGTAAGCTCAAGGCTGTAAGTCGATGTACAATTAAGTATATATGTACATTGCGGGACCCAATTTTTCGCGTTCTATACCATCGTAATGTACGTAAAGTCTGATTAATATATCGAGTTCGATTTTACGAATTCAAAACTCGTTCTGATAAAAAATTGGCGTTTAAAACAAGTAGATATGGAAAACAGAAGGGTTAAACAAAAAATAATTGTTATCTTATTTATTCGGTTCAACAATTTTTTCAATAAATTATATCTGTCAGCACAAGTCTCTGTTTAGTGTACTTATTGTACTTGCTTTTCTTTGCCACTGTTAGGTGTCTACACCAAGTTGCCGACTTACTTAATTGATTTTTAATTATCCTGTATGTTCTTCCAAAGTATATGGAAATGGAGATAAAAGTTTATTAGATTGCCTAATTTATGTGGGTGTAGCCAGTCTCAAGACCCATATCAACACAGATGATATCTTCTCAGCAAGTCTATCGCTATAAAATTATAAATCCCGCCAACGTCTCGAAACGACTTCAAGTAAACACACGCGTGGTACCGTTTTCTTACCATCCAACTCTCAGTTTCATTTTTGAAAAACAAAGGACTCCCATCAAAAAAAACAGGCATCGCATCGGGAAGTGTTATCCACATCATAAACTCACAGATCGTATATAAAAAATTCTGCTACTGCTTGATGGAATTCCTTTCGATTTTTCTTAAACCAAATCTACCTGTCCTTATTAAATCAATCGGAGACGCCGAAAAGGATACATCAAGAGAGAAGGCCTGCTGAGGCTGACTCCATCACGTTCGCCATCAGGTGTCGGAATAGGTAAATTAAAGGTTCACCTTAACCTGTCAGCACAAACGGTATTCGTATATATTAGGTATATAGGTATCAGCCAAGATAAAGTGAATTAGGATATAAAATTGAATTGATTGTATCTTGGACTGTATCATTATCCTGTTGGCTCATTAATAGAATAACAATGACCAACACCACACCATCACTTATGCCATATGGTCAAGTGAAATGCAAGAAGTCTTGCACCAACCATCGAAACGATATTGTTGTCCCAGCAGATCTCGATTTGATAAGGCTTGAGGAGGATTTTTTTCTGTAGACGGCAGCAGGCACGGCACCGTGCGCTACACACGCGAGTTTTTTTTTTCCTTCAAAAACTGAAAACGAAAGGACATTAGAATATTTTTTTTTCTGTAAATTGATTGTGTTCTGTTGTTTTTGTTTTTCCAGTTTTATGTTTGAAATAGTGCTAGAAAACAACAGTTGTTCTAGCACTAAGATGGGTTCATTATTGGTTATCCCATGCTGGTCAACTGAAACTTGACTATGGCAGGAAAGGCAGAAAAAAAACAACAACAACGAAATACATAGTAATTATCCTTTTAACATGGTACATTCCAGAAAATTGTTTAGTTTTTCGAACAATTGGTCGGGTTTGAAATTGGTTCTTCGCTAATTAAATAATTTTCGAAACAAATGCCTTTGTATGAGGGGGATGAAAGGGTTAATATTTGCTGGTCATGGGCAATTTGACAGTTAAAAGTCAACAATGGTATGGAATGACATGAGTGTGGTGCCGTATGTTAGTTTTGTTGCTGATTAAAATTGAGTGATTGTAATCGAATTATGTTGTGAATAAAATGGGAAAGATGCATAGAAGGGTTAATTTCCCGGGTAGAGGTTTTTTTGTGGACAAATAATAAAAACGAAAATATTTGTAGATTAGTTAAATAGAAAAAGGTTTGTTCGCTTCCCTGTCGTCTCAAGAGAAAAGGGCGTACCTCCATTTTTTTAGTTTTGAGATATGTAAATGCATTTAACTGTTTTTGATTGTCGCACCTTCAAATTAAATGTTTTTTAATATTTAAAAAATGATGTGTTAAAAAAATCTAGATATATTATAGTATTCATGATTTTAGATTATTTGATAGATAAAATATTCAAACATCTTAAAAAAGAGATAATTTTTGTTGTTTACCCCCTACAGAGAATTAATTTCACTATCAAATGTGCTACTGGATTCAAAGCTTTTCTAAACTTTAAACATTTGCTTACAAGTATCTTTCTAACAAAATTTTCTAAGTAGAATCAAAGCGA
Organism: Syrphus vitripennis; assembly: GCA_958431115.1. Classification (NCBI taxonomy): domain Eukaryota; kingdom Metazoa; phylum Arthropoda; class Insecta; order Diptera; family Syrphidae; genus Syrphus; species Syrphus vitripennis. The sequence goes on along the minus strand of OY288108.1, from coordinate 121,885,916 downwards.
GGACACCTAAAACGGTGAAGTTTTGTTCTCGAACGTATGTTCTTTTTTAAAATTTAAAAACGTCAAAGTGATGTTAAAGGAAGCATGATACTATTGAAATTTTCAAATTTCGCACCATATTTGTAGAATTCCAGCTTAGCAAGTCATCCTTTTCTATGTACATAAGTGCTTTCTAGCAAAATGACTCTCACACAATATTTTGAGACCTATTGATGTTTTCACTGAAGCAATGACGAACAGGAAAAATGGCTTTTAAATAAAATGCAAGAATCTAAGTTGTTGACCGACGACGCGACGACGTTGCAAGAAAGAAAAAAAAAGGTGTCCCAACTAGACGAAATTTCTGCACCGGTTGCTGATGCAAATTATGCTCTTCAGGAATGGCGATATGCTAACATGAACAAGGCCGAAACTATTTTCAAAATTGCCGCACTGAGAAGGAAAAATTCTCAGGAGATTCGTTCACCAAAATTCATTGATAGCGCTCAATGTCAACTTCTTGTGACTGACGACAAAATTCTTCACAGATAGCAAGAGTATTGTGAAGGACTTTTAAACGAACAGTTCTCAAGGCTGTTTTTTCTAATAGCTATACCTATCAACGTCGAAGAAATGCTGCCTTAAAAAACTCCAAAATTGAAAAAACAATTGGGCGGACGAGATTCTCTCTGAGTTCTATAAAAAGATTACAAATGGCTCTTCTCCAAGCTCATGTGTGGTCCAATCAACGAGATTGGGAAAGTTACAGATCAATCAAGCTGATGTCACACACCATGAATATCTTTGAATGGGTAGGTACTGGAATGTCGTCTACGAAAAGTATTAGGATCTGCATTTAGTTGGTCTCAGGCAAGGAAGAATCCAAAACCGGGATGATTGTCGACGTTTCTCGGCGAACCCCAGTAGTGGAGCCTTAGTGTTAAGCAGTGAAATGGGAGAGTTATGGTTACAGTATTCTAGACAGGAGGCTTTGGACCTTGCCACCGTCCGTCGGCAAAAGTGGAAGAAGTTTTAATCAACAAAGAGTTCAATAAGGACTCACACCGAACGTTTTGCATCGAATTGCATTGTCCGTGTTCACCGGGCCAAGATTCATTGTTCATATTTAATTTAATTTTTCGAAATGTTGAAAAATCGCTTTTATCATTTCCTGTTCTACAATCACTTAAACCGAAAAACTATCGTAATAAATGTTGTAGAGCCTTAAATTACCTGTATTTTTTTGTCTTGAAAGTTTTTTAAACAAATAACATAACGCGAGGAACAGTTTTTCAATAGTGTTTGGGCAAATTCTTAAACGCAACATTTGCAAAGCAAACCACATGCATTTGCATTTGCGCATGAAAATAAAATCTACTGCATTTAGGGACAATCTGCTTAGCAGGGATGTTTACGTTTGCATTTTGGAATTGTTTGCTTAGCATAATTTGCGCAAGTTTTGCGTTTAAGAATTTGCCCTTTGGTTTAAGATTAACTATTTCTAAATTTTTCTAGAAGACAACCTAACTTACAAATCTTTATTCACCTTGCGAAATATTCGGTTAAATTTCAAAAAAAAAACTCCAAAACAATTTCATGACTCCAAAAGTCACTATACATTTTCCCAAACCTAAAACTAAGCTAGATTCATGAGTTTGATTTTAAAACAATTTTTTCCCCAAAAATTCACATTAAGAACTATTAGTTCCTAATTAAAAGTTTTAATTTTTGCTGAGATTATAAATTAAAACAGACATAGTTTTACATGGCATGGCAAGTTTCACTCAACCAATTTTTAAAAACCGACTCTCTTGTTTAGCATAAAATAACTGCAATAAGAGTAATTTGCTTGAAATCAAGTTCGATTTTTCACGCAACGAACCGTATTATTCAAGGCATTGGAGACTTCTTATCTAATGAACCGTCATGCAATCGCTAAAGCATTGTAAATTCACATCTAAACCACTTAACACCCCACTAACAAATATCTGCGCTATATAAAGTCACACTTTGCCGACCGAAAATATGCTGCACGGTTCCCTACGTCCGCCACCACCGTGCCGGCCAATCGGTCGACTACAAAAACGACGCCACAACACAACTGCAACAGCAATTCCAAATTAGGACTCGGACTTAACACTGGCGTTCATCTGATTGAAATCTCCAAAAGTTTACAATTACAACTCGTCGTATAGCCTGAGCCATGATTACTAAGCTATTCATATAGACAGAGCAGTTAAATTTGAAATTCTGGTGAGGCGCGGATCGCGGAACAACATGCTAAGATTAATTCAAATTTATGTCGGCTCGCTGGCAGATTAATTAAAGAACATAAAAGTGTCGTTATAGAACATAATTATTAATTTAATCGCAATTAGATATCTCTTGGGAGAATTGGTTAAAAAAAAAAACTTAAATAAAAAAATATTTGGAACAGGAACATTCGGTTCGGTTAGACATTTGAACGGGTGATTCATCAGAGTACGCCAGCGAACTCAAAGCACACCTGAAAAGGTGCCTCGCCAGACACATTTAACACGCCGGCCACGTCCGTCCACCCGTTACGCCCGGCCACTCGACTCGACTTCATTTCTGGGTCGATCACTGCCGATGCCGCCACTGCTACATAGATCCCCTTAACACACACCCCACATTCGAATTCAAGATTTGTGGCACTGGCGCACGTAGCACGTGCTAAATTATTAAAAGCACTCGTAAACGTTCAGTCGAACCGAGGTTCGTAATTAATTTATCCCAACCTGAGAGCGAGCGTTTAGCTGGTTGGTCGGTCGGTCGGTCACATACAAAACAAGGCTTCCATCATGACGGCATATAGTAGAAGAACTAAGCCCCCCTCAAGGGGTATCTCTGAATCCGTCCACAGATAGGAACTGACTATGTGTTGTTAGCAACAACGATGGCCGCACGATGACTGCTGATTACTATCATGTAATACATGGTCGTTGATTTAATCTTTCTTCTCAGAGGATGAAGCTTGTATTGCAATTTTCTTCAAAGAAGAAGTAGAGGCAAAATATTGCTCTACAATACTTCCCCCCATTCTCCGTGCTATTGACATCCCGATATTAATTATTGTTGCCACCATAACCTGCTGAAAGTGTTATCTCTTCGGGAAGAGTCCATTTCCATATGGATGGTGCGGTATAGTTACATGTGTTTAAAATATTTTAAACTTTGTGATAAATATGTTATTGTTATTTACATGGCCGAACTTGTACGGAATAAGGGGCCTTGCCAAAATTTTAGTTTTTAAAAAATTGTTAAAATTACAAAAATTAGATTTGTATTTTTTCCTTGAAAACTAATCCTTTTACTTCCTAATCCTTTATTGGTGGTTTGATGTTCTTTGATCAAATTCAGCAGTCCATCAAAAGATTTAAATTTCATCCTTAAAAATGTGGAAACCCGACTTCGATCTGTTTTCAGTCCATGTGTTCTTCCATTGGATAGATATAAATACTCGTGCGGCTCACCACCGCAATCGCTTAAGCTTGCGCCTGACTTCTCAACCGATGGGAAGCATTCCGTGTCGACGTCGGCGGGCGGCGATCAGCGATCAGTTCGGTTAGTCATGATAATACAAGGTGTTTCAGAAGAAAGCTTATACTTATTTAGCTTACTGAACGCAATGAGTTTGAGAGGAGAGGGAGTATGTCAATCGGTAGCCTGGCTCTTGGTAATTTTGGCGTTATGGAGCGTTTTTCGAAGTAGACCACGTGTTAGGTGTGGGAGAATTTTTACCAAAATAGTGATTCGACAACTGTAGAGCGTAGAAGATTCTGCAGAATTCCAGGTTTTCGACACTTAAATAATGCGCCAAGCATTCCTTTTATTCGAATGGGTCAAAAAATTTGAAGAGACCTATACAAATCTGGAAAACCCAAAATCCGGGCGATCAAGATCATCAAGAGGGGTGGAGAGTGTTAATCAGTCTCTTCGTGAAGACAGACTGAGTCCACCGTCTCAGCCGTCATTTGGACGGTGTTAATTTTTTTAAATTAAATTCCCTGATTGTTTACTTTAATAATTAATTAAAGTCCGACCCTGTGTCAATCAGATTCGATTTCCTTATTTCTCTAGGCGTGAGGTATACAGCATATGAACTTTTTTAAGCGATCGGAATCGGATTAGAGTTGGCATATGGCACTATATTTGTTGCAGTTCTGCAGCACGGTGCATATTTGCATACCAATTGTGGGCTTGGTCTGCCCTCCGTTGGCCCTGGTTGGCTCTACTATACAGAGCTGAAAATTGTTCTATAAAATGTAAAAAAAACAACGCACTCTTTCGGGCGGTAGAATTCTACTATATGTCTGATGACTTATGCGCTTTTCGTGTAAATTTAGTCAAATGTGAGCTATTCAAAGGAGATTTTAAGGTGGCGATTTGAAGCCCGTATCGCTTTCTGGATTTTTTCTATAAACCGTATCATGGCAAAGTGCAATAATAAAAATAAAATTAGTCTTTCCGTATTATTTTAATTCTTTTGTATGAGCTTATAAAAGAGCTGATGTTGTTTGTTGCTTGTTCAACGGTCACCTAGGAATATATGTTTATGTAGTTATAGAGCCTGGCGTTAAAAGTGTTGTTGTTGTAGATTATTTTTATTTTTTTTTTGTGCATTTTGCGCAACAACACAAAAATTAAGTCTCTCGATTGCAACTTATTTATTGAAATTGAAAATTAATTTTTTTTTGGTTATTGATATTGTAGGAGATAAGATTTCATTGATTTAGCTTTTAGTGTGAAATTGTGGCATAAATGAAACAGGTATGGCCTTAAGGTTTAAGCTGTTTATACTTGAACGGATCAAGTGAATGTGTTTTTTTTTTTGGTGCTATGCGCTGGTGGAATAGAGAGATATTGTAACGAACATGTGTTATCTACGAAAAGCGTTGTGCCTTTCTAAAGTAATGATTTTATAGGTTCGGGCTCGGTCTTTGTATGTTCAAGAGTTAATGATGCCAAACGTGAAATATGATATTAATATGTTGTCAGTTGAAAAACTTAAATATTTAAGATTGTGATACCAGAAAATTCTAAAGATATGAAGCTAAAATGAGGAAGTCGTTTGTCAGAATGAAGCTGGTTCAATCGATTTGGATATTGTATGAGCTAGAGTAGAGAATATCTACAAAAAATAGTTTGTCCCGGCATTGCTTGCCATAGGGCCTCCACTACTCCTTGTGTACGGTATCTGGAGATCTCTTTTAGCTCTCTCTAATCTGGAATATGTTTCCCAGACCTATTCACGATCTATTCTTGTGACAGCCGATGTGACTCTCCAAGTGATGCACCACCACAAAACCACGGATTCAACATTGGAAGGGAACAATCGTGCGTACCTTGGAGTTGCCTACCTATATTATAGTCAGTGCTCCTCCGATTTGTTTGTTCAATTGTTAATACCTAGTTCGGTTCGGCTACTATTTCGATGATATTAAACATTTTCTACCACCTCTCCTGGTTTCCATAAGATTTCTACCTTAATTTTTTGTAGCTGTGACAAACAGGACCAGCTAGATACTGGCTTATGCAGACGACATTGACATCATTGGAAGGACCGAACAAGCTGTACACGATTCCTTCATCCAGATCGAGCGAGGTCGAATGCGAGAAGAACAGTTGGTCAAACAATCAAGGTAGCGGAGCACGAATTTGAAGTGTAGCAGCCGATAATAATTTAGAAGAAGAAATACGCGGGTGGCTGCTAAATTCCAACAGAGCCTACTACAGTCTGTCAAAGCTCTTCAAATCCAGATATCTCACCATAACTTCAAAACTGCTGCTGTACAGGACCATGGTCCTGCCAGTAGTCACGTATGGATCCGAGACTTGGGTGCTTAGCAAAAGACACTCCGACCTCTTAGCCGCGTTCGAGAGAAAAGTCTTAAGGAGAATTGTTGGCCCCATATGTGAGGAAGGCCAATTCCAGAGACGGTACAATCATAAATTGTACGCAATCTACCTTGAAGCAGACATAGTGACAAAAATTAAGCTCAGTAGACTCCGGTGGGCAGGGCACCTAGCTTGCATGAGTGAAGAGGAACCGGCTCGAAAAGTCCTTTGTGGTACATTCTATGGTAGACGGCAGTGTGGTAGACCATGCTTGCGCTGGAGAAATGGCGTAGACCAGGACGCCCGAAGCCTTGGGGTGCGCAACTGGACGGCGTCGGTTCAAGACCGGGATAAGTGGAGAGACTTGTTGAAGGAGGCCCGGACCGGACTCCGGTTGTTGAGCCGATGATGATGATGACAAACAGGACCATAGTTAAAATGTCAAGATTTTAAGACTTGAAAATAACAATAAAAAATTCAAATACGTTTTTAAAAATGCAGTATATTAAATCTTAATCTTTCTTCCTTTAAAAATTTAAAAGCCTGTTAAATGTTGGTGCACCCGAACAGAAGGCTATTAATTCTCCCGAGATTTCTCGTATAATAGAAGAATAATAGAACTTCTTACAATTTTTTCGCCCACGTTTTTGATAAGTTAATTCTTCTGCCGCGATAATGTTGAAACGTCTTGAGCTATTAAATTTTGAACTGGGTTCTCAGGTTATCTTCTTTAAACAAGATTGTTGCCAATCTCGTATTTTGTCCAAGATGGCATTTTTTGACGTAAAATTCTTAACTTAATCCACTCAACACTTCCTTCAATGGCAACCTCTCCCCGCTCCTATATGACAACACTTCTTTAAATGGGTCCTTGAACATGAGCTATAAGTGTAATGAAGCTCAACCTGTCAGGTCAAAATGTAAGGTTTAAGTCCTAAGCAGCCCCAATACAGTTAAATGAGGTCCTTATCTAACGAATAAATCCAAGTAGCTTAGTTTAAACTATAATTAGACATTGTGAAACAGACCTTAAATCTACTAAATTTCTCATACAATTTTGTTCTCTCTCCCATAACCTCTGATTAAGCCCAATGAATCTTTAAAATAGAACCAACACAACACTCCCGTTACGCACCAGCCATTTTTCCTATAATAAAATAACCTATCAATCTCATACGGATCGCCTAATTTTCCCATAAGAACAGTGTCTCAAAATTTTTAAGTATCGCAATTATTAACCGACCCTCACCAAATTACATTTCAAGACTTGTTTTGCTTCTCTTGGTGGCTCTGGGCTCTGGCTACAATTAAAATCAGGTTTCGGTAAGTTGGTGGCGCACCCGTGTCGTCGTCGTCGTCGTCGTCGTCGATATTTTGTTCGTCATCATCCTTGATTCATGAATTAAACATTCCCATGGATTTTAATTGAACGTTATGAGATTTATATTCGATTTTTGTTTTTTATTTTTCTTCTTAATAATTGTTGTTACCTGTTCAGCTTGGCGGCGCACTACGACTTAAATCTTAGGCGGTGCCGAATCACCTTTATACCAAACCTGGGGGATCAATATTATTGTTTTAAACGCAAATGATGGGGAATTATTTCATATCCCCATTTATGCAGATAAGTAGATATATGAGTAGAGTGTATGTCGAACATCCGTTTACGCGCCATTAATTCTCTGTTAGATGCGATGTTCGAAACACAAATCGATTTCCTTTTCAAGTCGTTGGTCGCGTCGCGTCGTGTTGTTATATTGAAAGAGGGACAAGTTTTCTCTGAAAAGTCCAACCAAATAGTGATGGTTATCTGGGACTCTGGGTGTCGTCTTTTCTTGGGTTCAATCTTCCATATGCTCAAGTCAAGCGAAACAAGTGCTGCGTAAGTTTATGAAACGGTGGGTGCACTATTGTCGCGGTCGATCACCGGCTATCATCACAGCAAAAAAGGTGAGGTTAAGACTTGTTCTGTTTTTTTTTTTATCGAAATTGGAACTTATGCGAGCATGAAATTGTCTTGATGGTCTTGGTCGGGCTTGAGTGTGCTTTCATTGAGCACCCACCGACCGAGATGACGACGCAACCGTCCAACTTACGACCGACGACAAGATGATGGTTACACTTAAATTGCTTAATGGACAATTAAGAAATTTTAAGGAGTGGAGCTTTCGGCCTTACCTACCTTTAAATTTTGTTTTGTCTTGAAAATCAATCATTTGGATTTGATATGGGAATTACTTTTTTTTAAAGGGTGAATGTGATGATTGTTTGTTTTAAAAAATCTCTAATGTCTTATTTCCCTTTGCACACTTTGAGTACAAAAATTGCAGATTCTTATTCAAACCTTCTAACATTTTTTGCATCCTTCACATAACTGTTCCCATTAGGTATTCGTATTATTATCTTCTCCTCCACAACATACCTCTCAGCTTAATTCAATAACTCAAAGATTAAAAGTTCAATTGCCTCCACAAAAGGTAAAGGGAAGTAATTGTGAACCCATCGCCCAGTTTATTATGCAATCCGATCGCTTGTAATTAAGATCAAAGAACTGTAAGTGTAAACCACAAACGACGGAACGTCATACCGTGCATAGTCAACATTCTTCTCGGCATGTCAGGCTGAGTCTATGCAAATACCTGAATGAGACGAGGACTTTTTGACGTTGAACAAAAAGAAAAAAATACCTTCAATCTCTTCTAGCCATACTATTTTATAACAAAAATGTGTAATTCAGCCAACAATGCTGCGGTAAGATTTACTGTAGGGTAAGGTCCCGTTAAGACCATAACCACAAAAAAAAAAAGATGATTTATTCCAACGTTGACAGGTGGTACACTAGCTAAATAGATGGCTCATATGAGAGTCTTGAGTTCCGGTTTACAGATAGCAAAGATTCAAAGAAGGTAAAAGGAAGATTTGATATAAGATGATATCGATGAGCGAAAGATGGCTTCGATAAAGATTATTGGTAAATACTGTGTTGTGTAAAAGCTTTACAGTAAGGAAGAGAAGTATTTGAACAGTTTAAAAGTACTCAAGGCCCATCTTAGAAGTAAAACGAGCTATTTTATTGGACAATACAACGAGTGATGTCAGTGGTCGAATATATTGTCTTTTGACAGCTCGAGAATCGATATAATCGTCCAAAGCAGTTAGGCATTTTTGATTTTTTGTCTTTGTTGTTTCTCTGTCTGTTACTGTTAAATAAGACAAACGTCAAACATTGTTGTAAGAATACATAAATATTTTTTATCTTTATAATCCACAGTTAAAATTTATTATTTTGTTCAATTTAGCAATAAATTTCCTAATTCTATTATTTTACATTCACAACTTTTTGAAATCAATTTCATTTTGGTTTTAATTACTCCTCCAACAAGAAAGCTGTCAACATTTTTTTTATGTCAATATTTAACTGAGTAGTTACATGTGTCAATTTCGAATGATATTATTTATGGTATTATGAATGGGAGAAAATCTGACTTAGTTCTAGGACAAGGCCAAGGTGAGGTATGCATGGGGGGTTGAGAACAGTTTTGGCTTTAGCTTTAAAAAATGTAGAACATTAATTCTATTTTTTTATTTAAAATATTTTTTTTTTCAACTGCACTCATTTTCTCGCTTATATAATTTTTTTGTTCCAAATTTAATTTTCATTCATTTTTCAACTTCTTCGCTAAGGGGCGAGTTATAGCGAACAGGAAAATGGATCAGGAAAATTTTTCTGATGGATTATTTAGTAAGTTCTCGATCGATTTGAAACACATAAGCTGAAGTAATCGATGACAAATGACAATTTTAATGCACTATGTAAAAAAAAAATTTATTGAACGTAGGATTTTTGATAAAAAAGCATTTGTTTATTTTCCTGATGCCAGTTCATCAGGAAAACAAATAAATGCATTTTTATCAAAAAACCTTTGTTCAATCAGTTTTTTTTTTTACATAGTGCATTAAAATTGTCATTTGCCATCGATTACTTCAGCTTATGTGTTTCAAATCGATCGAGAACTTACTAAATAATCCATCAGAAAAATTTTCCTGATCCATTTTCCTGTTCGCTATAACTCGCCCCTAACTGGCTTTATTTTCAAAATATTCACAAAAAACTCGAAAGACAATTTTAAACCCCCTCTCCTGCATTAAGCTTATGGCCCTGGGCTGAGGACTTAAAGAATAGTTGGGGGTCACATCTGCTATTTTATTTAGAAAAAAAAACAAATCATACAAATTTTACAAAAAAAAACTTGCTTAAAAAAAATCGATCACATCATAAATCGTTTAATTTTTTATAGCTTCCAGTGTAAATCCGATATAACGAGGTATTTAATCGATAGCGACATTAGCACCTATTTATCGCTCAACATAACAAATTGTCTACGACGAACTTCTATTCTCCAAGATCTAAGATACTGACTCAGCTATAAGATAAAAGAGATCTTTAACATTTCATGTGTTTGGTTTGCAATAAGCCGTGAGTGGTATAAGAACAAGTTGCACCGTCCTTCGGCGTCGTCGTTGTCGTAAAGTTGTTTTAGTCGTTGCCGTCATCGATTCGTTCGCCTCCATCACTGTTTGCTAGTTTATTTTTTTTTTTTTTATTTAGAGCAAATTAATAGTCAGTGAACTAAACGTAATCTTAAGATTAATAGAAAATCCACGCGACATCATATCCTCATCTATACAGGGTGATTTGCAATAGATATGATAAAAGGCTAGGCGTTATGACGTGTAAGATAGAAAAGACAAACATGCAAATAGGGGGGGAGCATGTATCGGAAGCTAGAGAAAATGACTTGCTGCTGCAAACCATGATATTAAGGCATTGCAACAAGCCAACATCAACAAAAACGCAACCACATATTTTCAATATTTCGGCAAAGAGAAGGAAAAACGGTCTGGAGATTCGGTCACCGAAATTCATCAACAATGCTCAAGTCCAACTCTTTCGGATCAGTATTGTGAAGCACTTTTAAATGAAGTTTCTATAAAGATACATCCCTGTAAAAGAGGTTGGTGAAACGGTGAAGTGCCCAAAGGGGAAAGTCGATTAGAAAATTCCAGAACTCATACTTTCTGAGCTGTGGAAAAAAATGGGAGGCATCGGCTTTAGATGGCTCATGATTTTCATTTCCAAACTTATCTCCGGTGACCTTTACCTAATCTACAAGGGCAAAGGTGATACACGAAATAGCGACAGCTACCGTTGAATCGAGCTGATGTCACACCATTTCATACTACATGTACAAGGAAATCAAAACAAACAAACAAACGGAATCACCCAAGAGTTCATAATCGAAAGATGAGTGTTAACGTAGGATGGATGAAGTGACAGGAAAACTCTGACATCTTCTGTGATCGGAAAATGCCCCTAAGCTGTGAGGGAGGCTCTACATGGCAGTTGTTTTAAGTTGGGTATAAAATACTCTCCCATACGGTTTTGTTCTTGCCATGATTTCGGTGACACACACGCCTTAATTCTTTCGCACATATTATGCAAATCACCCTGTACATGCATCTAGGTTCTTCTTCTCGCGCAACATCATCATGTCGCTAACTTGTATACCATGACCATGACATGCAAACCGCGCATCGGCATCTACATTATTATCATCATCATAATGATCATCATCATATCCTCATCTTTCAGGGAATAAAAGTCTCTTCTGTTTCAGAGCAGCTTTATCGATGTCATCGATGCAACATGACAATTTGCCAAGATAATATTTCTTGAGAGAAGTTGGCATGATTCTGTACAATTTTAAAATGGTGCTGAGGAAAATTAGAGCATTCATGATTGTTTCTAGAATAAACGAGAACAGTTCGCCAATGAACGAGCTTAGGATCTTCTCTCGAAGAGGAAATAGATTTTTTTCAATTTTCGGTAAATTTCTTATTTTGCAATAATCTTACTCCTCTGGTAAGAATTTTAGGTTTATGTACGAATTTCTGAAATTTCTAGTTTCCAAAGTGGAAGAAAATATGTGCAAGTCTTAACAACCTCATCGTGTACCTAACCAAACTTATCCACTAGGTCTAGGTCTTATTTCTGATCTCTTTCAAGGCAATCGGATCAATGTACATATCGGATACCTATACAGTGCGCCTATCCATCCGATACACTCAAGATATGCCACTACTTAACTTTTCCACCGCGCTGGCTGGCTGTAGAAATAGCTCTTCCCTGGATCGCTTAGCGGACAGGGGTTTTCTCTCATCGCATGTTAAACGACTGTCCTCGTCTTTGTCATCTCGGCATCATCGTCAACTCGCGATTGAATGGCGAATGTGGATCGATATGACTGTCAATGGGGTGCTATTAGCATTTTAATGCTGCCAATTGTGAATTGATCTTTGGCATTGTTGGGGGCCGCTTAAAGTTAAACACGAGTGTTTTTCTACACCGAACGAGCATCAGCGAGTGTATCTCATCGTTTGTATCTAAACTTAAAAAAAAAAACACTACACAATAAAACTGAAGATTTTGTTGTTAAAAAAAAACAACAACAGAAAATACAACTATGTGACCTTCGTCCCCCAGCTGTCCCAGCCCTGCAGTCAGTGTGATGGTGCCGATGATATGCAAGTTGAACAATATGACAAATGTAGATGGGCGACGAACTTTTAACCCAAAAAGGTTTTTTTTTTAAATATATTTTCAAAAAACTAGGATGCTGGCGCTGTTGCTGTTGTTGCTGCTGCTGCTGCTGCAAAGCAACTTGTTTTCATGTCGTTTTTATTTCTATTTTTGGTCGTGAAAAGAAAGTTCAAATCTCAGTGAGTTGTTGTGAATGTAAACAAAACAATGAAACAAACAGATCGCGGGACATCGCATTTCCATTTGAATTGACGAACCAAAGTTGTTGACTTACAGACGAGGACGACCGACGACATACTGATTTTGATCGGTGATCGTGTGTGTTTTGCTGCGTGATCGTGAACAAGTTGTTTGTTTATATAGCTTAACAAATTCTTTCTTCATTTTGTTTTTATATTTTTAACCACCCACCACACATCATGGGGGTCGGATTTTAATTGGGTGATTTGTATTTATTATTCTATCAGTGAATGAAATATGATTGATGAGGATCATAACTTTTATATACCTGTTTGCCTTTTGTGATGTCAATATTGGAAATTGAATAAGTATTAGGGGAATTTGTCATTATGTAGATTTGTCTATAGTCGAATCTGGCGAAGGAAACCTTGAAAGTGAATTGTTATACAAATTTTGCATGAAGAGTGATGACTGGAGCGAAAGTTGTTCATTGTTCGCACTTGATACATTGGCCAGGTACATATATCAAGATTATTGAAAGAGCTTGATGATCAACCCCAATAGTTTTTATGATAATGTCAGACTCTTAGAAAAATAGCAACATTATTACTTTTTTATATAGGTACGCATTTATTATGTAGACTGTGTTTATTCTTGAGGGAACTGCAATTCTAGTTTTGAATATTTGTATATTTTTTGGTCAGCTGGTTCGAAGCAAGTATCAATTGTGAAGTAGAATATATTGAAGAAGTCTTTAAAAAGAAAATTTCATCGACTTCAAGTAAATTCCATAAATTGTTGTTCTTAAGACTTGAACATCTACGTGTTAAGTAAACACCATGCACCATAAATTATCTTCAACAACATCAATCTAATGGCCAGTTGCACCAGAATCCACTAAAACCAGTTTTTGCTAAAATGCTATCAAATTTATCGGCCTGACACATTTGTCTGGGTTGCACCAATGCCCTTCAGTATTTGCGAACCATCGCTGGATTTAATCATCTGTTTTTTAAACTTAACGAAAAAGTGGAAGTGAAATAGCAGGGGCCCTATTTCGTAAAACGATACTCGTTGAAATTCTATCGTTATCGATAAAATGCGTAAATCGTTAATGTTTAAAGATACTCGTTTTTACTAACGACTGACATTTGGCAGTAGTAAATCTTTCATTAGCGTTCATAATGACTGCGGTAAAAATGTAAATAGAAAAGAAAATATAAATAAGTGAAATATAATCATAGTGAAATTTAAAAAAAAACTGAAATATATAATCTTGAAAATTAACATTTTATGGTTAATATTTATTTTGGTGGCCCAAAGCCACAATCTACACAATCAAAGCAATTGGATTTACTCATAGCTTTTAGGGAAAACAACCCGGGTGTTGCCCAATAGCCAAGCTAGAGCAATTTTCGTTTGAGCAACACAATTTTTGACAATCAAAAACAAGCGTGAAGTTAGTTGCGCTTAAAAAAAATAGTTTTTTATGTTTTCACTTGGCAACATCTCTCTTACGTCTTTTTCGTTTTACATAATCGCTCTTTGTCGTGCCTATCGTTTACTCCAGTTTCGTTTATTTGACTTCGTTTCGTTTTACGTCATTGGAGACTGGGCAGCGGTGAGAGTCAAATTGATGTCAAATTTAACTGAAAAGCTCTATCACACTATCGTACTGAGTATTAACTAAATTACTTGAAAACTAGAACAGAATAGCATTGCAGTATTTTGTTGGTTTTACTTCTGTGTTTTTCGAAACTGGTTGGTTACGAATCCTGATATTAAAAACTAATTTTCTTGCATTTTGTTTAATTTTGAGTTTATAAGTGGATATACTTTTGAAGTGTTTGACATGATTTAAAACTCATTGCAAAAGTTTCTTCTTTTAGATTTAGATGCAGGCGCCGAATAAATTGCTACGAATTAGTTTTTAACAAAAGGCAAAACTATAATAATTGGTGGTCCATATTCATCGACATTACTTGAGAATGGATGGGAAATTGTTGGATTTTTATATTTTTTAAAAAATACTCTAAACAAAAAAAAAATTTACATAAAAAATTAAGAAAATCGGAAAAAAAATAAGAAGACAATTGCAACCGTTCTTGCAACAACAAGTTTTCTTCCAAAAACTCAAAAATATAAGAAACTAATCTACGCACCTCTTAATCACATACACTACCAATTTGTTTCCAACATAATCACCATTATAAGCACTTTTCTTTGACAGGAAGACACTTTAAAGCATTATTTTAAACCATCATGCACAGTTGCGACATAATTTTTCACTTTTTCACCCCACTCCCCTTTTTTTTTGTAAAAAAAAAAACAAATAAAATAAAAAATAAGCTTACCCACGTTACGTCAATCAGTGTATTTTTTTCATATTATCATTCTCGTTCCGGAAGCTATTAGCCTATTTCGGCTAAAGACGTTTCAGACATTAAACCATCATCCTTATAGCTTCCATCATCATGACGATCAAAAAAACCCCCACAGAATGAATGGTGTGCGGTGCGCGCAGCTCTTGTGGCGGAGCGCATTCAAATTTATTAACCACATCCAAGCTGACATGTGTTCCAGCGCGCGATTATACAGGTTGCTCCTCCGACGAGACAGTACCTTACCTACCGACTAAGTGATGTCATTTATTTATAGATGAATCCAGATACCTGCAATTAATATCTGTTGAATGGTATAGAGATAGATATGCCCCCTCAGAGTCCGTCCGTCGTCGTCGTTGTCGGTATCATGAAGTAGGAACGACGACGACGCACGGTGGCGGCCGACGCGGCGCTGAGGAAGGTAGTGGCAGGCGGTAGCACCGACTACGCAACACATCAGATCCTCCAGCTTCATCGTTTCCCAATATCGCAACTTTATTGGAATGCCATGCCGCCATCTTATTTACTTTTCCATAATCAAGACGGTATTCTTTTTTTTTTGCATCCGCAATCTGTTTGGTTTTCGAAAGTTCCTTTTTGGGGATATACTGTGGGTAGGGTAGGGTACACATAGGTATGTCCAAATTCCTCGATTCGAAGCACAATCACTGATACGGTGCCCCAGTGCAATGCAATGCTGTGCTGGTGTAAGGTACTGGCCCTGGAGCTTATCACTTGGTCGACCGATCGTTAAACCAATTTATTGACAATTTATCCGCGCCGATTTGGAACGCAAAGTGTGAGATATTTATTTGGATCGATTTCATTTTGATTGACCATGGCACAGCCTGCCATGGTCACAGGCACATTCTGTATATTCTTATGTAGCCTGATTTTCGTTATCGTTTTTTTATAATAGTTTGAGAAGAAGCGTTGCGTTTTGGATAGTAGTAAATTTGAAAATATGTAGATAATCGGTTTTACGGTAATTTCAGGTTTAAAATTGCATTCAAAAGTATTTACCAAGAAGATGCTATTTGTTGGGAATATCGCTACCCTACCTCCTACTATTCTTTATGATGATCTTTTAGGCTTTCAAAGATCAATGCGAAACATTCGGTGACGACGGAGAAACAACAATAGCAACACAATGCTTTAATGGTTAAGAGTATCTATTTTGTTGGGATTATTTCTTCGTCGTCACCGAATGATTCGCGTTGGTTTGTGAAAGCCTTTAAGCTTCAAACGACACGGCACTATTATAAACTTGATCAATGTTTCATTGCTAGAACTTGTTATCAAACGTTGTTGCAATTTGCTAGCAACAAATCAAGGGACAGATCTAGTTGGGAATCGATTTTCTAGATCACTTGGCATTTTGTCAGTAACATTTTATTATTTTCTTAAAATATCTCGCCAAAAAGAAGATCCCCATTTCGTTTTGTTGCTGAAACCTCAAAGAGTTGGCGAACTTTTGGAAAGAAATTCGTTAACGAAGTGCAGGCTTAAGTCGAGATTTTCTAGACCTTTTCCCAATTTGTTAAGATTAGAATTTTTTGACGTTGCCCCCGTCCGTTTGTTGGCGAAATGTGAAAGAGCTAGAAATAACCGGAAACTTCCGGATGCAAACGCGTGAACAGACAACAGCAGCATACTTCTGACAGCCGCATAGATAGATGACATCTTCACTGTCCGACATCAGCAGGAGAAAGTGGAACCCGTATGGTTGGCTTTCCCATAATTTTACGAGGCTTTCATACCAAAGTGACCTAAACAGCATCATTCGTACCCTGGAATGTTGCTGTTTAGGTCACTTTGGTATGTTGAAAAATATGCCAAATTGTTGGAAAAGAGCCATGGAAAAGTTCCGATCCGGCAAGTATACGGTCGAAAGTCTTCTAACGAGTATCAGCAAGGTATTCGAGAAAGTTATAAAGAGAGCTCTATTTAAGTGGGTGGAGGGCAATAATATCATACCGAATAGTCAGTTTTAGGTTGGGACACAAAACCATTTAATCCACGTCTAAGCTCATCTCTGATATCAAATGGGAAAAGTCCAAAATACAACCTTCTTCATGTCTGTTGGACTTGAAGAAGGCTTTTAACGCCATATGCTGCAAAAGTTGAAGACAAGAATTCTTTTACAACGTAAATCTCACATATTCATCGCCGCAAAAAGAAATTTGCTTCCCCATCTGATCTAGCTGCAATCTTTAAACCCTTTTTTGCTGATGACTGGAAGTTAGAAATTACATATCAGAAACTATTCCTTTTAAGACTCCGTTGCATGGGAACATCAAAGAATACGAGAATGAAAGGAAGCAAGTCGGTCATCGGAGAGCTACCAACATGAACATCCAGTGCTTAGTAAAAGTGTAGTGAAGTACTTCGTCATCTGGGTAATCGGTTAAGCCCTGTGGCCTTACGAAACGTTTGTTTTATAGCCGTATTCCACTTAATGCATTCCTCTATTTAGACCGTCAAGGTCGATCCAGGATAGAGAAGCGATTCTGCTAAATACCAGCTATCACATGTGCCGTAGAACCATATATCGATGACTTCTATATAGGGTAAATGAGACAAGCTTCTTGGTGAACCAATTTTTGATCACCTAAAAACATTTTGGCAGCAGGTAACTGTTTTCCGACATCGTTTACTTTAGAAAAGTTTCAGCAAAATATCGGTAAATTGTTACGATTATAATACTTAATCGGGTTTTCACCGAGCACTTATTAGCTTAAGAGATTCTAAACTCAAAAAGTTCTCCTTCATAAGGCCATAAATATTTCCTTTTCGTAAAATAATAAGGGAAGATTTTTTGATTTAAAAGGCTCTAAGTCTAAGACACAAAGTTGCTGCAAAAAATTGTCTGACTTTGAAACGAAACCGAAAGAAAATCATTTGCAACAATACCTCCACTAACTATATTAATCTTCATTTGAAGAAAGAAAAAAAGCAAACAAAAATCGAAAACAAATTTAACGTTCCAAATCGTGGATATAATTAGCCGACACTGACAAGACAAGTGCCAATGCAATTGAGACTTGAGTAATACTACTTTCGCAGTTTTGTTGATTAACCTTTTGCGAAAGTCAGTACCTGTATGGTGTCATGCGTGCGTCTCCGTCATCGTCAATTTACAGTTGGTCGTGTATTGGCATTTTGGTTAGCATTTCTTGATTGCAAAGATTTGACCCTTTGGGATAATTTTATATTTATTTCTTTTAAGGGTCAGTGTAAGTAGGAATCGGACAGGTTTTTCTCCGCCATTACCTACACTTCAGCAGAGCACTTTGAAGTTGGAAAGTTTCGAGTTTCCACTTCGAATTGGGATTATTAATGAAAAACTGATAGAGTAGCAACAAACTTGCGCTGCGCTCTTTGGCGGATATTAATGGTAGGTCTTCAATTCGATTACTTTTGCATTTAAAAAGTTCATTTAAATTAACAACCTTAATGCGAATATTGATTTTTCATCGAAGGCAATCATTTGTCTTCGATTTCTCAGATTTCTCTTTGGTTGTTGCAATCGTTTTCGAAGAGATAGGTGCCTTCTTGGACAGGATTTTAATTTAAATATATTATACATCTTCATTGTATCTGATTTGTTTATGCAGAAAAACATTATTTGACGCAACACTTACGTGTACAAAGAAGTTACATTAAGTCAAAGTTTTCGTTGAATTTTCATCGATGACACGAGCGCTCATCGATCGTTTCTGTCAAATTCAACTGACAGCTAGCAAAAGAAATCAAAATGGTGGGAACCCATAATATGGCGTTACCATCTCCCAAAGCACTTTGATGCTTTAGAATGTAGAAACTACTCTTCATACTCTTTTCATGAAACAATTATTATTATCTGCATGATGAAGAGCAGTTAAATAACAAAATTCCTTAAAAGTGGTCAAGAGTCTAATTCTTAACGAACATCATTAATTTTTGCATCTTCATAATGTTATTAGTTATTTACCAACCTCTGTTTCCACCTAGAGGTTCCTTCTATCAGTGATAAATTGTTTCACTCCTGTTCACGGTCAATTCAGCTGAATTTGGTACTGTTCAAGAAATGATAGAAACAAAAACAAGTGCCATCGCCAACGCCGCGCCGCCGTCGTGGTTCCACATCCACACTATACAGCACACACTGCAAAAGCAAATCAGAGCTACCGGAATTTATCTGGAAATTTTAATTTATGACTGTCCACGAGACTTTTGACAGCCATTAAAACAAATTATTATAACCAACGGAATCTGACCTTCATTTGCAATTCCAACAACTGAAACTGACCACTGGCACTGCGCCAATGCAAAGTTTGTTTCTTGGATTGGTTGCGTTACAACAATTTAGCTGTGGTGGTTGACTCCTCGAAGACTCGTGAAGTGTAATCGGTTGGTACCTAATGGATGTCCTTTCTTGTGGCTTTAGGCATCTTGACTTTGCTATCGAACAGGTATTAACCTGAGCTTGAGAGCATGGTGAATGTTAACAAGTGCCTGCTGGGCGGTGGAATTTGATTTTTGTTATATTTTTTTTTTAATTTAGCTCATGTGTTGTGGTGAAAGGAGGCTAAAATTACGGTTGGTCTATTTTTTTTTTTATAGAAAGGCCATCAGGTGAGTCATTTTGGTCTTATGATCTTATAATGTAAGTGATTGGAAATAAATCATATACGAATTTGATGGTTTGGCCAAAGCACCCTGTTTTACTTGTTGATTTTTCGATGAAAGTTAAACTCAGTGGGACGATTGTAATGTTTTTTAGACACAGTTTTCGGTGCAAGATTAAAGTTAAACCAGAATTAGCTCATATGTTGATTTAACCCTGGATTAACTTCAAAAATGTGTTCTTTCTTTGTTGACCAAGAAAATATTTAAGTACCTAGTCCTTACGCCAGCAAAGAAAGTGTCTCTCAATGTTCTTATCTATATGGCGCAGAGTGAAAGTAAAGTGATGAGAACGCTTTAGCATGTTTCGAAAGAAAAATTCTTCGGGTGTTTTTTGGATCTGTCTGCATCGATGGAGACAATCTCCAGTTAAAGAGACGTGATCAAACCAAAGCCTTCCAATCTAATCCCAAGGGACGACGTAGTAGAGGAAGACCGAGACTCAGGTGGCCCACGCAGGTGAGAGAGGAACTCAATCAAATTGGCGTGCGATACCGAAGACAGTTAGTTAGTTACCTAGCTGGCTGAGGCCCTGGTTCGATCCAGACTTTAGGCATTTAAGTTCCCGTTATCACACTTTTCTAACAAAAAATTGTAATTGATTTTTCACAAATTTGGTTAACGACCGTGATATCCAATTATTTATTTAAACATCCATCAAAACGATTTTTTACTTGCGACTATACGTACAATAGGACGAGTTTTGAAGCCGTAAAAAAAATCGATCGAAAAATTGGGTCCCGCAATTCTGCCTGTCTATCTCTACCAGATAAAGCTTATAAAGGAATTTTTTTAAACGTAAGTTCAACGCTTTTTAGGTAATTCCCTAGAGTGAAAATTGAAATTTTTTTAACTTCATAAGCAATAGTCACCTGTCACATAACTGTTAAGTCAAAACTCATTCATTTTTAAAACAGCTCTGACGATTTGAATATGTCTCTGATTAAAATTATTTAGTGAAAAGATATTTTTCGACCTTACCGTAGCATCCATGGAATCGGAACGCTTTGATGGATTACAATGAAATTTTTATTTTTATGAGAGAGGTCTTACATAATTTTGAAAATATTGCACATCAAAAACTTGAAAAACAATAATTCTTGGAATATGCAAACCGATATTTATCCTGAGGGTTTTCCATTGGTGAAATAAATTAATTTATTTTTGATCCAGATCATTCAAAAAACAGATTTCCCTGTTTTTGCTTCCCATGGGGCAAAATAAATTGATTTATTTTTGATTTAAAATTAAATCTGCAGATCTGAATTTTTCGGCAGATTTACCACTCTTTCCACTCATACTAATGCAACTTTCAGTTGTCAGCTTGACAGATACAATAAATTTTTCTTTTCATTTGTAATTTGTGTTGGTCTGAATGAGTTTTCATCTATTAAACAAATAAATTTAACAAAAAATGGAAGCAATTTTAAATGAATTGGTAGATTCATCAACTTCGTCTTCTTTTTTATTTCATCATCGCACATTTTATAATTTTTGTTTTCTTCTGCTAAATAATAATAACTAATAAATTTGACAGCTTCACCGAACTCGCTTACACGTACCTACACGAAGTTACACCAACACAATAACAAAAAAAAATCAATTCCAATTATTGTATTCCATAGGCCACGAAAAAAATCAATTTTTTGATAGAAATCTGGATTACCCATGGAAAACCCCATAAGAGAGTAATTTTTTGAAAAACGATTTTTAATTTTTTTTTTCTTCAAAAATTCGTATTCTTACGAATCTGAATCTGATGTTTTCAGTTATGAACTCGAACTTCTTTGTTTGCTTTTCAAATAATGAATTTTATGCCTCTTTTTTTTCCTTAATGATATTCTTGTTTTCTTATTTTTTTTTGGTTTATTTTAAAATGTTTAGGAGCAAGTTTTTGTATTCCAGTCGTGCATTTTATTCAATAAATTTTTGTCCATATTAATTCTGCTTTTTTAGAAAATTAACTTTTCAGCTTGCAACTTTTCCCATGTAAAAATTACTTTTAAAATATTTTTTTTATCGTATTACTATGTAAATCTTCCAATTCGACGAATATTACAATAATCATACAATTTTTCAAAACAATAAAATCTGCTTTCACGATCAATCCAAGTAGATCTTAAAATACATTATGTTTATCAACAAACATAACCTTAAAAGGTCTGATCTTTTCTCTTTAAAATGTTATTATAACAAACATCTTTACTTCGATTAGTATGAGATCAACCCCGATTGTGTTCCTTTCAACTCTAATCGTGATCATTTCTCCCGCACTAGGTATATATAGTTGCATGTTGGAGACATCAACTTGTCCCATGAAATTATACCATTTCATCTCGCTCTGAGAAAAAACGGGGGTAACAAGTGGGTCGGCTTGCCTGGTGAAATTCCGCCTGTTTTTGCCACTGCCTGCCACTGTCGTCGTCAATGCTCCGTTATAATACTTCTGGCAAAATAAAGATTCCATTCAGTCATACCTAACCAACCAACTAACCACCCACCCACCAACCGCCTGGACTCCCTATCCAGCCTATTCATTTTATATAAAATTATATTTTCTTTTCAAATTGTGCTCTGGATAATATTTTTTCCGGTTTTAATTTTTTGCCCCGGAAAAAAAAGTTGTGTTACGAGAGTGAAGTCAGTGTTGCATGTTACAAAGTTAATGCGACATTATTCGTTTTTAATATGGGAAGGCAAATCACACACAAAATTCGGGTCAATGGGCACCGTAGAGAGTCATACCACCATCAAACCAAGAGATATCGTGACAAAGTGTATTAAATGCCGGGAGACAAGACAACCAAACTAAATCTGAGCCATCTAAGACCGCGAGATACCGAGGTAGGTAGGTAGTACCTACCTGAAGGCGAGGTCTTGAGGGAAAGACAGCTTTACTCCTAAAACGCGAATCCTTTTTCTATACAAACTACTGACTACTCTAACTCTTTGCCTGTTGGCACAGAACAAAACCAACAAACGACCTGCTTTAGATAGATAGATAGATATTGTATCTACTGAGAGTATCTACAAAATAATAATTATTATTAGTGGTGTATATTTGCCTTTGATTACTTTGTGCAAAGGTATATGGGGACGTTACAGTACGATATCGGATTTCCATGCCATAAAAATGTGTGCGCAGAAATAACAGCTGAGCCTAGGTAGAATAGGTAGAGGTAGTACATTTTTATAAAGTATCTATAAAACAAGCAAAAACTTATTTTTTACCTGCTTCTAAATGCATTTGTGATCATAATGCGAAATGATGGGGGTCCACCTCTCACACAGAGCCTTATAGAGTGGCTGTCATCACTGGAACAAAAATATATGAAGTGGACACATGCAGCATAGCGATGAAATCTATTCGGAAGGATTCAGGCCATGCTGTTGGAAAATTTCACCCGACAATGATGATGCTGATGACAACAACTGGTACGTGCAACGCTCTCTGGCACAAGGCTCGATTGTGCGCAAGGCACTGCGCAAGCGGCCGGCGATGACTGGCAGTGCGGCGCATGGATGACAGAAATTTTTGCCGATAGAATGATGCTTCCGTGTGTAGACCGCATTTATTGACAAGTTGGTGGTCCAGCACCATAGTTGAAGATAGATGCTTATTCCTACGCCTGCCAAATGAAATTAAGAGATTTGTGTGCAACATGCTCTAGTGAATGGGGAGTTTTTTTGTTGTTGTTTGTTTGATATACATTATGTCCAAGAATTTCACGCAGGAAAACTTTCTAAAGTCCTAGATTTTTTTGTACAGGGACCCGTATCTCGTAGAACCAAATTTTGAGTGAGACTATGAAATCCAAAGTGGAGTTAGGCAAGGCTGTATACTATCTCCAATAGTGTTCCTTTTCGTATCATGCAGCTTTGACGACTAAAAACGGAGAAATCCAGGTGCTTCTACAACGCGGACGATGTATGCTCACGCTCTTCTAGGATCATGGATCTTGAACAGCAAATAGCTCAAATATCCATCAGCCTCAACCAAGCAATATTCTCTTAGGACAAGTTGTTCTTCCAAATTAAATGTTCAACTTAAGTTATCTGCACAAGAAATATTTTAGAAAGGGATGAAGACGAAAGGACAAAACTTAAACTGCGGAGTTAGGCCAACATATTTGGTGAGCTAACTCGACTTTAACTTTTATCTCACACTGAAAAACTGCGTCTTAAGGCCGAGCTATACAAACTACAGTGGTGTACCCATATTTTTTGAGCAGATATTTATAAACTACAATTAAAAAAAAAATGGTTTTCGAGAAATTTAAAAATAATTGGAATTTTTTTTTGAGCAATTTTGCCCTTAATTGATAAAAGTCATCGTGGTTCTTTTCATCAGTACCTGGCCACGCTCACTTTTATTATAGGTAGGTAGGTTGAGATGGCAGCCGCTAGCCTTGGGCTTGCGACTCAATTAGCGCGGTTTTGATACCATTTACTCGTGTCAACCTGGTAGGGATTTTTGATTTTAGACTTCAAAGAACTTTTATTAAAGCCATTTCGTCGCATTCAGAAAGATAATCAGATCTTTGATTTTCTTCTCTAAAAGCTCACTTGGGTCGTCAAGGAATGCCTTCCCAAAGGAAGTCAATCCAGAATGGGCTAAGGCGGGACAGTTGCAGAGAAAATGAACCACCGTTTGTTTTTCTTGTGGGTCTCCACAGCTCCGACAGTGAGAGTTGTAGGGAATTCGCAGCCTTCTAGCATGCTCCCAAATTGCTGTGATCCTGGCTATGTCGTGCCTGGGTCTACAATCTACATAATAGATCTTCAGAACGGCAATGGTTATAGGTAGGCCAAATCTTTATTGATATGACACAGTTTGTAAGACTGCCACACCTAAGGTTGGATTCATTGTGAAAAATCGAGAAAATCCGTCCCCTCACAGCACCAAGAGGGATATTAACATTTACCGCTAGTGAGCTGTGAAGGGCGGAGCCTTGTCGAGCCAACTCATCAGACCGTTCATTACCCTCTATGTCACTGTGACCTGGAACCCAGATGAGAGTGACCCGGCGTCCAATGTCTAGACTAGATAGTTCGTCTCGACATTGCTGGACCAGTAATTAGGTTGATGCAGTTGATTTGATGGCCTTAATGGCCGCCTGGCTGTCAGAGCAGATTGCTATGTTTCCAGATTGGTTTTGGTTTAATTTGAGCAATTTGCATGCTTCTCTAATTGCTAGTAGTTCAGCTGGAAATACACTTGCAAAGTCTGGTAGTCTGAAAGACTTGGAGAAGTGAAGTGCCTCGGAAGAAAACCGCACTCCAGATTGTTGTGTCGAAGTCTTTCGTCATTTTGTTTTTTATTCTAGTAGGTAAACATTTTTTAGGTGAAATAGCAAGAATAGAAGCAGTTAAACGAAAGGGTTGTGTTCCGAGTCGAGAGATTCCACATCAAGTTAATCGTCGGTAAAATAAGATTAGAATAATTTTTAAAATTTTATCCTATAATCGAGAAAGTCGTTTCTGAGAAAAAAAATGGTTAGTCTTAATATTTGGTCGGGGAAAGAAATGTTCAAGAGTTGAGTATAGGGTTGGCTAAATTTTGCAAGTCTCGACTTAGCATCGATTTCTCTTGTAATAATTAGTCTCGTCTCAGTACCAACTTGCGGTTTCGTATTTAGACGAAATAAATTCAATTTCAAGATCAATTGATCAAATTGATCAAAGATTGGCGAGACTATCGCTAAGTCTCGACCCAATATAATACGGTATCATCACGGTTTCGTATTTCATCTTGGATAACTAGGAGCTAGTCTCCCATTTGTCTCCCGGTCAGTTCTAGTCGAACTGAATACATTGAAAATATAAGTGTATCCAATCCCCAAGCTTTAATGAAATTTGTAGAGAACCGTATCAAGGCTGTAGTTTCTAATTCGATGTAAACAAAAAAAAACAGCAGACAAGAACAGCCAATACCCTGAAACAATATTCGAAACATAAGCAAATAACGAACATGAATGAAATTAATTTGACTAAGTACAAATTGAATTCTTAAAGCGATTATGCCAATTTATTGTAGGTACCTGCAGCCCCAATAATTTTACTTTTTTGTAATTTTCCCATGCAATCCAAACATTCCGCATAAATCTTCTGAACTCTGGCGACTTCTGGTCGCGACAACACAAAAACCTTCCAATCAAAACAATTACTATCCAAAAGACCGACATTCTCTTCTGTGAAACGGTACATTGCCAATATAGAAGGAAACGAAAGGAACAACAACAACAAAAAAAAAAAAACAACACCCACCGGCTGTAAACTTATTGATTTGGCAAAGCTCGACGTCAGGTCGTGGGTCAGATCAGTTCACTTATAGATACACTAGCCACACTGATTGTCTTGATCATCGAAAGAAGCTATCTGCTGCTCTGCTTTATGAGGTGTACATAGAAATAGAAATTATATAGATACTAAAATCCGCCAGAAGTGTGATCATCATCATCATGATCAGTATTACGGTCCCCGTTGTCGTCCAAATAGTCGTTCCAAATTCAATTACTTCATACACCGCTAAGTTTCAATCTTTTTTCTAGATTGGATGTCTCATTCCCCCGCTGCTGCCACTATTGATGGTTGAAACAGTTGAAGCAATCCAATGGTGGTCAGAGACTCTTGTGAACTCTTCATTGGTCGGGCAAAAGATTTCACTATTGCCCAGATTAGATTGGTTCTGGGTTACCATCTCATTATTTATTGGTGACAATAAACATCACCAAAATTCTTATGCAAAAGTTTTTCGCAAATTTTCTTTTGTTTTTGGTATCAACACGCAAAGTGATAATGTTGCAAAAGCTCCCTTCCACTTTTAATGGAAACAAAAGCTCTTAAAAGGAAATGTTGGGCAACAAAAGAATTATTAAAACTTGGTGAATTAAAAATGTCGATATAGCATATCAACGTGGTGTGAAGCAGATTAATTCGGTTTTTCAAAAATTATATAAGAACTCGATCGTAAAAATAGGATCTTATCTGGGATGCCTTAAAATTGGGCTGTTATTCACCAAGATCTCTTAAGTGTGAGATTCCCTTAATTCAAAAAATCTAATGGGACCGCTCAAAAACTTCTTTCTTTAATAATTCTAAAATAAGTTACTGGCCTCCCTGGCTTTATTGGGTGATCGAGTGCCCTCTTGGTCTGCATAGCGAACTGCAGGTTAGACAAATTCATCTCTTTGCAGACATTCTCCCATGCACCTTTAATTTGCCCCTCGTCATCGTCGTCAGAGAAGCCCAAAAAAAGATTCCAAACTCTCCAGTTCTCCTGATCGCCCCAATGTATCACGATGGATTTATAGTTTACAATGCACGATCAATCAAAAATCGTGAATATGTGGTGTTCTATGGTCGTCGTATACATAGTTGGAACTCAATTTGGAGGTTTCAAATTGAAAGGCACAAAAATCTATCAAACAGTTTTCTTCATTGAATCACCAACATGTGGATGGTGGATTTGATGCACTGCATCAGGATAGGATTAGAGTCGATGTGTGGCGATCCGAAAGAATTATTACACCTGATTTGGATCAGATCTCATGACTTTGACCATCATCATCATCATCATCGCTGTTTTGCATGTGCTGATGATGGACTTTGAACGATGTGAGATGAATGTCAAGACTTCTCCCGCTGAAGATGATGTGTGTGGCAGTGGCTGCTACAGCCGCAGTGGCTGCTGTTATCAACCGATGATCATCCAATCACGAATATTTAATTTCGTTTCACCTGAGGTCTTATCGTTTCGCGTTCCACTTAACGATTGGATCTTGTTTCCTAGTTCTGTCTCTATTGGCCGGTCGATTTGGTTAGAATTATATTGGGTGCTTTTGCGGACGGTGACGGTGTAAGGCGCCGCGCTGGTCTAATGTTCCCTCAGAAGTTTTACCCTTTTTTTTAGATTTTAATTTGTTTTTTTTTTTTTTTTTGTGGAAAATCTTGTTATACCGTTGTGCAAGCGAAATAAATTTATGGTTTATGGCGGCAGTGGCCGGTATAGTACATGAGAATTTATTATTGCTAGAGAGACCTGTTGTGTACAAAGAGGTGAATGATTGTGGGGGTGATTTAAGGAACGCTTTAGAATGGTCATAGAACGGGAACTAGAATTATTTGTGTAGCATGCAACACATTGCATTTTATGGAGTATGTATGGACCTGAATGCGGAGACAGACGGTGTCAAACTGTTTGAATTCATTAGCTAGATATTTTGAAAGTTAAGCGGACAAATTAAATGGCAAACTAGTGTTTGATTATCATAGAAGATTTATATACTTGGACACAAAAACTTGCTAAATATAATTTGGATTATGTTGCTCCGATAAACTATATGGTTTGCAACATTGTAAGAAGTAAAATGTATTAAATTATGGAACCAAGAAGAAAAAAAAATATAAATTTTAAGTTAAATAGTCGGAGCTAGGATAGATAGGATAAGCGAGCACCCGGAAGAGGGGAGATTTAATAAAGATAAAGATGAAAACTAGCTTAAGTAGGGCTGTAATTCAAAACCAAGCAAGTAGAACGCATAAATGACTCGCCCACAATTTCGATTCGTTGCCTTTCGGTTAGTCTTCGTTAACTTTCGATATCGGTAGCTGATAGCAAGAGCGCTCATGAACCGCTCCTCCGAAATTGAACTGACAGCTAGCATGTATTCGGTATTTCCAAATTTGTTCCGATATTATCTGATTTTCCATACAATTTAACGTTTCTAAATGATGTTACAATTACAATAGAAATATGCAGGAAATTATCGCGAAAGTGTCCGCCTTTGTTAGTGTCTCAAATGCGAGCCCTTTTTCAGCACATTTCACGCGGTTTTTCATTAATTTCATCACAAATATTTTGTTTGAGTTGATCAAGTGCTTCTGGTTTGTTTGTATTTGCATAAACCTTGCTTTTCAGTTATCCCCTATCCCCAAAAAAAGAAGTATCGAGCAATCAAATCAGGTGACCGTGGAGGCCAATCAACATCACCATTTCTTGAAATAACTTGTTGTGGGAAGAGGTCACGCAGTAAACGTCTTGTTGATTGATACCACATGTTAATCAAGCGCAAAGCATGCAGTTGTGGTGTTAAAAAGTTTTCAATCATATCACGAAATTGCTCCCCATTCACAGTTACCGTTATTTTGAAGACCAAGTTCCTGAGAACGGCGTCGTTTTGAGGTTGGTGGATTGTTTTGAATACTTCCTTGAGCAGCAGTAATGTTTTCAGCCGATCTTGAAGTACTTTGTGGTCCATAATTGGGCCTATCACCTACAGATCCTCTTTCTTCGAAATCATTCACTACAGGATAAATAGCGCGTTTTGTTGGCACGTTGTTTCTCCCAAAAATTTCACGTAACGGCACAGTAATCGATGATTGATTTTGATAAAGTGTTTTAACGATTAAAACACGTTGGTTTATGGAACAAATTTGCCACGCGTCTACTTCACGACTGCCAAATATAAACTGTCAAGACAAATGTTTACCAAAATGGCGGTAAAACAAAAGTAGGATTCCTTCCCGGCGGACACCCTGTACATTATTCTACAATGCTCGAACGGCACATACAGAAAAAAATGACGTTAAGTGAGAAAAATGATTTGAACAAAAAAAATTACCCATTTCAAAGTTCTAAACCTCTGAAAAAACATTACATGGTGTAGTAGTCCATATTAAAAGTATACTTTACAATAATCGTAGGGCTAACTTAAAATATTCCCTTCCTTAAATTTAATTTTTTATTTACCTTGAATCTCTGTCTTTTTAATCTTTCGCGAATATTTGTTCAAGGTTCCAGAAATTCCTCAGATGGAACCAAAAATCCTCCTTTCCTTATATAATTGTCTTTCGCCGATCCCTTAATTTCTCTTTCAAAAATTTAATTGTTTCCCATCAATGTCCCCGTCAATGATTAATGGATTCCCAAACATCGTTCGTAACATAAAAATGTGCCCGCCTGCTGCCTGCCTGCAGGCCAATGTCGTCATCAAACCCCTGTCATCAAAAATGGTGTCAAATCATCACCGATTTCGTGTGTCCGAAATTTGGAGTTTGGGCCATATTTAAAGACTTAATCCGTAACGTAATTAATTTTTGATCCCCCAAATGAAAACTCTCTGTTCTTCTTCTTTTTCTTCTTCGTGCACTCTATTAAAATGCTCTTGTTTCTTTGGCTCTTTCTTAAGTGCTTCGCTAATCCGCAACAATAAAATTTCAAAACATTAAAAATGCCAAACTATATTATAGCCGTCAAGAGATGATGAGACGTTTCATAAGGCTTCAACAAAATCTGGGGCTACACGGGTGTTGAATTCATGATCTTATAGTTGCAGCTTCACAGTGCATCAGGTTCAAATAATGAAGTTCATCAAAAAAAAAAAAAAAACAATCCCAAAATAGTAATGACTCGAGTTAATCATCTCTGACGTGAGTTTTTATTACCAATAGCTGGATCACGCCGCCGCCGGCCGCCGCACCGCTCGTCTCACTCAATTGGCTCATAGTTCGTTCGTTTGTTTATTTTATTCCATCATCCGATGATGAGCAATTGGATTAGCGCTTAGAGATGGCCAGGGTTTATAATTTATAGTCGGGAATTAAGGTCTTCATCTGGCATCATGGAGTATTGTTCAATACTCGAAATGAGACATCAGACATTACCCGAACGGGTAGTGCTAGTGCAGTGCGCATATCGCCACTGCGCCATCTGATTATGATGGATTTGGCGTTTGTTTTTGTTTCTTACCTTGATGCTTATAAAATGCTTGATGGGAATTATTTCGTGAAGCTCTAATGAAGATCTATCTTGGTGAATATGGAATGATTCGATTCAAAAGTGAAGAGGGGCTAAAATATTTTGGAGGCAACTATACTTGTGCAATGGATAATTATATAGAGAGAGAAGGATGAGGAAGCCTGATGCACAAGTGGATGGGAAGTTGGTTCCAAAGTTTTTTTTTTTTTAATAAGAAGACTTTGGGTCAAAATTGTGGCATATTGTGGTTGGTCTTTTGTGTTTACGAAATGTTTGAACATTTATCTGCAGATCGTTTCTTAACTGGTTTGTTCTTTTTTATTTTAATTCTTCTCTATGGTTGGAATGATTGAAGGAATTTTACTGATGGGAACTGGGTTAGGTTGAAAACTTTTTATTGATCTATAGTAATTGAAGATTCGATGATATGTCTTGTAGGTAAGTAATATTGGAGGTTACAATAATATCTGTAAGCTTCTTATAAATGTTCAAAAAGAAACTATTCTCACATTTAAAGTCTTACAATTTATTAAAAAAAAATAACTGGAGCAATAAGGAATTGCCCTCAGCAATAAATTTATCCTGGAACATTCTTATTCTATGGTGAAATTAATCTGAAAGTAAGAGCTGAACTTAGTTAAGTGTGATTTACATGGACTAACTTTTACGTCGTAGAATGAGACGTATTACCACTTAAAAGGGGATAAAACCCTCACGCCTAACCGATTTTTGCTTGTCCTTTGGCAACGCTGTTATTAAAGAAGAAAATCAAACAACGAAACAAATTGGACGAAATTAAAGATTGGCGAGTTGGAAGTATGACCGGTACTCGGGCTGTTGAATGATGAAAAGAATGCAAATAGACTGGTAAAAGACTGAACACAGGGCCTGTTTGTTAGACGTTATTGCAAACGTATACAAGATGTTCTCCTACGGTAAATAGAAAACCAAAAATGAAATCGGTGACATCCTTGCGGGGAAATTGCTTGGTAACGTCTTGACCGTAATGTCTCTGAAATTCCTAATGCAAGGAGATGTGTGAAATATTGTCGACGGTTATGCCTCGCAAACTGGATGTGACAGATTCCAAAGGAAAGAAGATTTCAAAACATAGGTAATGATATTGCAAAAGCACATACAAGTAACTTCTTTTAAGAAATTTACTATTTCGTGTTATCTTAAATCTTCTTCTCCACAACTCTCCCATTCTACTGCTTCACAGACTTCAGAAAACCTCGAAAGACCTCCCGGTTTTGGAATGTTTCAAGTCTAAGGTCAACTAAATGCAGGTGTTGTTGAATTTGTTTGATCCAGTTTCTGTGCTGCCATTCTTTCACGATATTGTTGGAACGACGGGTACTATTGTATTTTAAACTGGGTTCTCAGAGCTTCGTCTTTCAACAAGTACCAGCTAAGTTGGTCATGTTATATTTGGTGCAAGATAGTATTTTTGAATAGAAGAGGCTTTAGCAGATTTTCTTGCTTCTTAGCTAATCAACCTTTGTCAATCCCGCTGTAAACCGTTGCTGTTGTTCGTTTTGGTGACATTTGCCGATCCCAGAAGATGGCATAACTTTCCTACCGCTTCATCCATCTTATAGGCTTCTGCAATATTTGGTACCTTTCAATAATCACCATAAACCCGAATGTTTGCTTTAAGTGAAGAATGATTATTTCAAAATTTGCACCCAATAAACAAGTTGTTGAGCTCATTCAAAACTCCAGCATACATCTTGTTTTAACTTTCTGACACTAATCTCGTGCTAGCTAGTTCAGAAGTGGGCCATTTTTTAATCAGAACTCATCTCTATTGAAACTACTCATTATTTAAGACACTTACCACAAACCACATTGTATAGGTACAATGTATATTTTTCATAGAACATACTTTATTATGTGGGCTACCCACATCCCTTCCTTCCCAATGAAAAGCCAATACCTTACAGTTACCCTGCAAGTCAAAAACTAAATTATTCAATCTGCTTCTCGCACAAATTGGTTACAATACTCTATTTGTCTTCCCAGTTCCCACCAGCAGATAATTCAATCTGTCTCTCTCTCTTGCAAGAAAATTTAAATAAAACTAAAAAAAACTTTCCCACCAAAGCACCACCTCGTGGTCTACATTATCCCTTTTGTCCTTGAACAGAAAACAAAGGTCTTCATACAAACAAGAATTAAATGTCATTTTTGCGTTCCCACAACTGTCAAATCAGAATAATAGGCTTCTGCAAGTGACACAGAGCATATTTTCTTTTTGTTATTGTAGTGTATCAAACGACCAACGGTCGGTCGTTGTGCAGACGGGATTCACACACAATCAAGTTCAACAAGGATTTTGTACAGTGCTTGTGTCGATATCAGTGAATTGAATTAAAAATAAAGGATAGAAGAACAAAATTGAATTACATACTGTCAAAGGGATGTAAATCACCAATCACCACCCCTACCCATCTCACTTCGTTGATAATTTGGGTGCAGCAGGGCTTATGAACGCTCATCAGGTCACCAAGCGGAACATCAGTCAACCACTTGCTAAATGCACCCTTTTAACTTAAATTAAAAGGTTACAATCGCGGCTTCATCGCGACAACGACATATATGAGACATGACATTAAGGGTTGATATCTTTCTTTTTTGTGTATTTCATTTGTCCACCCTCATTATCACGGTACGTTAATTTAATGCAGGACACGTGACCCACACCAACTCTATTTCTATCAGCGAGTGTGTGCTCTATGCACTGCACACTGCACATTAGTGACATCAGATGATGCGTGCATTTGCGCGTACTTTGTCCATTTCCGTTATATCCGATGGACGTGACGTGTGTCGTAGTCTTCTGGTAATTTACGGTTTCTGGTAGCTTTATTCCGGAATCAAAGGGCTTGGCAAGAAGTCAACTAGTATATCGTAATAGGGTGAGTTCCTTATTGTACATATACGAGTAAGTAAATATAGAAATTCTAAAATTATTCTTAAAAGGATTTCTTACAATTTTTTTTTTTGTTTAGATTCTTAAGAACAAAATAAATCATTATCGATGGACCATCATAGGGGTAGCACAAAGAAAAAACATGGACATGCACTACGACTACAACGGAGATATACACAGCTGCGCTTGACTTGGTGACCGTTGACTCCTCCACAATTTTATAAAAATAAATATAAAGGTATTCCCCATTTAGGGATATTGTATCCTGACCGAAGGTACAGATGAAAAATCGAATAACCAAACACAGGCATGCTGCCATAAGAGAGTGGAAAAAAGGAGTGATTGACCATTACGGGTTCTGCCTTTTAGATGTTTTCTTTTGGTAATTACTTTTTGAAGAAAGGGAGCTCAATGCTCGAATTCCTTTTCCTTCCCTTATGTGTGCAATATGATACTTCGTTATGTTTGTTTGTCATGTAAGGAGTATAGAACTAGCAACGGGTGTATCCTTTCACCTGCACAGCTGTTCTATTATTATCGTAGAGTTGTAATGAAATGATGAAGTAAAAGATTATTATGCTTCGCGCAATGGCTCGTGCCACATTCAAATTTGATATGACTTCAAGTACTTTTTTTTTAAATGTGTATCGCCCAGTGGTCGAAATCATTGAACGCTTTTTAATTCATAGATATCCATTATTCTTGCGGGGTAATACTGAAAACTACCTTAAAACTATAATCTTGTAAAGTTGCCTAGCACTCGTAATTGTAAGCATAACTCCATATAATATCTAGATTAGGACAATTAAGTTAAGTAGAAAAGACAATGCAGGCAGATCCAAAAAGTGTTAGTTTCTTAATATGCAAGAATAAGGGCATGCAGTGGAGACCGTTTGAAGCAGTTTAAGGATAAATAGCAAAAACACAAGCCGCTTCGCACATCAGCGTCTTATTCTACGGGCAACGTCAGTTGAAGAGGTCGGACAATTCATTTACCTTGGAACTGTCATATCAGCAAATGGTGGTCGTGGTACAGATCTGGACCTTAACAGTAGATTAAATATAGCTCGCCCTGCATTCGGTAAGCTATCCCAAATTTGGTTCTCTAGTCAAATCTCCTTCCGTATTAAGTTGCCATCTCGAAAAAGTTGCAGGCTTTTGTATATTGCACATTCTAAAGACAAATTAAGAGCTGCTGGACGTCGACATTAGAAAGCGTAAATGGCGATGGATTGGTCACACACTGAGGAAACCAAACGATGACATTGCGAAGCAGGCATTCGAATGGACCCAGGTTGCAAGCCGAATTGGAAGACCAAGAACAACGTGGAAATCAACGGTACTAGCAGAAACCGATACTCAGAGAAAGACGTGGCTGCAGTTGAAATAGTCCTGTCTCACAGAAAACTTTGAACGCGAACCACTAAATCACTGAGGTATTTAATTTATATGGAATCTAAATCATACGCTTTCTTTTTCTTTTATATTAATTTTCTTGTCAATTTAATTTGCTACTAAGAAAAGTGTGAAATGAGGTCCCTACCATAAGGACTAACAGAGAAATTGAACTTAACATGAGTCAGGGTACACCAATGTTAGCCTTTTTTTAAATCGTCAAAAAGTGATGTCAAAGTTGAAAATCAGACTTTACTGTAGAGCAATTTTTTTCTTACAATGTGACCAATAATCACCCCCCAAAGTATGGCTAGCGAATTACCGGACACCCTGTGTATAGCAACCTTTAATTTTTTTGAGATTATAATATGTGAAATACTTTGACCTATCTTTCGACATCTAAATCTAAGAGAAGTATTTCTTGAGTAATAGTCAATTTAGTATCTACAGAAAACTCGAAATTTTTCTTACATTAAGAGAAGACAATCAAAATAGGAAAGATTTTTAAGACTGTAACGAAGCTTTTAAGCTATCCATATCAATGTTTATTCTTGTTTTTTATTATTTAAAGTAGGATTTTCTTTACATTTTTCGTTCTTCATTTTAAAAATGCTTATGTGAAAAAACATAACATGCTGCCGCTGTTTCTATTTGTATCTAAATACGTACATATCTACATGGCTAATAAAATAAAACAGTTTTTCCATAAAGTAACTTTAAAAATATTTTCAAAGCATCTTTTTTTCCCAGCTCAAATTTTGTATCGTTCCCACACATAAAATATATTTAACAATCTTGTTCCATCTCAAAGGTGTCACCTAAGATTAAAAAATTACGTGTACTTTAATTTTATGATATATTTTTGGGGAAAACCCTCACCCAAGTAGGAAGATAAAAAGAAGTATCAATATTCAAAAAAAAAAAAAAATGCTCCCATACTTCAAAAATAGATTCTTTCTTTAAAAATTAAAAAAAAAAAACGAAGAAAGAAAGAAGCAGACCCATCTCCTTTAATTAAAATCCTCTTTCGACTTATTGTTGCTCCTTAGGTATAATTGGATGCAGTTTGCTTTTTTTTCTGGAGAGAGAAGACGAACCACACTCGATCCAGGTGTCAAGTTTACTTTACAAAGTGTCTACAACCTACAACTTCATCTGGAATTGATTACCTGCCATTCAATTTTATCCTATTTTATTTTTATTATTTATTCTATAGCAACTACTATTCCTATTTCAATTTCAAAAGCAAACACCACAAATAGAAATAGCACGTGGAATTTGACAAAAGATAACAATGCCAATATTGCAACGACCATTTTGGCGCCAACACCAGACAAAACCATCACACGTGCTGTACTGTTCTATCTATATCAATATCCAAACAAAGCCTTGCAACCCGCGCATGCCAAAATCCAACTACAACACAGCGACATCTGCCCCCACAATTTGATTATCATCGTCTTCGTCATCGTCATAGTCGTTTATCATATCAATGGCGAAATATCTTTTTGTCAAAGTGATTTACCCTTAAATTTACCTCAGCCGGAAAGAAGAATTGAATACAATCGTAGCGACGACGACGTTTGACGGAATAAAGAGTAACCCAAAGATAAACTTTTTCTTGGGATTGTAGGAAAGAGTAGGTATCTACAAGGAAGACAGTTCTACCTACCTTACATATATCAATTTGACACCCTTCGAAAAAAGTGTCCAAACAATTGTTGCTGATTATTCGCTTTGGGATATCATCATTCGGAAGAATAAGACGCGGGCAATATTGTATGTAGGTATTTTTAATGTGTTTCCACAAAACGCACACCTTTCCTGTTTCAAAAATGTTGTGTGCTCTTCTTGGGAACACCTGGAAAAATGTACATTACTTTTCTTTAAGACCCTTTTTATGATTTCATGATTTCCCCTCATCGAAGATTTTGTTAGATATAACCCAGTCCCCGGACAAACAGAGAGCGAGAGGGAATCATAAAGTGGAAGTTTTGGTATTATAGCTACACCATATAAAACAGCCATGGTGTACAAAAACAAAATTCTAATAATGATTGTGTCTTATGATTTACAAGACGTTGATAGATTTTTTTTATTCATTTTTTTTTATTGCACGCTTGAAATGAAACAACAAAATTCTAATAGTCATCCACCTGGATTGAGTTTTTTGGGATTTTGGATTTTTCCAAAATTTATATCGCCCTCTTTGGTTTTGATTTTTTGTAAATTGAGAGTAAGTAAATGGGGAAGATGTTTTGTGTAGAATGTAGATATGTGTAACGCATGTATGGATTTTGTAGGATTTGAAATCTTGTTGAACAAACAAGTCTACCACGTTTAAGA
The DNA here is from genome assembly GCA_958431115.1 of Syrphus vitripennis. Classification (NCBI taxonomy): domain Eukaryota; kingdom Metazoa; phylum Arthropoda; class Insecta; order Diptera; family Syrphidae; genus Syrphus; species Syrphus vitripennis. The sequence goes on along the minus strand of OY288108.1, from coordinate 121,848,810 downwards.
AATGCAAAAGGGCAAAGAAAATATAAAGAAGCTTTAAAATAAAGTAAAAGATTTGGAAAACTTTATTCGTATGTATTTGTAGATTATTAAAAAAAAGGGATTTATGAACATACTGTAACGAAAATTAGTTAACTACTTTTGAATCATAATATAACCTTTGTATATGAAAACTATAGTACTATCATGGCGAGTTTTTTTTAGGGTTGCAGAGGTCCTGGTGGTGGCGCTGCAAAATGTGAGGTGTAAAATTCGATTTGGGGAGTCTTTAAGCGTCGAAAATTGGTGGTAGGGGCAAGAGTAGACTATTTTTTGGATTATTGCATCCAAAAAATAATAATAAATATCATTTAAAACCTCCATAAGCTCTCCGCAAAAACCAAAGAGTAAGGGTTGCATAGGTAAATTAGATGTCGCCCCATTCGACTTCCACCATGATAGTACTATAGTTTTCATATACAAAGGATACAGGTTCTAAAGATTTCTATTGCTTTCGAGATTAGACCAGAACCAGATATTTCCCTATATAAGGTTGATGGCGCTACCGATTGGACACAGTTTATTTTTGAAAGTGAAAGAATAAAGTTCGTGTAAAGTGTTGTGCCAGTGATTAATAAAAGTGATTTCAATTGAAGTAAAGTGTGTTTTATTTTAAATGTAATAAGTGGAAGTTAAGAAATAAAGTAAATAAGTTTTTATTGCGAACCCTTAGCAGAATATTACAATACGCTGGAGCTGAGTCCTGCTTGAATACCCAATGCCGTTTATTAAAGAGATTTATGTGGAGTGGTTTTACCACTTTCTCCAAAATGCCTTCTTGGTAGTTTTTTTGCGTTGGTTTTACTCCTTATTCACAAAAATGTAACTTGGTGGTACTTCATAGGGGACTCCCCACCAAATCATCACTGAACTCGAATGATGACCCCTTTCGACACTGCAAATTTTTTCTTTTGCTTCCTGAGTACTCCGAGCATAAACTTTGTCATTTTGGAGGTTGAATTTTTCCTTAATGGTAAAAATTTTCTCATCTGAAAATAAGATGTTTCGATGGCGTGCTGCCATAGTCGATTGGCCGAAGCGACTTAAGGCCCGGGTTAAAGCTAAGGGTGGCCATTTTGGGTAGAAAATAGATAATATAATTTGTAATACTATTTTAAAGCATAATAAATACAATTTTTAACATAATTGATATTTCTCTTCTTTATTTTCAAGAAAATATGTGTAACAGTATTTATGGCACGACTACGTAATATGTCTAAATATTTAAAAAATCATTATGATAATTCATAGGTACTGGAATGCATCTCCAGGAACCGTGAAGGCCCAGTGCCCAGTAAGGGGTAAGGTCTGAGGACCTAAGAAAGTAGTAAGTGTAACACAAAACTGATATTAAATGTTTGTTTAACCTGTTAACCGATAAAGCTACTCCTGAATATCATACAGAATTCTACTACAATTTTAGTACTATTGCCTGAATCCATTGAAATCCAATCCACTTTTTGTCAGATAGAAAACAAAAACAACTTAGTCAAAGAGTCAGCCTTTTTTAAAGTTTGAGCTCCAGTTTATCTTTTGGACCCGGGTCTAAATTGTGTTTGAATAACATAAACTCCAGATCAGCTTAGAAGAGACAAAGAAACTACTTGTCAGACAACTTGACCCATTATCAAGAACATATTTTCCAAAATATGATGAAAGGGTATATTTACTCTGGTTGTTGAAGATCAATACTTTTAAGAAGTAGCCGCGGTGTAACTTGAAATAGAATATATTGTTTGCAAGAAGTTTCAGAAGTTTTTTTTTAATAAAAAGCGTTGAAGTTTCTTGACTTCTTCAAATCGACTAGCAAGAGCTTTTCGGGAATACCGATAAGTCCAACCGCTTTGTTGTTCTTCGGTGCTTTTAAAATTTCTTCTCTATTGCGGGTTGTGAAAAATTGGTAAGTAGGTACATTATTTTCTTGTTCTTGAAAAAGAATTCACTATTTCTATCCCATAGATCCTCTTCTTTTTCAGGAACATTTAATTCTATGAGAAAAGAGAAACCCAAGAAGCCGGTACCATTAAAAAACTATTTTTTGAAAAATATTTTTTGACTTAATAATAATTATTCTAATTTCCAACTTAAAAAATGTGATCAAAATTGTTAGAGTTGTGTTTCAGTTAAATATGATTTGTCTCAACGGTTTTATTAAAGATACCGTTATTTTTGGAACCAAAATTAAATTCAATAGATCACCTCATCGGCAGACAGACAAATCAGAATGTACTTTCCCTATACTTGAATTTTGTGTTTTTCCTTTGCAGTTCCTGTTCGTTTGTGCTCATTTACTTGGTAGATTCAGAAGACAACTGCTTGGGTCTATAACTAAAATTGAAAAACAAATAATCAAAATAAAACCTTTTCCCTTAAAACTACAAATGCTACTCCATCTTCCAAATTCATATCTGCTCAACTAGATATTGAAAATCAAATATCGTCTGCTAACTGCTTAATCGACTTCTGGACAGTTGATAATAGTTTTATTTTTTCAAACACTTTCAATTTATATCGTGCCCTAGGAGAAAAATGTATTATTTCCAGACAAAATCAGTTTATTGATATTTTATTACATTTCTGCCCACCATATCGACTTAATTAACCCAAAAAAGCACCCTTAGGTTCTGTCCCAACTCACAACTCTCAATTAACATGCCAATGCCAAACACCACCCCCTTTCGTCTTCAATTTTATGTGCGCATGTTTTAGCTATGAAAATAAAACAACAGAAAGAAAACAAAAATCTCCTCAAATTCAATGATTGGCCAATTCTCGAGCAATAAATTCAGCATAATGCAATCAAACGAATTTGCAATTACAATTCTAAGAGATTTCCCAAAAAAGATTATATCACGCTAAAGTCCAAAACCAAACCAGAAATACCCCAAAACCAATATTAGATACCTACCTACCTACCTATGTAGTCGCATTGACTGCAATTTTTGGCTTTTAATGCAAACCACGATTGCAGCGCCCCATAATATCCCTAGGGCTTCTGTCAGCCATAATGCACTTAACCTAAAAACAAAAAAAAACTAACGGATTCGATTTCATTTGCCGATTTGCCACTTGGTGCATATTATTGTATCTCTGCGGTTGATCGCCAAATGCTGTGCCGCCAACACTGCTGGCTGAAGCCGTCCGCCACTGACATCTGTTGTGCATATAGAAGTGGCGCTAGGAAGCTTTTTAGTGTTTGGACCAATATTGGGGGTGCTGATATCTCCGATCAAATCAAAATCACAAAGGAGAATAGCATTGCAAGCAAATGGAACGTTACAGAGACACAGACTTAGGAATCAGGCAGCTTACAAATAAGAGTGCAGATAGATACTTGAAGTTTAATATCAATTCTTTGTTTTTGATTTAACCGAAACCGAATATTTCGTCCATTTATTTATGAGCCATTGTGTTTAGCTAGCACGTGGGTGAAATACATTTTAAAACAAAAGCTTTGAAGGTTGACGGGCGGTCCTGATAATATGATCTTGCCAATACAAAAGCTTGGGTTATGGTGTCTTGGAACATCGAAACCTGGCACCACCTTGAAGTTGCAGATGTCAGTTTGATGGTTTATTAGTGTTTTTGATGGTGTAATTATGTAATTATTTCTGAGCTGAGAGATGAGCTTGTACAAGAGAACAATTGGTTGTTAAATAGTTAACCATCCAAGGCTTCTATAAAATAATGAAAGACAAAGCGTTAAATTGAGGAATTTGTAAGTCTGCTAAAAAGTTTTGTTAAAGGAGTAAGCATTTAACACACAAAGGGTCAAAGGGGATTCATCAGAGCTGTAGTTCAGTAAGGGTATGTTGTGCTTCAATGAGCTTCCCTTGTTTTTTCGGGATACTTAAAAATTGTGGTGGCCAATTCTTAAGCATACCGAATTTGCCAATTTTTCGTCAAACGGTTCATGATCAAGAGGGAGTTGAAAATTAAACCTTTTCAATTTTTTTTGAGTAAAACCTTCTTTTTATCGGGATATGACAAGGTTATATATTCATTTAGAAAAGGAGATAACTTTTTGAAATTATTGGAAATACGGTTGGGCCAGAAAATTCTGAACACGATTCACAGACAAACGTGACAGCGGGTTTTTTCCGGTTACTTTCCAAGTCCTGTGTGGAACATTCCTAGCTGGTTTTTAAGCTTATAGAGTTGGTTCTCCGCTTTCGGAGATCGTTTGGCGATTTGGCTGTTAACAACTAGGTACTTAAATTCAGCCATCAGTAGAAATAGTCCTCCCAAGATATTGAACACTCATTTGATGAGTAAGTTCAAAGGCTAATCATTTTTTGTTTTAGCTGTATTGATCAACGATGTCACTCATCTCCGTCCACTCAAGTTGTTATTTTATAGAGATTTATGATCCTTTGTCGTCTGCGTAATCCAGGTGTTTGAGATTTATGCTTGAAGCGTCCACTTAATTCCTCCGTGTTCAGTCGATAAAGCTGCGTGCAGTACATAACTAAACATCGACCAGGAATCGCTAACCTTATATTTTAAACTCCTCTGAAAAACGCCGTTATTTGTCATAATAAATATTAACTGGCCAATTTATAGGCATAATCAAAACATGGACTTAGATTTTGATGACTCTCAATACGGTTCGAGTGCGGTCAGAGCGCGAGCGCAAGTCGAACGATGCTCAAAATGCTCGACGAGAGTTTCAAATTTGGTTCCATAAATCATATGAACGAGCTAAATTACAAATTTTAATGAGGCTATACATTTAATTAATATAGTCTGTCAAAGCTCTTCAAATCCAGAAATCTCACCTGCTGCTGTATAGGACCATGGTCCTGCCAGTACTCACGTATGGATCTGAGACTTAGGTGCTTAGCAAAAGACACTCCGACCTCTTAGCCGCATTCGAGAGAAAAGTTTTAAGGAGAATTGTTGGCCTCATATGTGAGGAAGGACGATTCCAGAGACGGTACAATCATGAATTGTACGCAATCTACCTTGAAGCAGACATACGAGTAGTGACAAAAATTAGGCTCCGTAGACTCCGGTGGGCAGGGCACCGAGCTCGCATGAGTGAACAGGAACCGGCCCGGAAAGTCCTCTGTGGTACATTCTATGGTAGACGGCAGCGTGGTATACCATGCTTGTGGTGGAGAGATGGCGTAGAACAGGTAACCCGAAGCCTTGGGGTGCGCAACTGGATGGCGTCGGCTCAAGACCGGGATAGGTGGAGAGACTTGTTGAAGGAGGCCAGGACCGGACCCCGGTTGTCGAGCCGATGATGATGATACATTTAAATAAAGCCGTTGTAGTGAATTTAAATAAGTGTTGCCGTATTTCCTTTTTAGCGATCGTGGCATTATTTCATTGCACTTTGATTTTTCTTTTAGCCTTTTATTTCACTTGCACCCATGACTGATAGCATCCTTCTGATCTAATTGGATATTACGATTGGATATTTAATTACGGAATTTTTAACAATTATCTAATCAATACATTAATTTGAATTCCCTGTACCCGTATATGGTGTTTTTCGCCCTTGAAATACCAACATACTGGTATTTTTTTTAACCTGTTTTATTTTAAACAAAACGAAGTGAAACCCTATATTAAAATACACACCCTTATCTCCCAACCTGATCTTTCAATTCTCAAGATCCCACTATAAAGTATTCCAACACCACCCCATATGTTTATATCACTTAAGATAAATTTTACTTCAAAGTATATTATTTGCAATAAAATTTTAAAAGGCACACAAACAGTCATTCCATTAGTTTTTTTTCTTTTTCATAAATTAATTGAATTAAATTTGGTTCCCTTGCAAAGTTCCCATGACCTTCGATTCGATTAAAGTGAAATTCAAGCCCAATTGCGAAATCATCATCTGCATCATCACCAACCACCAGATCGTCAGCCGTAGAAGCGGTGTGGGTTGCATCCTCAACCAGCAGAAGGACCATCAAAAGTCCACTTTGCAATATTCACGAAATTATCGTGGGAACAAAATTCTATGCAGGATTCTATTGTCAGGATGTATTGTATAGTTGGTTTATTTACCGACGCTATGCCGCACCCAAAATAGGCCACCTCAGGATCGGAAGTTGCCTGTTTTAATCGAACTTATATGCGGGCTGTTTTGAACTCACCCTCTCATTTTTTTCTGCCCGGTGGTGGTTGTGTTAATGCATCCAGATTGAATTTTGTACAAACTATTAAATCTACAAGGGATGATCTTCTGTTAGTCGATTAAGTTAGCCCCTGGCATACATATTGGGTCTGGAATGACACGACACAAATCATCTTTCAGGATACGCATGACCATTGCTAGTTGAGCGTTTGTGTATCCATCACCATATAATGTTTCGAAACCTGAGATCCGCAAGGGTTGGCTTCAAAGGAACTCCCGATGGGAATCATCATTAGCGAGTACACGGAAGAAGGAAGACGAACCATCTAGTTTTACATCCACCCCAACCCAGAAGGTGAACAAATTTTTAGGGTGGAAACGTATGCTCCCTGTTCGCGACTGTGACAAATGCATTAAAACATTCATAAGTGCGCGATTGTGTTATGGAATCATGATTAAGTTTGGCCATGTGGATTATTATGCCCCAGGGCATATTTGAACTGCACTACCTCTATACCGGCATATATATAGGAAATCGAAATGATGGAGGAAAAAGAACCAAATGAGAAACTTGATCCTGTATGCAACCCACTATATACATATAGGACTAGGTATATGTAGGTACTCAGTAATTGAATCTAAAACACGCAAACACTCACTACACAGCAACAACAACAACAAAAAAAATGAATATTAATATTCGAGTGACGTAAAGTGTTTTGTTCATTATGATTTTATTTGATTTAAATGAAAAATATTTTACCAGGTGCAGTTTTGGGTGTTTTGTTTCATAAGCGATTGATAATGAACAGCCAGCGAGTGTGATTTTGAGTATTATAATGGATTGCGGAAGGGGAAAATAAAAATATGATTCGTTACGCACTTATGCGTCACGAGAGATTAATTTCAAAAAATTGTTATGGATTATTTAGATTTAGTGTCAAATGATGGCTTTTGAATGTCTTATAGTTTTATTTTTTTTTTTATTTACAAACGCGAAGGATCATAAGCACAAAAAATATGAGAACTTCGCTCAGTGTTTTTTTTAATAGGCTGAAGGGCAGTTTTCTAAATTTGATTCGAACTAATTTAGACGATGAAAACTAATTTAGAGGCACTTTAGAAGACACCCAGATAATAACGAAGTTTTTGTACGAAGATTTCTCAAGTGCCACAGAGCACTCAGTGTACTTTTCCTTAACAATATTTTTGTTTTAAAATATAAAATTGAAAATTTTAATTTAAGAATCAGATTTCTTATTTTTCTAACCGAAAAAATAATTAGTCGGTGGTGGATTTTACGAAAACCAGAAACGATGCCAAGATTTGATTTAAAGTATTTAATAAAACTGACTGAACGGAAACAGACTTGCAAATGATTCCCTTGGCGTTGTCTCGTGACCAATCCTTTTTAACCTTATTTTTCGATATAGTCAATCAAGTTAGCAGTTAAAATCATGGAAATATTAATAATTATGAAAGAATATAACAGAAAAAGTATAGTTTTAGGAGCTTTAATCCTGAAAGTATAGGATCGATGGAAAAATAGATAATTAAAATTTAATCAAAACAGTGCTTACAAATGTCTTTTCTGGAGATAAGAATTAAAATGAGTTTTTTTCAAAAAAGTGGCAAAATTAGAAATTCACAGTGAAGTGACATAGCAAAATTTATTTATTTATAAAAGTAGGTAAAAAAAATATTTTTCCAAATTTATGATATGCAATATTAGTTGAACTTGTTCAAATCTTTCTTCAAAATATTTAAAAAAGTGTTAAAAAACGTTTTGACGTCAAGTATCAAGAAATCGAATAAGGTGTTTGCGAAATATCGAATAAAATAGTTTTAAAGTACAGTTTTCCTTTTTTTATAAACTATAATTTTTTATTTATATGTATATAAATAATAAATTGATCGCTATCAAATAAATTCTTTTTATTCAGAGTATTTTGTGTGATCTTTAAGGAATTTTCAGAGAATTTTTTTTTTTAAACTAAATAAAATGCACAACTGTGTCGCATGAACTTGCTTCTTTGTTAAAGTATTTTACAATAGACAAAAAAAAGAACACAAAAACAAGAAATTATTTAAGTTGCTAAAATGAGCAAAAAAATGTAAATGCTTTAAACAGAAGATAAGATGTCATCTGTGTCATAAAAATACCAATTTTTAACAATGAATTTCAAAATTCGTTACAGCCACTTTTTCAAATATAATCTTTTGTGTATAAAATTTTTAAGTATTGTATAAAAAAAATTGGTATGCAAGTATTTAATGATACACATTAAAAAACAAAATTTAAAAAAAAAACATTCACGTCTTTAAAAAAAAAATAAAATTTCATATTAAATTTTCAAAATAAAATATGTACCTAGGTAGGCACCTAGACTGATTTTTTTGCAAAAGTGCAAAAAAAAAATTGGAAATATTGATATGGGATGTTATTGAGAACGATTTTCAATAAATTTGTGTTGACATCTGTCAAACCGTTTATAAAAAAAATTTAGAACCTGAAATCGGGGTCTCTTTGACTCTTACTAATTAAAGTATTGTCAAACCAAAACTGGAAATGAAATTTTTTATCAAATTTTTTTTTTACCAAAAATAAATTTTGTCAAAACAAAAATTAGTCGAAAAAATTTGTCAAAAATAAAAATTGGATCATCATACTAGACGTAAGTGGACTGTGCACCATAACGCGTAGGAGTAATGGAGGCTAAATGCCCTCAAGAGAAAACTTACTTCAGGTCCGAGGGCTTAAGTAACGTTTTGTCAAAAAAAAAAAATTGTCAGAACAATCAAGTGGAAATTTTTTGGAATCGCCTAGAATTTAAATATACATATTTTATTATTTTGCAAAAAAAGTGGCAAGAAAAAATTGTCAAACAAAAAATATTAAAATAAATTTTTGTCAAAATAAAAGGTTCAGAACAGCCAAGTGGAAATATTTTCCATTAGTTCATCATACAATCTCCTTAATAAGCGCATAAGACACTCATTTTCTTGCTACGAATTTTTTTTTTAAATGATTGTATTTATATGCAGATTATAAATAAAAGCCCCATATTTTTAATAACCCCAACTTGAACTTTTGAATGAACCTTCCTGCCCTGTATTTAAAGTCGTGAGAAAAATCAAAAAGCATTGAATGTGTAATAACACTGTCTGACAGGAAGTCCACCACCAATTGTGTATACCTACACTAAAAATCCGATAATTTTATTCAACTAAAGTATTTCTCTATGTTATCCATTTCGAAATTACCCTTCCAAAGAGATTATGAGTGTGACCTGGAATTAATTGCCCCCCATTTTTCATTCACGCAGCCAAAGCAAATAATGTTCGTCTTCTTTTTTATTTGCCTTAAAATCAATTTCCTTAGCCAAGTGTCTTTTTTTTTTGAGTCACTTCCTCAACCGTTTTCCAGTTCCTGGGAGAATTTTTAAATTTCGATCAAACAATAATAATAATAATAAGAACCAAATACCTGCAAAGCCAACGGAACGACAAAACTATGATCCTTTTCACTGACTTGGAGAACTGCTTTTGTCACCGTACACGCACATCCCAGAAATTAACATAATTTATTCGTAATATACATTGCACCCAGGTTCAAATCCATTTCCATTACTCTATCGTAACTGGACTGAATCTCACTCATCCGGTTGTAAATGAGACGGTTGTCGGAAACTAAAAAAAAAAAAACAACAAAAACCGATATTATTATTAATTTTTCAAGTCTCCTATTTTAAACGTACAGGAGAACGGAACGAAGTAGAGGTGTTTGGTATATCTTCGTAAACTTGTAAAGCAAATTTGAGTAAGTAAACAGGCAAGTTCCTATACAGCGTGAATCTTTATGGATATTCAAGATTCAACCCTCAATGCAAATAAGCAACTTATTTCCATAAATGTATTCCATAAAAATGAATGTCTATAAGGTAAATGTAAATAGCAAGGTGTGCGCAGTTATAAAGAAGGTGCGCAATTATCCAAAGACAAGACAGACATTCAGTCTTCTGATGGGACGGACTGAATATTGTTGTGACGATGATATTCTAAAGAATCAAAAGCAAAGGGGTGAATAAGACTACGAGTATACGAAAAAAATAAAGCAGTTCATTGAAAATAAATGATATTGGAATAGTTAGAAATTCATATGTATCTATGTGGAAAGAACTTAGATCCAAAAAAAATGTATGCATTGGTATACATAATACGTGCGTTTTATTATGTCCTGCATCAGGATTCACTTTTACACATGATACACAAAGAAAAAAAAAAGGAAATAACGGTCAGGGTTACATTATTCAAATTTTGTAGCAATCAAATTTAAAAATTACGAGTCCAATTTTTTGATTCAGTTTAAAAAATTTAATTTTAAATGAGCAGCTCATCAAAACTTAATAAAACGCGAAGAAAATAAAAATTTCCTTAAGAAAACAGATGTATCTTTCTTTCATGTCAAATTTCTTCTTGGTAAAATTTTTGTCACATTGATAGTTTTTAGACGTCAAAGCATGAATTTTTAAATGAATTGTATGTAGCAGGAAGAGCTTTTATTTTCGGGTTGCGCATCAAATTCACAAAAAAATCTTCTTCTTTAACCGATGATTGTCATGATCCAGAGTTTCTTGACAACAATCACTTCTTCACCACTACTGTTTCACCCTAAGGCTTCAGTTGGGGTTCTCAAGTCCAAAAAATTATATAGAATGGTGCGTAAAGACCTGATTAAAATGGTAAAAGCTGCAGACTTCTTGAAGACCTTCCACCAATGCCCTATAAATACAAAGTTTTGCTCAAAATTGTTAATACTTTAGCTGATTGTTACTGTTATAATTGAATTCAATGTCCCTTAGTACCAGGGATTGATGACACCTACTTTATTAATATTTAAAGTTAAAATATTATTTTAACAAAATAATTCGCTAAAACGGATTTTTCTAAAACCAATTTTGAATTTTTCACTAGTTCATAAGAGCAAAAACTTAAAAATTTTATCAAAACCGGTAGCGCTGTTTGCATCTTTTGGCTACGGCTTTGGACGACATCCTTTGTTTTGTTAAGATCAAAAGTCAAAAATTGAGTTTGAGGCATTTTTGGAAACGTTTGACTGCCTTATTTTTGTGTAAAAAAAAATTATAAATTCTAACTGAAAAAGGCTCAAAATCACTTGTCAAAATGATGGGCACATATCAATTTTCTGCTCTTTTCCTAAGCAAAAAAGGCACATTTGCTGAGTAAAAAGGGCCCATACGCTAACATGAATCATAGGCGCCTTTTTTGCTTAGTATCTTAGAACTTAATTGGTTCATACGCCCTTTTACCCATAACACACTAGGATTCTAAAAAAAATTATTTTATGTTTGTTAGGTTTTAGTTTTATACCCAGATTAAATATAATTTTGTTGTTAGAAGAGTTGAAAAATGTTTTTCAATTTATAAAAAAATTCAAAAAAAAAAGTAAAGCAATTTTTTAGGTATCTTAACTATGCCAACAAATCGCATCTCCATTTCTTATGTGTTTAGTAAACAAAAATTGCGTAAATCCATTTTATCTTATAACCAAAATAACTTAAATTCATTATTACCAAAAAATAACATAGTTTTTTTTTATTAACAAATCATTTTTTAAATTTAAAAAAAAAAAATATTTAAAGGTGCGAAAACCAAAAACAGTAAAATGCATTTATCTCAAAACTAAAACAATGGAGATACGGCCTTTTGGCTTATGACGGGAGTATTATCGAAATACAAAATTTAATCAAAATTGTAAAAGCTTAGTGCCTTAATTTGGCACCCCGGCCTAATTGAAATAGAACCCAGTGGCCTTTGGCACCCCTTTAGTTACGGGACTCAATAAGACTTATTTTTATTACTTTTAAAAGTATAATATTAACCAAATGCAAAACTCAGACCAAATTATGTAAGCTCACCTAGAAATCAGCGCCCTTTTGGTAGCCCCTGTGCTACTGCCCTGGATGACACACAGGTAATCAACTAAAAAGTTCGGGGTACTTTAGCAAAGATAAGCATATTTTTGTTGGATATTTGACAGTAGCTTGAACTTTTAAGTTAGCAGACGTAAACTTTATTTTACTGCTATCTTTTTAATAGATTTTGACACCAGCTTAGTTAAGCTCACGTAAGTCTTTTCTGGTTGGCCCTTAATACTCGAATCGGTCTCGTTTCCGATCGGCGATTATTGAGTGGTGAGTAGCGACTTGTAAGAAGCGTGTGGGGAATAATGAGTGGGGTGTGAATAGGGGCTGGCGACTAACGAGTAGCGATTGACGAGCAGCTAATAGAGTGGAAAGTTGTTATTAATTTTAAACTAAATAATAGCTTCCTGGCTCTGAAAATAAGCTAAAGCCGACAGCGGTTTTGACAACGTACTTATTGCCTGTCGTCTGGTTAAAGATAAATGTGGTAACAAAAATTCGATTCGGTTTAGGTTATGTCTTTTAAATAAATTTGACAACAGAATGAAAGAGCCCTGAGCTTACATGATTATTTTATTTTTATTAAAACAAAAACGCATACAATTTTCTGTTATATTCAAACTCTCTAACGCCCTAGTTTTTTTCTTGTTGCACCGAATGTAAATAACCCTACATAAAACAATTTTAAAGTTTTGTTTTAAAAATAAATAAATTAATTAGATGTTTAAGCTTTTGGATTGTCTTAGCAGAAAAAAAACATGTTGGCTCAATTTGAACAAAAATCTCCATCACCACGCGTCTGAAATCCCATTCCCAACAGCAACATCAGAAAAATACTTGTCTTCGAACATTAACTCAATCAAAAATGTTAATAAAAATTAATTTTTATGTCAATTATGACCTTTTAAAGTTCAAAACACCTTAAATAGTTTCCTAAAATTGCTACATTATATTGCGTTTACCCTTTCAAATATCCCAAAAATGAATCGAACAAAAAAAAAAAATCTGTCAATTCCAATGATGTAAACCCATTTATGACAATATCTTCTAAAAATCTAGCCATTCAAACGTGCTTAATAGGTTTTCCTTACACCTTTGAAAAATCACCATAAGCGTAGCGATCAGCAGCAGCGGCGGCGGCGGCTAAGGTAAAGAAGTTCTTACCCCACTGCCCATATTGTCATTTAGAATCAAAAAGAATAAGATCCCAAGATAATCCTAAATTCGATTTAAAATATCAAAATGACGACAAGCTCAACAATTCAGCATTCCATTTTGTCCATCAATACTCGCATAAATTTTCGATTTTATGTTTTCCCGCTTGTAGAGCACAAACGAAATTGCTGCTCTTTTGATTTTTTGGAAATTTTGAAAGCGAACAATTTTTTGGGGGGTTTTCTCCCCAAGTTGTATTGACTTACTATTTATGCTGACAGAAATAATTGCCATCGCTTTTCGTGTCATCTTTGTTTCTCTAAATTGCCTCAACTGCTCCCCGTAGGCAGCCATATAATCCGTCGAATCGTCGCGTCGTCGCGGAGAAAAAAAAATATTGACGCTGAGCAACGCTTTTTCGACTATAACAATAAAATAACCTTCAAACAGGTGCCCCCAAAATATTCCTCTCAAGCATTTATACACTGTAATACACTTTGAGTGTTGGGCAATTATTTCCTTTCAATCGGCGCGGCGCATGTTTTGAAAAGCGGTGCTGGTGGTGTTTCTTAGTGATGGAACGCTTGCACCAGCTCTAAGGTGATTTATACGAAATGGATTGTTTGCGATGCCCGAATATCCCTTGGAAAACACGGGACTTTCGAAACTATTTTTAAAACACCGGAGTTTTTCCAAAAAAACAAATATTTTGTCACGTACTAAGTTTGCGTCTGCTGAGCTGGTTGTTCTGGCTGCTTGAGGTGTTTATTTGTTTTCTGGCGTGCTGGGGAAAAAATTGTGTTTTCAATTCTTGGGGTGATCCGAAAATAGTATTGTAAGCAAGGTTGTCTCTAACTCTGACGCTGCCACTTAAGGACACTCTGAGTAGATTCTATATATTTTTGTTTGGATTTGAATGCGATGCAGCTACGTGCGCGTGATTTTGATTGGCTGGGCGGGAATAATGCGTATCGTACACCTCACTTAATCTAGGTGACTACAGCGAAAAGATTAATTGATATCGAAAATTTTGGCAATTAATCTTGTAGGGGGCCCTTATTCGTGTTGAGCTTGATGGTTCTTCTTCGGCCACCATCCACCACACTGTTTTATGGTATGTTTTGTTTTTTACTTAAGGTTTGTGTGCATTGATGGATTTTATGGTGTCACTTAATGGTCCGCATTTTGGATTACGAAGAAGCATTGCTTTTTCGATAAATCTTTTTTACCGTTAATTTTTCTCGAACAAACAACAAGCGATATCTATACGCAGTGAACTGTATCAAAAATCTTAATTGGTGTGTGGTTTGTTGCGTTTGAGAAACGTGCATCGTAACGTTTTATGCGAGCTATAATTTGTACAAGTTGATCCTTATAAAATGCTTTTGATTTTTTTTGTCACTCTGGTGGCGGTCTCTGATGATGGCTGCTATACGCATCATCTAGTTTTATTCGAGGAAATCCATTCAGCGAGTCTTTTAAACAAAAGTTTTTGTTTTTTTTTTAATTGTGTCTACATTTTGTTGTTGAGTTATTAATTGGTCGAGTAATTATATTCGATGTTTTCAAAGTGCCAAAGCAATATTCATAACTTTTATTCAATGTTAAACATAAATAAATGTTCTAATACAAATTATTATACCTATGGCAGAGGGTTGATAGAAATAACTTGGGATATAATTGGAGCATGGAAGAGAATCATCAAAATAATTGATTTCTTTTATAAATAAGAAGAAAATTTTTGGATATTTACAAATAAAATTGATATCGTTGCATGGTTTTCAAAAATGTGTCTTTTTTTTTCTTTTCAAAAATCCAAGACATTTTTTCTAAATTTTAAAATGCTAATATTGAATAAAATCAATTGTGATTTTGAAAGAGTATACATTTATTATTTTAAGTTGTTTTAAATAATTAATTTGCTGTTGTGGGACAAGTAGGTGCGGTTAAGCACGTTTTAGCATTTTTCCACATCTTGTGGGTTAAATTAAAAATTAGTGTTGGTAAGTTATTAAACTTATACACCGTTTAATCGCCGCGAAAGTTGTTACATGCAATTCTGTAGTTTTTCATGCAGAGTTTTGGATTTTTTGTTGATGAGACCTCTTTCATAATAACATTTATGAGAACCTTTATGAGAAAATGGAAAAGAAAAAATTAGGTTCTATGATCATCATCATCATCGGCTCGACAACCCGGGTCCGGTCCTGGCCTCCTTCAACAAGTCTCTCCACCTATCCCGGTCTCGAGCCGACGCCATCCAATTCTCCTGAAGACTTTTCTCTCAAAAGCGGCTAAGAGATCGGAGTGTCTTTTGCTAAGCACTCAAGTCTCAGAACCATACGTGAATACTAGCCGGACCATGGTCCTGTAGAGCAGCAGTTTTGAAGTTATGGTGAGATTTCTGGATTTGAAGAGCTTTGACATACTATAGTAGGCTATGGTGGAATTCTAGGTTCTATGACACCTACCGTAATATCGGTTTCTTGAAAAATATTTTTTGTCCAAATAATTTCAATTACTTAATGACTGAAATAATTTCATCAAAGTCGTTACAGCCGTTTTTGAGGTAAATATGTTTTGTCTTAACAGTTATATGCAAGTACCGTTATTTTTTGAGCTAAAGCAAAAGTTTCAATTTCCTTCCTAGGGAATCTCTCCTGTAGTTTAGGCTATAGGTCGATGAACATACAAATATACAGAATTGCGGAACCCACTTTTTTCATGTTCTCATAGTAATACGATTTATATCAACAGTTTTGAAAGGTAACCAGTGTTACCATTCATTCAGAAACGCATGAGAGAATTTAGTAACATTTTTTGTTTCAAAAATTCTTGGGCCTTAAGTTTCTAAAAGATTTATTCAAAAGCCTTTAAATCGAGCATTTTTTAACGGGAAACGTAACCAATACAAAATGTTTTGTAAAATATAGTTCGATACGAGTATCTTATAATTCATCAATCATAATTTATGGAAATCAAAGGTAGCGATTGTGGCGCATATGAGTCTTTCAACAGTGTTAATATTTTTTAAAGCGGTCGCGTCGGTGTAGTGGAGGTAAAAATTGACATGCCTTAACCTCGAAGTTACTACTACCTATACATTATCATATAATGTACAATGTACATAGGTACATTAAAATTTATTTACATAAGGATAAGCCACATGTCAAATTTCAATATTAAGTTGAGTCACTTTAAGTTTCACCAGCAGTGAAAAAGATGGACAGGTCTTGAATAGGGGTGCTTCAGAAAGCTACCTTAGTCGATTTAAGATATATTTGAATACACATTATTTAAATTGCAGGAAACCCATTCACTTGAAGTCTAATGGGTTTTTTGGAGGTAAGATAAGGTGCAAAAGAACTTAGCACAAGCGATAAGATATAAAGGTACTGCGCATTAACATATATAGACACTATTGGTTCCTTCATCTGTTCAAATACACATGCTGACATTAATGAAATGAGTAATGAATTGAATTCATTCAAATTGGAATTGATTGTTATTGTGCCAAGAAAGCCAAACGGTCTCGTAGAGTTTTTATGTGATGTGATAATATTGTTTAGTGGTTACTAATATATTTTTTATTTGTTGATATACTATTTGCATTATCGTATTTCTTATATAGGCATTTACTTATCTTTATTTTGCTACTAGGTATAATCGTGAATAAATGACACTACATTTAAATAGAAATGATATGACAAGTTTTATAGTTACTACGGTCATTTATCATCCATCTTTTACCGGATAGTGTTTTTTTCGAATTAAAAACTTGTCATAATGTATTTTGTAGATTTCAACTATCAATGCATTGCAATCAGGCTTTTGTAGTTCGCAAATGAACTAATTTCAATGAACTAGATCAGTTCTGTGAACTAGTGCACTTACTTCAGACATTTAGTTCACTAGTTCATTTTAGTTCAATTTTCATATAGGTAATAGGGTTTTTTGAGCTCAAATGCTTAAATTCTTAATGAAATTGGTTTTGTTCAAAAATTCCAGAATTCAATAATAATATGACCTTGTCTACTTTTTTTTAACAAATTTTTGTTTAAATGTTCACTTAACTTATTTTTTTATCCGTTTTTTTTTCTGAAACTTTTTGTTCTCCTAAAAACTTGAACTAAAATGAACGAATTAGTTCACTAGCGTAAATTGAATTAAATTGATCAATCACTCCAGTGAACTTAAATGCCGAAGTCTAACTGCAAGCAAAAAAGAAGGCTTTTAAGAAAAACTGTCAAACATAGGCATTACTTGAATGTCCGATGACAATTACAACCGAAAAAAAAAATACTTTCTTTAAGTCCTTGGGAATTAATTACTGCTTTGTTAATTGTGTATTGATCTTCATAAAAGAAATTTCACGTCAGACCTTCCAAGAATAAAATTTAGCTGGGAATATAGATCAATATTAATTTTAATAAGTGACAACCCTGTAGATGTAAATCCATCGATACCTATATCAACGGTAAATTATACACCATTAATGAAAAGTGCTGGCAATTCTCGTCGCCTCCAAAGCTTATTGGATGGGAAGGGGTGAAGGAATAATATGTGAACTTTTAATTTCGATTGTGCTCAATCCACTGAAACCATCCACGTCGTCATCCGACGCATAGTTGTCGATCCATAGTAGAATGGTCACCCCCTCCCGATCCTTTCTACAGGGTGGCAACCCTGACAAAATATTTAATTTAATTTTAAGAAATAATCTATGACTGTATCGGAGCTCAACCCGTCAAGTCAAAATGCAAGGTTCAGGTCCTTAACATATAATATATGGGAAAAAAATCCAAGACAAATTTCTCTGTCAACGTTCTTTAAACGTTCTGTCCATTGTGCAGAAAGTGATATTTGGATGTTGGATCCATCATATGTAGCCTTGATAATAGCAATCAATTTATCTGGGATACCCCTCCTGCGCAAAGCAAGCCAGAAAAATTCTCCATTGACACAGTCTTTCAAAGTCAAGCAGATGAAGTGGTAATCGATAATCAACGCAATGTTTGATGATGATCCGCAAGGTGTTAATGTGGTCCAATCACAAAGATCAAGTGCAGACTTCTGCTTATTCGGCATCGAGTGTATCTTCGAGGAGTTTTTTTTACTCGTTCCAGAACTACACTTGTATAACAAATTCGAAAGCCTTACTCTTGGAATATTTGTCAATTTCTCGCAAGAGGCATACATATCTGTGTTCTTTCATGTAGATGGAGGAGGTTGGGAATCGAACCTAGACATCCGGCATGGCAGTCCATGGGGTACTACTAAAGTTTTTATAAATACATAACCTTAATCTAGTTTTATAAATTTTGTAGATAAAGTCATTCAAAAAGTTATAAAATACTGGACTATGGAACTGTAGGTGCACTTTTCAAGTACTTATATTATACTCTTAGATTTTACCATTTTCTTTACTAACAAACTTAATAACCAAGCCATATACCAAGGCCTTCAAAGAACTTGATACCAAATTAGAATTTGTTCCCATCATAGGTGAATGCGCTCCACCTTAAACATTTAAGTAAACAAATCACTTTACCTCTTGAACTCAATTGGTGGAAAATTTTTTTACATCTATTTCTATTTTTTGTTTTAGTTTCGAAAGTATATCAGGTGTGGTGTGTGTGTGCATTGGCCCAGATTACCAAACAGATTCATTTCTGACAAATTTTAAGCAATTTCCTTCTAAGCCACCGCGTATCTGGAGCGATTTACATTATGCGGTTCACTCCACTCAACTCAAGCTTCTGTCCCAATACATCCGATCCTATCCGACACGCTATACATTGCTCCACAAATAAGGAGAGCACTGGCATGGCATGTCGGCGGCATCGGCATGGTGACCTAAAGATAACAAAAAAAAAAAAAACACAACGCCAAACTATCGCTAAACTGGAACCACCTTAAATTATCCGCGCCAAAATCTATTAGACAGGAGCTAATTTAAGGCAAATGGCACCGATAAACAACACCATGACGCGTAAGTAAAGCCTTCCATACCTACCACAAAACTAAAAAGAACGCTCTTGTCATGCTCACACACATTCATAGCGCAGCTCAATGCTCAGATTCCGGTAGTGATTCATTTGGTGGAGGACTAGGAAAAAAAAATGTATAACAAGGAAAAGAGTCCAAACTTTTCTTCCAAGCCATAAGACCCGCAAATAGATGAAAAAAAAGGTTATTGAACATATAGATGGAGGATCGAATGGTCAGTAGTTCCACTTCATATCGAACCTCAAGTGGCTGGCCGCTGCGCTGCTGCTGCTGCTGACCGGTGTTCTTTGGTTCATGGCGCTACAGCAACTTTAGACCTTATGTTTTGCTGCAGCAAGACTGCATAAGCGCAAGCGCGTAGTGTATGCGCGCTCTGTACTTAGATTTATGTTATGAAATCTGACGACGAGTTTACAACGCCAAGTTTCCCTCCCCAGGGCTTTTCTATGACTAGTGCACTGCATCAGCACTGGTTGGTTGGTAACTCTCCATCTCCTTTTTTTTCAATATCCGAGCGCAAAACACCACGCGTCTCATCTGCGAGATTGCGTCGAATCTTAGATCGAATCTTTTAACCCAGCCAATGGACAATGTTATAAATTTATGCTGCTCAAATCGTTTTTGGTCAACTTGTACCTATGCTAGCCGGCAAAAGATTGGTGACTAGCCATCAAAAAATATATACAGTGGTCAAAAGGTTTTGATTTAACAGAACTAAAACGAAGGAAGAAAATTTGACAAAACTACTCAGGAAAAGTGTTCGGGCCTTAATATAGAAGGAAAATATTTTTCAAAGAATCAGAAGACATTCAGCCTTATTACGGTTGTCAAAGATCAATTAATTGACAATTGAAACATTTTATCAATTAATTGACACATTGGTATTATGAACGCGAGTTGATCATTTTTTGATCCATTGTGAACAAAGATCAAAAATCTATTGTGAATAGTGCCTATTTACTTTTGACGTTTCAATTTTACAACGGACTGCTTTTTTTTCGTGTCACGAATTTTATTTTGCTTGATTTGGATTAAAAATGTAAGTAGTTTGCAATAAATTAATGGTGTAAAAAAAATCAGCTCGCCAGATTGGTAGAACGGATGGAAGAGAGCCCAGACTTCGCCAAGGGTGTTTCTGTTTATTCAAAGCCGCTCATGAGAAAGAAGTGGGCAGAGATTGCGGTGGACATGCTTTTTGCTTTCGCGATCCGTAAAATATTTGATCAACAAGGAATTTGGGATTGACTGAAAATTTGATAATCAACAAATATTTTGACAACCATAATACCAAGACTGTCAATTTGAATCATTCACAATAGATCTAATTTCTGAAGAGCGTTCACAGATTATCAAAAATTTTGATTGCTGACAACGATAATACCAATTCATCAATTTCATTGAAAAATGTCAACTAGCGTATTGATAATTGACAACCGAAATAGGGCTGATAGATACTTAGGCCAACAATGCACAAGAATTATAATAATAATAAATACTTGTAGGTATACAGTTACGCACAACACTGATAGGATGATGATTTCCAACTTGTTTTTGCGACAAAACATTTTTTCACCAAATTTCTTTTTTGAATTTTTTTCGGAGTAGATGAACAATTTTTGCGACAAAAATTTTCAATATTTTTTGTTGTAAATTTTTTTTTACCAATTTTTTTTTTGTTTTTGGGACAAACTCTAATTTTTTTCTCGGATTTAAAAAAATTATAACTTGTTGCCATGATAATTTTTTTTTGACAGAATTTTCGTTGAAGAATACAAACAAATTGACAATTACTTGGCAACTTTTTTAGTTGTTTCCTGTCCAATTTTGTTTTTTCAAAGAACTTTTTCCGGAAACATTTTTTTTCTACGTTTTTATCAAAATTTGTTTCACAATTAATTTTTTGATCAATTGTATCCTCTCGCTCATCAACAGTTGATCCTAATGCATTAGGGTTCCAATTTATCCGTTGGGGTATATATCTACCTATACAAACTGCACTGGTCACTAAGTCACAATCTGACAGAGAAGGAGTCAGAGCTGAAATATATTATATCAAAAATGTTGCAGCTGGATCCTCAACAATTGAAAAATTCTTAACTTTCCTGGCTTTGGTTGAAGCATCTTTGACATTTATTTCAGCTCTAATAAATTTTGCTGAGAAAGTAAACTTGCCGAGTTTTCCCACCACTTCGACCACTCTACGATTACGCGACGTTTGATGGCATAATCACAAGATCTATCGCCATTGATCACAGATCCAAGATATTTGAACTTTTCGCACTTAGGAAGCAATATTCCATTCAAATAGATGCCCGGAAAAGACTTGTGTGGCTCAGAAAATGGGCAGAATAAATAGGTAATGGGGCATCCCTTTCTCTCCAGAACATCCATCCATACGGCAAGTATGGATATTTCATTGAAATGGAAGTAATTTGTCCAAATTCTTAAGAATTCCAACCACTGTAGAATAATTTTGTCGGCTCAAGTTAAATTGCACTCGGATAGGGTTGCCGCTGCTGCTGCTGCTGCAACACAACATGCATTTTCTGCCACCGCATGTGCACCATTAATAATTTCAAATTAGTCATACGGGCCAATACAATCGGGCACACACTTGTCCAACCTAACCGGCTGCTGGCTATCGCCATAGACCCATATTCATATCTTATAGAAGTGGGAGTTGTTCCTTGTAGATTTCTTGATTCTTGTTGATGTTGTTATTGTTGTTGTTTCAGACTCAACCGGTGTTTGCTATTTGGTGCTGTAGTTTGTTTACGATCAAGACTATGCTCGCGTTACCATTTCCGAAACTTTCGAATTCTTCGAGATGACAAATGAGGTTCAAACGAACTCAAAGATCTTTGGACATTTGGGGAGAGTATCAGCATTACAGCAGCAACAGCATCAGAGGAGAACCCGCATTTGTGGGATTCCGCCCTCTGCATATTGCATGTTGCAGGAATTAAGATATCAACAATCATCAGTGTGCAACTTGGAGGCATTTCGCCTGCGTTTCCGATTTGAAATTGAATTCCATCTGCAGCTGAGGCAGCCGCGCTATATTTAAAAAGGGAAGCCATTTCGGAATACACTGGGTATGGATTTGTGCAACATTATTATTTGTCTGAGGTGCGCAAGCGCCGCGCGCCACCACATCTTATAAGGTGATTTGGTTGTTGTGCAAGCGCATAATACAATATTGTAATCAGCTACTGATGATCACAGAAAAATGGTTCTTTCAGTTTTTGGGAAAATGTCTTCAATCAGGCGGAAGACTTAAAAAACAACATCACACAAACAACAACGCGGCAGTGGGATAATGAGCTTCGATTGGAAAAGCCAAAAGCGTACTTTTTTTAAAAACTAGTGGTCAGATTGGCAGCAAATACCTAAAAACAAGTCTGAAGTCTTTATGGCAGGGCGAGGGCGGCAGTTCAAGCTGGGCAGTGTGCCGGTGTAATGCGGTTACTCGTTGATGATTTCTGACTATAACACGCCCGGGTGATTGTGCATGAGTGTTTTTCTGGTAAATTGGTTGAATTTGTCATTTTTATTGCTCGGACAGAAGTGAGTGGGAGGACGATTTGTAGCTGGCATGGAATAATCTATGGATGTATTATGACACCATCTAAGAAGTGTAGTTCGCAGTTGGTAAATGGTTAGGCAACTATGGGATTTATGTTCCAGATAAAGAGAAATGTGGGCTGAAATCAACGGTCTCTAGGGGAATCATGGAATTATTTAAAGGAGAACTTTAATTACGATGTAGCTTGTATAAGAATTCTACAATTTTAAGAACTTGCAAATTAATCTTTTAGCCATATTAGTCCTATAGTATCTAAATCAATAATTTGATAATTTGGTTTCAGCTGGTTTACCATAAAAAATAAAGATCTAAAATAAGCTGAAACGGAAATACGCTTAGGTACTATCGGTCAGCCTAACGCTGCTGTCACTTGACTTTTCTATACGTCTCAATCAGAATTTGATCAAGCTTTTTTACATAAAACATAATCGGTATGCTTACCAATCGATGAACGAATTAATTTTTCACACGCTACGGTGAACTTCTCTCATTCCGCGTTTTTCTTTTTTAGTTCAGAGCAGAGCTCGAACTTTCAAAAAAATAATTGTGTTTCTTTTTGAGCTCTGATCGTTCAGAGCTTCGAATTCGTGTTTCTTTTTTAGCTCTGAATATGTTCCGAGCGCGCTCTGTGAGCTCAGAATAAAATAACAGAGTAAACGGAGTAAAATGCTGAACACAAACAATTTGACATTTGAAAGCCGGGAAATTAAAAAAAATAATCGTCAAAACAATATAAATGGCGGAAGAGGCTGGTCGCTCTAGTGCAGAAGGCGTCAAATAGACCAACGCTATGACTTTTTTTTTAATTAATTTGATTAAAGAAAATCATGACAGTTTAGTGCTCAAGTTGTTTCATAATTAAATCAGAGAGCTCTGAACATACTCTGCTCAGAACTCTACTTTACTATACTCTGTTCGCTCAGACTTTGCTCAGTGCTCAGCTCTGAACTAAAAAAGAAAGACGCGGATTATAATATTAGTTAACACTGCTCCTGGAGTAGCTGCGATGTGAGTTTAAGGTGTTTCTTTGTTTGGATCATTTCCAAGTTTCTTTAGAAAGTTAAGCACTTTGACTTCCTAGCAACCGATTGTCTAATTTCAGCATCGGAGAATAGCTTTCGATGGAGGCGAGTTCCGAGCTACTGATTGTTCTCGATCCTTGTGAGTGAAAGGTTGTCCATTAGTTGTTCGCGGAGTGCTGGATGCTTTGGTCTATTGGTATTAAACCTTAGGCATTGGGTTTTTTTTTTGAATACCCGAACTCCAGCTGTACGTAATCTTACGGTATTGTAACTATTAGATGGTATTCCTGGGCCATTTCCGTTCTGCATCTCAAATGATAACAAAGTGGTTAATTTCGTTGGAACTTCCTTGCCTGTCCATCGTTCAAACTGACTTTGTAACACTTGATCCTCATTTTACAAACAAATCTTTCATTACCATCAAAATGTGGTAAATTCTCAAAAGCAACGCTCAGCTGGTTATAAAAGGTCCCCATTTTCTCATCTGAATTGAGCTCCGTTGGTGGTCACCTTAAGGCTCCCAGGAAATTAAGCCAAACTTCCGAGTGCTTCCGAGTGTTTTTCCAGAATAGACAAGTTAAGGAAACTTGAGTTAAACTTACCCGAACACACCCATTTGACTTCACTAACTTCCAAGATGACCATTTTTGCTAAGTTCTTATGAAGCTTAGGAAGCACGCTCTCAAAAACCGTAAAATTTTGTATTGGAAAATGGTTACTTGCTCAGTTATTAGTGACTTGTTTTTAATAAGTTGTTACTGTTTTGGCATCGTCATTCTAACGAACATTTTGAGCTTTCTCACAAAGAACTACCATTTAGAAAAACTAAAACCAAACCACAATTAACCTAAGAACTAACCAAGTTCCATTATCTAAAACTGTAAATTAATCCATCAAATGTACGAAAAACCTGTTATTTTTAGATAACAAGATTAAACTATCTATTTATTTTTTTCAACCCAATGTAATATCTTTTTAATACAAAAGAAAAGTATTGTACCTACCAATTGTTGATTTACCAAACACAAAAAAAATCCATTGTTACGCACGCAAAACCAGCTGCTAAAAACAACATCCACCATAAACAACGAAGAAAAAAAAAAAACAATTCAACGATGTACAGCTTTCTTTTACTTCCCAACATCCTCATTTAAAAAAATATAAAATCCAACAAGTTTCTCACCTTGCAAAAACAACCCATCCCCTTTTTAAATATGAAAATTCAATTGCGCACTCATTATGTGAGGTTGAAAGCATAATTTAGGTACAGTCGTCAACCCACCACCAAAAATTACACTGTGCTCTCTTACCTGCTTTGCCTCCTAATCGTAACCAGCTTCTAATTCCACTTCCACTTTCAAAAACCAGCCAGAATTCGACACCGGTTCGTGAAGCGTCATACTATATACTATCATTGTCGAAAACAACCCAAAAACTGTGGGAACATATCGCCCCTTTGTTTTTTTTTTTTTTTGTTGTTGATGGTTCTCAAAATTTTCCTCTTAATACACTTCCCTCTTTTCCCAGGATTCCCATGGAACATCTAAGCTATGACGATGTGTTTTTGAGCAACGTGTTCATCATCATCCTCATCACCCTACCTACGTACAACCTTGCACACATTGTGCGTGAATATTTAACTTACCCTTGAAAACCGGGTGGAAGCTGGTATTAACCTTTATAGTCCCGAAAACAATATGTTGCACGTCAAATCTTTTTTCTCTTCCTCTCTTCGAATAGCCCGTGGACTTACTTCCTTTCTTCCTTCCAACCCCCTCAACAGTAAAAAAAAAATTCTATTGTTATTGACTTGAAAAAGTTTTTCGTCCTTCGTTCTTTCATCCTTGTGGAATGTTTTTAAATTCGAAACATGTCCTAAAGCAGATGTAATATTTTGTTTGCTGGTATTACGACTACGAGTAGTTTTGATTTTTGTAATTGAGTTTCGTAGTGAGATTTTATGTGAGGGAATTTTTAAGGTGGAGGGTTGGTACAGTCCAAAGCGGTTTGAGAAAATCTAAGACTATTACTTGGACCTTGTTTAGGTGGTGGGATAGATCCCAAGGTTTTTTGCAAGAAGGGATAAGGTTTTCAATTCAAGTGATTGATTCTTTTCTTAGATATACGAGTTTACCCAAAATAACCCCTATGGGATGAAGATTTCTATAAATCTTTATCTACTTGGGAAGGTTTTTGTGAGGTTTGAATAATGAAAATTCTTTTGAAGAAAACATGTTCAATGGATTTAAAGAAATCGTAGAACAGTGACCAAATATTCATAAATAACGTATTTATAAAATTTGTTTTGGAAAATCCTTTTAAAAGCAATAAAACAAATAGTTTTTCTAAATATTACTATAGAGAAATCGGATCGATTTTATTGAGAATAACGTATTACTAACTTTAATTTAAATATTTTTTTTATGCCATGCGCGCAGTAAAGGGGTTTTTTAATACCCTTAAAATGATAAACACAGTGCGAGTGTTAGGAAAATAGGGAAGGATTTAAAAGGAGGTACCGATGCACATTGGTTTTGAAGTTCTGAGCATTAAAGCTGGGAGGGAAAAACAGTGGTGCGGCTAAAGAAAGAATCTCTGTACTTCACAGTACGTCCGAAGTTGGGCTCAAGGGTAAACTAATGCGCATTCCTAGCAGTGTGAGTATTGCGGTTAAATTGTTTAAGGGGAGAAATGCAACTATTTCACTAGACCACTGTTTGTGAAAATAGCGATAGAACAATGACAAACACGAAACATCGTCGAGATCAGAAATTAATGAGCTTATCATACGCTGCCGTTGAAGTTCCACTTCCGAAGAACAAGGATGTGTCTAGAAACGAATATGAAAAGCTGAGAGTAGTGTCGTCAGCAAAACAATTTAATGGATTAGAAGTTTCAGACAAAAGATCATTAATGAATGTTAGGAAGAGAGTCGGAGACAAAACGGAGCCCTGGGGTACACCAGCATTTATTTGTTGCTTAACGTGATTAACTTTACAGATAGATAAAAATATGAAAAAGGGTAAAATTCCTTATTTCAATATTGCCCAAATAATTCAAAAACGAAATTTAGTCTCAAAACTGAAGATACAATCCGTTTTTGAGCAAATCGAAAACTATGGTAGATACCGTTATGTACTAAAGTTTTTTTTTGAAAAATATCTTTGGACCAAACAATTTTAGTTCCTTAAAAAAAACACAAATAATAAATGAATTTTGTCCTAATGGTGAAAAACACGACCGAAACAAATCTTCACAGGTTTACCAAATTTACACAACAAATCTGTTGCGTATCTTCAGCTATTTGAAAGGGATCTAGACTTTTTTACTTTTATCCATAAGCTAGCTTTGAATACTAGGTCTAGATCTTTCTATTTCATAATATTCAATTGTAAATTAAATATCTTAATTCATGTTTCTAAGCCACCTTTCTTTAAGAGTTTTAAACTTATAACACTAGCAAATCTTTTAATACCTGAATTTTGAAATTCAAATAAAACACAATTTCCTGACAATCAACAAGCTGGGACGGTATAACGGTAGCTACTACAATCTACAAGCTGCAAACTATATCGCCAATACAATAAACTAGATAACCGACTTAAGCCATATCATGACTAGCACCACCTCGCGGACAACCCCACAATCAATGCGGTTGAACGGTGGCAGCGCGGCGCGGCGGTGTTGTGGTCTGCTATATATTGGACGGCTGTTAATGGTGAGCTGCGGGACCAAGCCCAATCGGACAATGCTCGAAATGTTCATTAGACAATTTTTGTTTTGCATTAATTATTTTATTCCACCTGTGGTTCCTACATAACCGCCCACTTCAGCGCAAGCAGATCGAATCCAACAAACAACCATCATTTCCTCCCGCACACCCCTTCGCTTCTTGCTTGTCTGATAAATTTTATTCGCGTCTGGAAAGTTTATTACTCCGTCCGTCACCATATAGCCAGCCGAGAATATAACTCGCATAAAAATCGCGCTTAAACCTCGTGAGCTTGTACTTAGGATTTGTGATAATGGAAGTCCAAAAACTAAAAAACCTTTCGCTTTGGTCAATTCTCTATATATATATAAAAAAAACTTTGTTTACTCAACTGCGACAACGGTCACAAAGATAGTCTCCTTCTCTTCTCCTGATCCAGGGATCTGAGTGAGACTCTGGGTTTTACCAATCGGTGTTTGCTACCACCGACGACGACGACAACAGAAACAACAAATAGACGCAACGTCAAAAGACAAAAAGGGTCCTACTACACAATAATACTACAATATATGTATCCAAATGACTGTTGCCCATAAATTGCAACAACAAATTAGAACACGGCGGCGGGCAGTTAAGTAGATATATATTCGAACGAGTGCACCCATTTCCAAGTTAACTGGAAGTTAACCAGCCGAACTTGTTTCACAGCGCGATATCGTAACACCCGCACCTGGCCAAGTGCGATGCCAAATTGTTGTTGTTGTTGTCGTCGTCGTCATAGAATAGTAGTCGCAGACGCGGACATTGGATAGGTAAACTTTGTAGGATCATTTATGCCAATTAATATAGTCACATGCGCAGCAACTGCAAATTAACTATGGTCCAAACATACGTCAAATATTAAGTACAAAATTGAAAATCTTGCGAAACTTGCGTTTTTCATCATTGTCGAATATTGAAAGCATACATGAGTTTTAAGAGAGCGAAACAACATTCACCGATTAAAAAATTATTAATTGGATAATTTGCCGGTTGTGACAAATTAGTTTTTGTTATTCTATGTTTTCTATGTTTTTTTTCTGCTTTGCTCACTTAACAGAAGTTAGCGAACCATCCTCTAGGAAAGAGTAAGAAATTTCTTATGGAGAGCAATTGATGAGCTAGGAATTTACCGTTAGTTTTACTGTGGTTTGTTTTCTATGTTTTTTTTTTGGTTAATCATTTGAAGTAAGCCGAGGTGCTCCTATTAAAAGGATAAGCACTTCTTACTATTAAACAGATTATGTCTTGTCAATTTTATTTTGCTTGGTCTTGAATTAAATGCTACAATTAAAATGTTTTTTGGTGCCATGTTTTCTATGTTTTTTTGTAAATTCATTTGAAGTTATCAAAACTGCTCCCATAAAATAGAGCAAAACTTTTTTTATATTAAACAGTTCACCTAGGGCTTAACAATTTTCTTTTACAAAGTTTTGAATTATTAACTACAATTTTACCTTTGTCTTTCTATGTTTTTTTAGGGTTATATGCTAAAATATTTTAACTAACAAAGCTTGTCATTACAAAACGTAAAACAAAATTTGAATAATTTCACGCTTAATATTTTCCCGTTTGATTACTGTGATCTAGTTTTAAAAATGTCTTCTTCGTCCTGCTATGTTTTCTATGTTCTCCATTCGCTTGGTATCAAGTTATCGAAGCATCCAAAAAAAGGAGAAGTCTTCTTATGGGTTTTAACTTATAGTTCAGGAACTGGCAGTAAGTTAGTCCTGAATGTGAAAATTTTAATTTTTTTGAGGTACTCGTATGTTTTCGATGTTGTTTTCACTTTATTTCAAGTTCCGAAGCAGCACTTAAAAAATAGATACATTTTTCTTCTATTGAACAATTTATGGCTTAGTAATTGATTGTGACTTAGTCTTGAAATAGTTATGGACATTTTAGTTTTGTTATTCTATGTTCCGTGTTTTTTTGGGTTTCAAATTAAATTAACAAAAAAACAAAAACATAGAAAATATGCCATAAATTGAAATTGTAACAAATTATTCAGGATCAACTAACGGTGAATTCCTGAGATATAAGTGTCTTAAGGATATTAGAAAATTAGCAAAAAAAAAAACATAGAAAATAGAAATTGGCACAGCTTATTCAGGAGCAGCTAACATAGAACGAATGAAGTATTTGGTCTTCTTCTTCTTGATGGCAAGTAAGCGAATCAGTAAAACAAACAAAATATTTTGATTTCATTCAAAAATGGTTTATCCACAGAAATACCTGAAAATCCCACTGTCTAGTAAATTGTATCAAATTGTAACTGGAGTAGGTACCAATGGGGCTACCGTCACAATCGACTAACATATGAGTCAATGTCCGAGATTTGAGAAACACTTTTCCGTCAGATATACGAGTATACCCGTACCCGTATTTC